>JAVBJF010000371.1:0-363222 GCA_033439095.1 Pseudococcus viburni
AAGAATAAGGAAACAGAGAAAAGAAACGTATACAAAATTAAACATTGGTGTTATTAAAATTTCAATTTAAAAAAAAGAAAAAAACACGAACGAAGATTTTGGTAAAAAGATTTATACAAAAATATAATAAATAAGTTAAGAAAAAAAAAGAGAAATATATTTAAGAGAGATTGATGTCGGAAGACAACATCGCCAACGAGAGGAAAAATCGTTCATATAAATACGACAAAAAAAAGAAAAAAAATTAAATAAATAAATAAAAACACGAGAGAAAAAAAAACACGAACGTGTAAAACAGTGTAAAGAGGTGTATGTGTGTTTATGTGTAAACAAAGAGAAGTAAAAACAACTAAATTTTAAGGCGAAATAAATTAATACAATTTGAAAAATTCTATACAACATATTACATTACACTAAATAGAAGAGGAGAAAAAACAACAACGCGAAGGCAAATTGATATTGTACTTTCAGGTATTTCATATTCACCGTCCAAACTCGTTCATCAATTTTAAACCGAATTTTTCAACAGAAAAAAAAACGAGAAAAAAATTCAAAAATGATAAAAAGTGCGTCTAAAAAAAAAGAAAAGAAAAAAACATCGTGGTGCTTACAACATAATTGACAAATTTTTTCGATAACTTCCCATGCATGTACTTTTTTTTGTAATCTGAAAATTCACACTTTCGATTTATATAATTTTTTCCCCTTTTATTAGAATCATACGCTGTATGATTATTCTACGACAGGTTTTCATGTATAATATAATGCATTATAAAAATAATAATATCGGATATGTAGATATAGTATTTCTAAACGCGCTGTGACAATATAATACGACTTACATTTTTTCTAGGAAAAATAAAATAAAAACAGGTAAGTAAACGAAAAAATATACGCGAATATTTTTAAAAATGTAGAAAAATAGGGAAAATAGGTAATGGTTAAAACACCTTAACAAAAAATATTTCGTATAAACGAAGGAGAAAGATAGAGAAAAAAAAAGTAGAAAAAATAACAAATTACAATACGGAGAAGAAGACATTACATAGTACAAATATAACATTCACATTATAGAGAAAAAAAATGCAGTAGTATAACTGAGACTGAAAGGTATTATAGAGAAGAGAGAAAATATAATATTTATATAAATCGAACCAGCTTCGCGGCACCACACATACTTATATATCGACGATTTGCGAAATATTAAATTGTCACAACGACACACGATATAACACTTTTTCCCCATTTTATCGTTATTATTTATTATTTTTTTTATACAAAAACACACACTTTTTACAGTAAACGGCACGATGATTTCTTTTTTGTTTTTTGTTTCTTTTCCGGACTTTTTTTATTAATTTGCCTTACTAGATCGTAGAATATCTGTAAATAGAAAATACAAATGTGGTAATTACATATCGGTGAATATACACAGGAGATACTGGTGTCAAAAAAAGAGAGATTTTCAAAAAAAAAAATCAGGGAATAGGAGTAGACTCCGGAGTCGGAGTCAAACTTGACTACGGAGTCAAGGTGGAGTCAGGAGTCAAAGTCTGAAAGTGACTCCGGAGTCAGGTGAAGTCAGGGGTCAACTTTTCAATTTTTAAATTCCCCTACCCCCTTCCTCCCACCATTCGTAATATTGTGAAAGGTTGCACTCGGATAAATTACACAGGTCGACATGGAAAATTCTGTTTGAGGTTTGATGGGTGATTTTCATAGTATTTTTCGCGCTGATCACGAGAAAAATAGTGAAAAAATTCCATCGCCCAAGGATATTTCACAATTTGAATTTTTTTGATAATTTTTGTCACTTTAAGTCGAATTTCCGAGAAAACGAAGGGTTCCACGAAAAATATGAATAGAACATGAATTGTAGAGCGTAAAATTTCCTACCAGTAAAGTTCAATTAGTTTTTCCTTAGGAGGTTTAGCTTTCGAGATATTTTAGCTCAAAGTTCAAAGTTCAACTTTCTTTAAAAATTGAAAATATCTCAAAAACTAAGCCTCCTAAGAAAAAACGAATTGGACTCCACTGGTAGGAAATTTGACGCTCTACAATTCATGTTCTATTCATTTTTTTCGTAGGACTCTTTCTTTCCTCAGAAAATCGACTTCAAGGGTCAAAAATTACATCAAAAAGTGTAAGACAAAGAGCATTTCCTGTTAAGATGGTGAAATCGGCCCTTGAACCGATCGGGACAAAAATCTCCCAAAATGTTAATATTGATGTAGAACCACCCCAAAAAAATTTTCAACCCCCTACCCCCACCCCCAACCGAATTATGGGGCCATTAATGCTCGAAATTTAATAATTTCTATCTCCGGAAGCGTGGTTCAAGAATTTTGAAATTTTCACAGATTATAGACATTATGTAGCAGTGTATGCGAAATTTTTTTCAAAAAAATTTTCCTAAATGTTCATTTGAGTGTCTTTCGACATAAGCTGCCCAAAATTGTTATTTTGTTGGAAATATCATCCTTAAAACTTCAATGTGTTTTTTTTATGGATTTCATTTTTTTAATCCATGTTGCATTGTTGCACTCATTTTTAGATCTCCAAAAAAAATATGTTGTACCCAAGGGTGTCACAAAATTTTGGAGAGAAAGAAATTTCGGGGCTCCCCCTCCCCCTTTTTTGGCGAATTTTTGAAATTTTTAAACCGCGGAAAACCTTGGAAAATTTAGGAAAATTTTTTTGAAAAAAATGTTGCATATACTACTACATAATGTCTATAATCTGTGAAAATTTCAAAATTTTTGAACCACCCCTTCCGGAGATAGAAATTATTAAATTTCGAGCATTAATGGCCCCATAATTCGGTTGGGGGTGGGGGTAGAGGGTTGAAAATTTTTTTGGGGTAGTTCTACATCAATATCAACATTTTGGGAGATTTTTGTCCCGATCGGTTCAAGGGCCGATTTCACCCATCTTAATAGGAAATGCTCTTTTCAACGAAAAATCTTCCAATCATGAAAAATCCTGACGTCCTGTAATTTCTTAACCATTTTTCTCGTAATCAGCGTGAAAAATAATATATCAATTATCCTCTAAATTTAAAATAGCATTTTCTTATTCTGGTTTTAATCACTGTTTTTAGTCTAAAATGTAACGCTGATTTTAAAATTTCTCAATCACTTAAGTTTCTCTGGTAGGCGATTCTAATCTATTCTTTAGTGCCGAGTTCGAATATGTGAGCCTGGATATAGAAACCACCCTTAGGTGTAAAAAATTGATTTCTGAGTTGACACTGATTTTGGGCGTTTCAGAAGGTATAGAATAAAAGGAGAACCTCCACTCAAAAACCAATTTTTTACACCTAAGGGTGGTTTCTATATCCAGGCTCAGATATGATTACAGTTTTTCTCGATTACGCCAGGATTTTTTATAATTGGAAGATTTTTTGTTGAAAATTTGTTTTACATTTTTCTGTGTAACGTTTGACCCTTGAAGTCGATTTTCTGGGAAAAGAAAGAATCCTACGAAAAAAATGAATAGAACATAAATTGTAGAGCGTCAAATTTCCTACCTGTAGAGTCTAATTAGTTTTTTCTTGGGAGGCTTAGTTTATGAGATATTTTCAATTTTTAATAAAAGTTGAATTTTGAGCTAAAATATCTCGAAAGCTAAGCCTCCCAAGAAAAAATTATTTAGACTCTACAGATAGGAAATTTGACGCTTTACAATTTATGTTCCATTCATTTTTTCGTAGAACCCTTCCTTTTCTCAGAAAATTGACTTGAAATGTCAAAAATTATCAAAAAAGTAGGAAAACCTTCGAAAAATTCAAATTGTGAAAAATCCTTGGGTGATGGAATTTTTTCACTGATTTTCTCGTGATCAGCGCGAAAAAAACTATAAAAATTACCCATCAAACCTCAAACCGCATTTCAAAAGTTGAAAAATATCGACCTGTGTTATTAATTAATGGCTGATTTCTATTCCCTGTTCCGGAGTCAATTCTAAGTCACGAGACAAGGTCACATATTGACTCCGGAGTCGAGCTAGAGTCAGGGTCAATTTTCACACCTTACCCCCGGAAATCACCATGTTGATAATACTGGATGGGGGGAAAACCTTGGGCCTGATAATTAGTCAATTTCCTTTTTGTAATTTATTGAAATACCTAATATTATGTTTAACGACGTAAGGTGGTCATGGACCACAATTACAAATGAAAGATTTGAATTTGAATTTGAATTTGAGTCAGGAGTCAAGGTCTGAAAGTGACGACTCCAGAAACCAAGCCGGAGTCAGAAGTTACCTTTTTGGCTGACTCCTATTCCCTGAAAAAAATTCGAATGAATTCTACAGAAAGAGAGAGCGTAAATTACTCCAGGGCATAGCCGGGATTTTTTTTTGAAAAATTCATAATTTAATAGAAAAAGACAGGCATTTAAACATAATCAACAAAAAATGACGAATAAAAAAATTAGCCAATAAATGCAACAATTTGGCCCAAACGGAGCGAGGGTGTATCATTTTGAAAAATTTAAAATTCAATAAGCAAAGAAACACTTCTTTAAATGATTTCTGCTTCTTCTTAATTTTTAAAAAAATCTAGGGAAAATTCCAAAATTCCCCGACGTTTTCCTGATTTTTACAGGGTTTCCAGAAATAGGACACCTCGGGCAATTTTCAACCCAAGAAAGGTGTCGTATTAAAATACCGCCACGAAGCGAAGGCGATAATAATTATAGATGGTGCGACCGATATTAAATAATTATTTGTACATACGAGTACGACGTACTCTAATACTTACATCATTGACATTAATTTTAGCCTTAGCGGACGTTTCCATAAAAGCGCAGTTGAACTGACGCGAAAGGTTAACACCTTGTTCTTTACCGACTACGCGCTCTTCTTCTAAATCACATTTATTACCCACCAATACCATTGGTACATCGTCAGTATCCTGCAAAAAAGCACACAAAATACTCGTCAGATACATATCTTGATATTTCATTTCTCATTTTATTTAAATGTTTCGTATGCGAGGAACTTGATCCCTTTATTTGGTTCAAAAATTTTTCAACGCGACGATATGACATGCCATGATAAACAGATAAGAAATGTACGCCCCGAATTTATATTATACAACGAAGAAATTTTCAGGACGACTGACAGCCTTCACTCACATTTTTCAAAAGTTTTACAGTTTACAGCAAATTAGGGGAATTTAGGTAATTTACACATGAAGTGAATTACGTAAAATCATTCTGTATAATTTATGATGATTTAGACACGTAAAAGTAAAAGTGCGTCAATTTTAGTAATGAACCCCAAACGGTTTTTCCGTATTGCATATTTTTGGTAAATTTTCCGGGTAAATTTTGGGAAATTTTTGTAAATTTCTTAAAATTGGTAATTTACAGTAAAACATAAACACAGTAAGGGGGCATAATTTTTCATTATTTAGATAATTCTTTGATTTACAAAATTTCAGAATTGTTGGTAATTTTTCAGTAAATTTTTAACAATTTCCATAAATTAAGAATTAAAGGTTTAAAAATTTTTACCGTAAATATAGAAATTTTTTTTTGGCAATTGACCCCAAAAATTCAGAATTGTTGGTAATTTCACCCTAATTAAGTATTTTTTTGGTTTTTGAACAGAAGTTACATATTCGGTTCCAATCTTGACGCTAATCCGGACATCCATTGAAAAATAAAGTAGGGTGAAGAATTAGAAAACTGGGGAAAAAGAACACTTATCCCTTTTATTTTTTATCAATTTTGGCTGAGAAACACTTACGTAGCTAAGCCATATTTTTGAAAAATTGTTTCGCGAAATTTAAAAAAAGTAGATTTTCGTAAGTATTTTTCTCCATTCTTCACCTTCACCTCTACGTTATCTTATCAATCGTATGTCACGTGATTGTGACGTCAAGACTTTGGAGCCCAATTGTGACATGGTTCCAAGAAACCAACGTGGGGTGCAAAATAATTTACGAGAAAAACGTGTTTGAAAAAAGAACTCTTTTCTTGGTTTTCTAATGACTAATTTCTATGATAATTTTATATAGGAAAGTTGACGACGAATTCGAAAAAGTTGGTCTGAAGACTTTACAGTGCCCACAAATGCCTTACCCGTAGGTTATTTTTTTAGTTATTTACACATTTTTATAGGAAATGTAAAATGTAATGGAGATTTTGAAAAATCTGATTTGAAGATCACAGCAAACTTTCCAGTGTCCCGAAAAAGGACTTTAACAAAATTTTGACGAAGAATTAGTTTATTGCTTTCTTATTGGTTTTTAAATGAAAGGGTATAGCAGGTTAAGTATGGTGTTTTGGCCTTGGAAAGGGATTTTGATGAAACCTACCCCAAAAGTTGAGTCATGATGAGAAAAAATTCTGACAAAAATTTTGGACCCCCAGAGCAAGTATTTTCGGGGGGAGGGGCCAAAATGTGTTTTTTAAGCTTTATTTTTTCGTTTTTCACAAAATGTAGATAAAAATTTCGTGTTTTTTTAAATTGAATCTAGAGGGTTAGAGGAACCCTAAAAATTTTTTTCAAAATTTTTGACCCATTTTTCGTCGAGTTATGGCGTTTTAAAAACTTTGAGCGGCCATTTTGGAAAGAAGTTTTAGAGGTACAGTCACCATTTTTTTTTAGAAAATGTGTTATTTAGTGTTGATTATACCACATAAGTTTCAATGAGTTTGAATTGGTGCAACATTGTCAAAAAAAATAAAAACTGACCACCGGTCATGCGGAGCCCGAACGTTCATGTCAATTTCCCACGGCGTTCTGGTGGAAAGCACGGTGCTCGCGCTCGCTATGTTTGACAAACGCCATTCTAATCCAGAGGCAGATTACATTTTTTCAAATATGAACGCAAATGGTGATGTAGGTATAAAATTTGGCATAGCAAAGAAGGATACCATAAAAAAAATTTTCAGCCAGGAGAATCATCGCCAAATCTCATTGGAGGGGGAGGGGGAAGATCCAGAGAGGGTTCGGCTCTTTCAGTTTTCAAAATTGAGCTATCGGTTTTTTTTTCGTGTTTACATCCAAAAACGCGGTTGAGAGATACCACCAATATTATCACAATCAAAACTGAAACGAAATATTAGGTAGTTTATGGCACAGATCGTGAAAAATTGGTTCAATTTCATCAAATTCCTCCATTCATTCAGCTTAGAGGTACGGGAATTTGTGAAAAGTCAATTATACGTATGTATGGTACCTAATCTACCCGCAGATTTCGAAAAATGTAAAAAAAAAAGATAATTTGGGATTTAGGCAGGTTCTACAAAATAGATAACATATTCGAGGAAAATGTGAAAATTTGAAATGAAAAATCCGAAATTTGAGGAACTTCTCTCCCGGCAATTCCAAATGTAATGTCATTTTTGAACTCAGCAGAATTCCATCGTATAGAAATTACACGAAAAAAAAACCGACAGCTCAATTTTGAAAACTGAAAGAGCAGAACCCCCTCTGGATCTTCCCCCTCCCCCTCAAATGAGATTTGGCGATGATTTTCTTGGCTCAAAAAATTTTTTATGGTATCCTTCTTCGCTATGCCAAATTTTATACCTACATCACCATTTGCGTTCATATTTGAAAAATTGTAATCTGCCTCTGGATTAGAATGGCATTTGTCAAACATAGCAAGCGCGAGCACCGTGCTTTCCACCAGAACGCCGTGGGAAATTGACATGAACGTTCGGGCTCCGCATGACCGGTGGTCAGTTTTTATTTTTTTTGACAATGTTGCACCAATTCAAACTCATTGAAACTTATGTGGTATAATCAACACTAAATAACACATTTTCTAAAAAAAAAATGGTGACTGTACCTCTAAAACTTCTTTCCAAAATGGCCGCTCAAAGTTTTTAAAACGCCATAACTCGACGAAAAATGGGTCAAAAATTTTGAAAAAAAATTTTTAGGGTTCCTCTAACCCTCTAGATTCAATTAAAAAAAACACGAAATTTTTATCTACATTTTGTGAAAAACGAAAAAATAAAGTTTAAAAAACACATTTTGGCCCCTCCCCCCGAAAATACTTGCTCTGGGGGTCCAAAATTTTTGTCAGAATTTTTTCTCATCATGACTCAACTTTTGGGGTAGGTTTCATCAAAATCCCTTTCCTAGGCCAAAACACCATACTTAACCTGCTATACCCTTTAAAGAGAAATTTTAAAAAATTGGTCTGAAGGTTGTCTTGCTCATTTGCTCAGTGCCTCAAAAATAGCTCTTAACAAAAAAAATGAAATTTTGATGAAAAAATTTAACATTTTTTAACTTTGGAGCCCTTTTTAGAGCATCAAGGGGCGTGATATACCCATAAAATTGACATTTTTAGATTTTTCATGAAATTTCCTATGGAAATCAGAAAAAAATCTATTCTAACAGTTTTCGTTTTCAAAAACAAAAAAAAAAAGTTCTTTTTTCTGTTCTTGGTACTGTTTTTTTCAGGGCTTTTGGAACGGAACGGAACCAAAAGAACCGTTCTGAACGGTTCTTTTGGTTCAGAACCGAATCTAACATGACAAAATTTAAGAACGGTTCTTGGGAACCGAACCTGAGAACCGTTTTTGAAGAACGGTTCTTGGGAACCGAAAACCGAACCTGAGAACCGGTTTTTGAAGAACGGTTCTTGGAAACCAAACCTGAGAACTGAACCTGGGAACCGTTTTTTGAAGAATGGTTCTTGGGAACCGAACCTGAGAACCGTTTTTGAAGAACGGTTCTTGGGAAACGAAAACCGAACCTGAGAACCGGTTTTTGAAGAACGGTTCTTGGGAACCAAACCTGAGAACTGTTCTTTTGAAGAACGGTTCTTGGGAACTGAACCTGGGAACCGTTTTTTGAAGAACGGTTCTTGGGAACCGAACCTGAGAACTGTTCTTTTGAAGAATGGTTCTTAGGAACCGAACCTGAGAACTGGTTTTTGAAGAACGGTTCTTAGGAACCGAACCCGAGAACCATTATTTTGAAGAACGGTTCTTGGGAACCGAACCAAGAACCGAACAGAACTAAAAAAGGGAACGGAACCGGAACACAATAAAGTTCGGTTTTGAAGCCCTGGTTTCTTTCAAAGACAACAATTCTTTTCAAAATCACGATTTTCATCTAAAAAACAGAAGAAAAGGGTAAAACTTGGAAAATTTTCCCCTTTTATCTTTTTTTTCAATTCAATTAGAATGGTAATGTTTAAAAAACATGGCCAAAAATAATTTTTTGCGTTTCAGTTTTCTAGATACTGATGGTACACGGTAAATTGCAATAATATGTTTATAATTTACAGTAATTACAAACATTTTGGTAATTCACGGTAATTTTCAGCGAATTACGGTAATTTGGGTAATTTACAACAAATTATGGTAATTTTGGTATTTTACAGCAAATTATGTTGATGTTTGCAATCTACAACGCAGTACAATAACAATAATTCAAGCGATTTCTACAAATTTTGAAATTAATTCAAAGGAACGGATCTTTGATTGCAACAAAAATGAAATTTTAAACAATTCCTACCCAAAAATGGATATTGGTCAGCTTGGGGTAAACAGTCATGGGTTAAACTGCTAACCAACAAACTGGATATTTTTCTCCAACATTTCATAATAAGAATAGAGCCCGTATGGAATGGAAATACGACAAATTCTTTGCAATCGAAAAATTCGTCGCAAAATATCCCACCAATCCCATCAAGCTCGTAGTTTTATCAGTAATACAATAAAAACGGCAATGCATCGTATACCGTCCAAAAAATAGGATATAATGCTTACTTTCACGCGTAATATTTGTTCCCTTAATTCTTGCAAATCGTTATACGTGGACTGCGCCGTAATCGAATAAACTAACACGAATCCTTGGCCGTTTTTCATGTACAAATCACGCATCGCGGTAAATTGTTCCTGTTGATGAAATGAAAAAAAAAAATAGTATCAACACATACATAGGTAATAGTTACGTTTACGTGTATATAGGCGTGAAAAAAGAAAAATTTAATTAAAATTTCATTAGGATAAAAATATCATCCCTGCCTAGAACCCTCTTCTAGTTCTAGGCTCTGTTAACGGGTTTGTTTTCCACAATAGTACAATGAAGGGATGAAAAGCAGGAAGGATGGGGAAGTTTATATATTACGTATTTTAACGCACATAGTATTACAATATTCCGTATTAAAAGCACTGTAAGTATGTCGAAATACGACCAAAATACATTATTAATGGCTTTAAAAATTGTAAAAATCGCCAGTACTTCCTGATCTGATGGCAAATTCTTATGAAATTGATTATCCTCAAATTTCTGAGCAAAAAAAATGAAATAATGGATAAAAATCGATCAAAAAATAGAAAGAGGCTTGGCTTATGAAAAAAATCCATATCTGAAAAGTGTGAATTCTTTCCATTTTCATATAATTTTTTTGCTTCAAATTTACCCAAAAAAGATTACTTCCCTTATATACTTGTTTTATAGAGAATTTCAAGAACTTTTTTTGGTGATTTCATTCTGATGAGATACCTAAACAATAACACAAATTGACGATAAAAATAAAAATATTCAGTGTGTCTAACGAATTTTCTAAATCAACAGGCAGGAATTTAACAGGACCTTTCAAACGAATTTTGCAAAAAAAAATTCCCTAAGCTTTAAAAAAACACATCTTACATCTTCCTCTCTACTCTTATATTTTTTTAAGCTGTTAAATTTTAATTGTTTCCTGATTGCCTCTTCCTCCTCTCCTCCTCAAAAGGTTGTATTCCAATTCGTCTATGAATTTGGCCCCAACAAAACCAGGATGAAAATTTTAGAAAATAAAAATTTTGAATGAACAAAAAAATACTCTCGGAACCATAATTTCATGTTTTTTTATTTAATAATTTTACTTCATAATAATGCACAAAACGTTTCTACGACTGAAAATTAGGTTTGTTGGATGTTAGTTAGTCTCAAAATATAGTTTTACTGTTGAATACACCCTCCAGTTCTCATAAATTGAAATGAAAAATTTTCTCGCCAGTTTCTAAATCAAAGTTCTTCAGAATTTTTGAGCTTTTTGTTTAAAAAACATTCATAGTCCAACGGGTTTACCCTGATTGGTTGGGAACAGCCAATCAGAATCTACCTGTTGGACTATAACTGTTTTTAAAACAAAAAGCTCGAAACCTTTGATTTAAAAACACATTATCGTTTTTATCGTAAAATTTTATCATAGAAACTGCAATAATTTTTTCTTCTTTTGGACTACGGTTGTTTTTTAAAAAAGCGATTTTTTTTTTTATCAATTCATAAAAATTCCAAACGTCAGAAGGGAAAATAATTTGTTCCGAGTGAAGCGAGAGCAAAATTTTTTGAAAATTGAAATATCAAGTACCTACAAAAAAGGGCTGAGCATGAATATTTCATTACTCGAAAATAATCCGAGAAAGTTTTAGGTAAGCACAGAATTAATCAATTGTTAATAAAGTTGAAAAATTTGCCCCCCCCCATTTATCCCTAGCAGCATATAAAGTCGTATAGATATCTACTGCAAGTCAACTTATTCTAGTACAATGTAATATATCTAAATCTAAAAGTGATATCATGTAAATGTTCGTTTGATACACGAAATTTGAAGAGTCGCTGGGCATTAAAAATGATGACTGATAGTCATTGGATGTACCTACAAACATCGAATTTAGATATCTATTGAATTTTGATGATCTATCTAGACAGGGTGTCTACTGGAATCCAAAAACCAAAATTCGTACATTTTTCGTACTTTGATAGCTAAATTTCGTACTACGTAAATAATTTACTATCCCCCCTCCCAACTCAATAAAGCCCAGTAACTTTCAAACTGACGCGATGCAATTTTTAAAAATACCAATTATTTTATTGAAAAAACGAAATTTTTAATCCCGAACGAAGCGAAGGCGAAAATTTTTGCACTAAACGAATTTTAAAACCTAAAATTTCATTATTTTTTCCAAAATTTTAATCGTCAAGAGAAAGTTGAAACTTCGTAATCACCTTCCAATGAATACTTTTCTGCCCATTCATTAGAAAACGAAATACTACAACTTTTTTACCTCCCCTTTCAATTTCATCTTTTGTAGTGAAAATGTGCGTGTGTTTGAGCAAAGCAAGGGCGATTTTTTTAAAAGATAGAGAATTCAGGCCATCAAAATGTTCATTTTTTCAATCTTTGAATTTAAAAAAAAAATTTTCAGGATAAATGTATTTGGGGATAGAAGTGGCTCATTATCGATTTTAGGAAATGAATTTTTTTCCAAGAAATATATTTTTTGAATGCGAAGCTAAGAATTTTTTCAAATATCACCTTTTGACACAATTTTTTTAAAATTTGTTCAAAGGGAGTTTATTAAGCCCGAGCGAATCGAGGGATTTTTTTTTTTGAAAAAAAAGCAATTTCGACTGAAAAAACTAAATTTTTCGTCAATAATTTTCTGTCTTGAAATTGCGTAAGTTTTGACGGGTTTTTGTACTTTTTTATGGTCATTTTCGTATTTTTGTACGATTTTTGTACCAGTAAAAAGCTGAACGCCCTGCTAGATAATTTCAATATATGTGAGCCTGGATATAGAAACCACCCTTAGGTGTAAAAAATTGGTTTTTGAGTGGAGGTTCTCCTTTGATTATATACCTTCTGAACGCCCAAAATCAGCGCCAACTCAGAAATCAATTTTTTACATTTAAGGGTGGTTTCTATATCCAGGCTCACATATGTAGGTACTAGGTAGGTAAGTAGGTTATTTTATTTTCATTCTTAATCAATTTTTTTTATTTTTTTGTTTTTTAGGCGACTCTGTTGGGGGGAACCAGATGTTGTGGATGAAGATGACATGATATCCACACCCTTAGCAACTTCCATGACGCTGTCGATGGTGCGGCACACACCGTGTGAACTATGCCACCTAGGATTGGGAATGGTGGATGGAAGGTGGGAGCCTTATAAATAAAGAGTACAAGTCAGGATTTTCTGAAGAAGGGAGCCAAACATGAAGGCAACTACGGAAATTTTTATGAAAAAAAATCTTTTTTGCGTTCAGTGCTCTTCAAACATATCATCTGATACATCACACTATACTCAATTTTTATTACATTTTAATCAACATTGAAGATAGAATGCTTCAATAGGATGCAACGTTCTGCCCTTTTTTTTTTCAAAAGTTAAATTTAGGCTGAAGGGGGGATTCACCTCCTCCTCATTCAACATTTATCTCAGCCCCATTGCCCTAAAACCTGAATAAATACAGTATGACACAAAACTCACAAAAGTCTTGGTAAATTGAAACATTTCTCAATATCTCAGAAGATATCAAGACGGTTCAAACGGTAATGTGTTCCTGGCGTCGAGGACATTGAAGATCGATAATCAAACTTTCAGCCCAACCTACAGGATGCCCACAAATTGAGAAACCGGTTTGGACCAAAAAAAGAGGGTCCGGTTTTTTTATTGAAATAAAGTCTACGTACTGGCGCGATTAAAATTTTATATGTTTTTTTGAAACCGGTTCAGCGGTTTCGAACCAGTTGTCAATAATATCCAAAAAAGTGGAGATATGAAAAAAAGTTTGAAACAAAAGTTGTAGAGAGGTAAAAAATGAACATTTTTTGTTTCATAAGTTTTTTTCCATCTTGAAGTGGGAAGAAGTTGTCATAGAAAAGGTTTGAGTATAATTTTTTGTTCCTCAAAGTCATAACTCTTCTCCATTGCTAGATGGGGAAAAAAATTACGGAACGTAAAATATTCAGTTTTCAATTCTCTACAACTTTTATTTCACACTTTTTTTGATATCTCCAATTTTTTGAAACCGGTAGTTTCTTTGAATGATTGTTTTTCCAAGTCAATAACCGGTTTTCGAAATTTGGGGATATCGAAAAAAGTTTAAAACAGGAGTTGTAGAGAATTAAAAAATAAAAATTTTACGTTCTGTATTTTTTTTTTCATCTAGCAATGAAGAAGAGCTGTGGCTTAAAAAGAAAAAATTATATTCGAGTCCTGTATACCACAACTTCTTTACATTGCAAGATGAAGAAAAAATTACGGAACGTGAAATATTCAGTTTTCAATTCTCTACAACTTTTATTTCAAACTTTTTTTGATACCTCCACTTTTTGATAACCGGTTATCGACTTGGAAAAAAAATCATCAAAGAAACAACCGGTTTCAAAAAATCGGAGATATCAAAAAAAGTGTGAAATAAAAGTTGTAGAGAATTGAAAACTGAATATTTTACGTTCCGTAATTTTTTTCCCCATCTAGCAATGGAGAAGAGTTATGACTTTGAGGAACAAAAAATTATACTCAAACCTTTTCTACGACTTCTTCCCACTTCAAGATGGAAAAAAACTTATGAAACAAAAAATGTTCATTTTTTACTTTTCTACAACTTTTGTTTCAAACTTTTTTTCATATCTCTACTTTTTTGGATATTATTGACAACTGGTTCGAAACCGCTGAACCGGTTTCAAAAAAACATTTTAATTTTAATCGCGTCAGTGCGTAGACTTTATTTTAATAAAAAAACCGGACCCCCATTTTTTGACCCAAACCGGTTTCTCAATTTGTGAGCATCCTGTAGGTTGGGCTGAAAGTTTGATTATCAATCTTCAATATCCTCGTCGCCAGGAACACATTGCCGTTTGAACCGTCTCGATATCTCTTTTCACTTCTGAAATATTGAGAAATGTTTCAATTTACCAAGACTTTTGTGAGTTTTGTGTCATACTGTATATTCAAAAATTGAAAAAAATTGGAAAAGTTTGGCCAAAAATGGTTTGAATATACATGTTTTTACCCCCAAAAAAGTCATTGAGAGGTTCATTTTTCAATTCAAAAGGAAATCGTTGAAAATTCTTGCTTTTCATTATAAGATTATTAAAAATCTTTCTATTTTCAAGGTTTTTTCTACTAAGGTCAAATTCTTGCAATTTTCTGGCTTTTCTCGTTTTTCTTGCCAGTAGACATCATGCCCATATCCCTCCCTCCCTACATGGAAAAAATTGTGAAAAATCCAATCGCAGGCGTACACAGAGGCCAGCTAAAAACAAAGCAATAATGTTCTATCCCCTCACATCTCTAATACATTCAATCGCGCCCATACTGCGATTAAGTACAATTCAATCGCCTATACATACGTATTACGTTAAACAATTTCAATAATTATTGGAACGTTGTAGTATTCAAGACGGTCGGCGATTTCAAATACTTACAGTACTACCTTATTACTCAACAAAACAACGTATAGCTACGATCATAATCGTCGTCGAGAACAATACCCTTGGCTATATAAACGGCCTAACGCTAACGCGGCGACGGCGACGTATGCTGCGCAATTTATCAGACCATGAAATCGAAAACAAGAAACTCTTTTTCCGCCTTCCAATCGTCCACCAAGACTTGCCTATTTTCAAATTCAATGACGTCGGCAGGTACCTCTATTCGAATATTCGAACTGTGCGATATTCTTTCATTACGGTTCGGTATAGGTCTACATATGGGCAGAGGCAGATACGTGAAAAACTACACGTTCTGTGCGTCCACTTTGGCGAAAAATTTTCTCCTGCCCACGTGTAACTCGAGCGTGTGTCCGAAAAACCTGCTGTTCGGTTGTATCGACCTTCCACCACCCCCGACGAGTAAATCCAATTACAAAGATACCCTGCGAGTGCCCTTCTTATACGTGGCGTTTACGTACTCCTTCTCGGGCTCCGGGGTCGCATTTTCGTCGCCGTCGTACGGCCCGGACGGGACGCCTGCTTTTATCATATCATCTCGTTTACGCGACGACACGAAGCAATTACCGAAAACGACCTTTTGCAAAATTAGTTGTATAGGCGAAAACTAACATGGTACTCGCCAGCTCTGGCCCCCTTCCCATGGCATATTCTATTACCCTTATTTGTGTTCAGCTTTAACTCTTCGTGTAATATGAAAATTTACTCATCGATGGCACGCCGGCGTTCTTTTCAGCAGCCTCGGCCACGATGGTAAATTACGAAATTTAATTTTTCTTCTAGAAACAGCCGCCAGGACGCGACGCCGCGCGAATTAAAATCCTTCCGAAGACGACTTTTAATTCATTTTAAACGCCGCGTGATACGTAACGTATTTCCTCGTCAATTTTTTTTCCAGTCGTCGACACCCCCCCCCCCCCCCCTCGTACCTTCGAACCACTTTCATCTAAGGGATATTTATAACGTTATAAGTAGTTACGAAGGTCGTTTATTTTTTTTACAAGTATTTCAATTTTTAATAACCCATAAACTATATACAGACTTTGGAGTACACCGAGCTGTTCGAGTTTAGTATAAAGTACCCTCTCATCTGTAGCGTAAATTTGGTATGGCATCTTTCTTCTCTACTTTACGCTTACTTTTCTTTCACGACGTTATGCGACGTTGAACAATTTATTCTTAATTTTAATTCGTCCCTTATCTCATCTCCTCCTCCACGCCTTCATCGTCCCGCGACTTTTTTTTATTGATGTTGAATCGTTCTTAATTTTTTTCTAATTAAGTCGTTCGTCGTTGAGTGAAAAACACAACGTTGCATACCTTCGACAGTGAGACGGTCGAAAAAAAAGTAAAAAATGTAATATTGTCGCTGAAGTATTCTCGTCTCGTCCATACACAACGTCTCCGAATGAATTTCTTATTAGTATCGGATAAATAAAAAAGAGTGAAAAATTCACCATCGCGAGTTACGTTATCCTTATTCCTTAATATTATGACGTAATTAAAAAAAAATCTAAATAAAATCGTTTTTTTTTTTTTTTTTTTAGTAATTTGATTCGAAATGTTGAGAATTTGCGAGAGAATTTTTCCTCGCCGAATTTAATTAAAACTACGAAAAAGTTTTCATTAAAAATTCACAAAATTTTCTTACCCTCGACGAAAACAACGCCGAGTGAACAAAAATTGAAAATTAACAATTTAAGGTCGATGCGAATGAATTTTCGGGGTATGATTTTGATGCTGTTTTCCTGTTTTTGACAATTCGCTCGTAAATTAATAATATCTAATAATTTATGGAGTTCGCTACCTCGAGACGAGAGACTTTGACGCTACTCTTAAGTTATATGTACATACTAATATTTCGATATTCTTCAACACAGTTGCCTTCTTCTCCTCATTGTTTCATATTCGGAGATTTTGAAATATGATTCGTAAGCCAGGAAAATTTGCTTGGTAAAAAATTCTACCAAGTTATTATCATTTCAATAGAGTATGAATTATAGAATAATATTTTGAAGAATTAATCAAGAGAGGGAATACAATGCACAATGAACCTTAAAATGGGGAAAATTGAAAATTGTTTTAGAATACGAGCTGAATTAATTATTAAATAGGGCGTGAAATAAATTTTTAAGATCAAAGTGTTTTATTTCAATTCTTCTATCAGAGTATCTAATAAAATTTGTAAATTTGTTGAGCAAAAAGGAGGACTTAGCTAGACCTTTTCACATGACTTTTTCGACCTTTTTTATGGGCACTCCCCCCCAAAAAAAATTACGAACAAATATGATTTTTAAAAAATCACAATGAACTGTTTTTTATTTAATTTATTTATTAAGGGTGAATGGAAATTTTTTTCAATTTTTCAAAAAAAGCTCAACCTTTGAGTCAGTCAACTAGATTGGCTTGGCTTGATCGTTAGACACCCTGTATATAGAAGATTATTGAAAAAAAGAAATCAATTAAGACCAAGAGAAACGAGCGCAAAAATTTAAAAAAAATAATAGAAATTCAGGGTTCACTGAAATCGAAATTCAAAAATTCGTATTTTTGTGACTTTCAAAAAAATTAGGGATAATCCCATTCAGAATTGCCACTGTTTTTCAAAAATGATTTCCCTAGCTTTTCCAATTTTACCAAGTCAATTTTTACGAGTTTTCCAAACTGCAGAGTTCTCTATCAGGGACGAACGTGAATTTACATAATTTTCTAATCGGGATTAAGCTCCTGAAAAAAAGTTTTCTGCTTTAAAATGCATAATTTTTGGTGATAAAGGGAGATGGCTATTTTGAAATTGATTTTTTTGTCTTGGATGTATAAATTCATTGAAGTGGGAGAATTCTAAAGAAAAAGAGCAAACAAATAAAGCTGAAATTTCATGATGTTTTCAACATTTCAGTCTGAAGCCCCTGAAGGGATGTGAAATCCTCACTCCTGCCTTAAGATTTGGAAAATTTGCGATTTTTGTAGAAATAAAATAATTCATTTTTGAATAGTTGTTTGTAAAAAATTCAGGCTTCAAATTAAAAATTCTAAAACAAAAAAAACACATCAATACTTACATTCGTTGCACAATTTTTATTAAAATTTTGTAGTTTTTACGAAATTTCGTGCTGCATAGTGAAACTTTGTACTTTTTGTGCCAGTACCAAGCCACGAACCTATAGAAATTTAAAATTCCAAAAAATGACTGAAAAAATGTCATGAATTTTTTACCAATATATCTAAAGAAATTTCAAAATCACAAAGCAAGATTTTTATTCAAATCCAAGCAGAAAGGATTCACAAAGGTTAAAAAAGTGAGAGTACTTTGTTAAAAGAATACCTATGATTTAAAAATACATATTTGAATTTTTTGGAGAAAATTTCGTGAGTTCAGACATGAGACATAAATTTTTAAGAAAAAATATCATTTTTAGTATGTCAGTAACCTTTTCTGAGACAAAAAGTAAAATTTTTGAAATGAAAATATCAACCAATTTTTCAATTTTTTTGCTCAAAAATAAATCATCCCCCCCCCCGCGGTATTATTTTTTCATAACTGTATCAGGCATCATAGCGAAAGTTTTGAAGAAGAGCAAAAAGTTACCAAAAAATGAACCAAAAGTAACCAAATTCAATTTTTTTCGGAGCAAATTTTATTTTACAGTTTTCTGGGGGGGGGGGGGCAATTTTTTGTAGTATTCTGCAAACATTTCAAAGATAAATCAACTGAAAAGACGTGAATAATTTCATTTATTAAATTCCTTCGTCAAAACAACATACAAACTAGCAGAAATCAATTTTTTCGAGATGATTTCTAAAATCATGTGTAAGATTTTATGTAGAAATCATCTCGAAAAAAAGTAGATTTTCAAATTTGAGCCAATTTCATCAATCATCAGTCTCAGTACAATTTTATAAATTCCCTTGAGACTAATAAACTGGCAGGCGGAGAGTTATGCAAAAAGTTACGGGAACTATGCCCTTAAATTTTATTAAAAACCGTTTGACCGAAAAAAGTAACTTTTAATACCTTTTTGACAAAATAAGTAACAAAAAGCAATCAAGTTTGAAAAAAGTGACCAAGTTTCTAGAAAGTAACCGCTGTCCGATGCCTGCAAGTTGAAAAAAAATCCCTGACTTTTCAGATTGGAAAAATTCTTTGACTTTTACCTGTCATCATAAAAATAAGGCAGAGTGATTTTTTTTTCATCTGTATTCCTGCTGATTTTAATAAGGTCAAGATTCTTCCCATTGTCTTGAATTTCTGATTTTTTTGTTTATTAATTTTTTCCAGCCCCTCGGGGAAAACAATGCAGCCTATTCCCTAATTAAATTGGTTTAAACAATTTACAGGGTGTCCACTATATCTCAGAAATGATTTTCCCTGACTTTTCCAGGGTATCCAGGCCAATTTTTCAAAATTTTCCAGACCTTTTAAATATGTTATTCTTGAAGGATGCAGAACGGGTGGTTTTTTCGCTTGATGAAATTGTGCAGAAAAATGATTTAAATTGCATAATGTCTAACATTTTTTTTTTCAAAAATCATTACTTCTATGAGATTTTTAGATGCTCCCTTTTCCGGCCACAAAAATGACTTAAATTCAATTTTGAAAATTTTTGACGCCACTTCCCTCTCAACTCGGCACAAAAACTTGAGACCTTGAATTTATAACAAAAAAAATTCAAAGAAAAAGGAAAAACTCTGGTGTCAACCAAATCGTGAGACTAAAAGTTCGGATATTTCCAGTCTAAAAATTCAAAAATTTCTTCACAATTGAATACTCCGCCCAAAAAAACACGTACCTCAAATTTATAAATTTTACGAAAGTCCCTAATACAATCTTTTCGGCTTGGCCCAGTAAATATAATAGATCAATGAGGAGTAAAATATCAATTATTTTGATGAGATATACAAATGCGATGAGCCCGAGCGAAGCAAAGGCGAAAATTTTTGCAAAAAAAGTTCTTCAAAACTTGAAAATTCATCACTTCACACCCTCAGTAAAGTTTCCTAAAATGTGGCCAAAAAAATACAAATTCTTTTCCAAGTGATCAGGGACATCATGGTACCTCTTTCTCATTACATTTTATCAAAAAGTAAGTACGGGTCCAGAAAAAAAAACTCTGTACAAAGAATTTTTTTTTGAAAACTCAATGATTCGTTAGACAAAAACGTGTGTTTAAATATCAATTATTCCAGCGAAAATGCCGGAAATTTCAAAATTCCCTGACTTTTCCAGACGGTCAAAATTCCCTGACTTTTCCCGATTTTCCAGAAAATGGACACCCTGATTTAAATTATAGGTTTAAAATCTTATTCTTCAAGCACCTAAATTAGTTTACTTGATCAATTTCTTCATTTTGGAATCATTTTGAAAAATCAGATCAATTATTTACTTTTGAGAGGCCAAGGTAGCAAGCATATTTTTTTTTTTTGAATTAAAATCACCATTTTTCTCACAACTTTTTTCACACAAAAATTAAAGCTTTTCTTCTTTTCAAATGACTCCAATTCAATTCCGACGCATTTTCATGTACATATGAGACGTTCCGTATAACAAGGGACAACTTATTCGGATTTTTGAAAATCGAGTTATTCACGCTACGTTATAGTCCATAAAATTCTGAACAAAATAAGACCAGAACGAAGAAATTTCAAATTTCATTGAAAATTCGCGGAGTTATGAATTTTTGAAATTGAAAGTTGAAAAAAGTTGATTTCGAGAAAAACGAGCTTAAAGTTTTTTAAATTTCCCCCCCATTTTTTTTCATTTTTTTAGCGTTTAAAACGAAATTGTGAGAAAAAGAAGCAGCTTAGGGAGAATGTGAATGGAAGCAAATTGTAGAGCGCGAAATTTCCTTTCAGATTACGGCATTTATTTTTGTCAAAAATGCTTAGTTGGCATCTTACTGTTCAAAAATGAAAAATCGACAAATTTTCAACTTTTCTCATTTTTTGACATAAAACTAGATTTTGCAAGGAAAGGAAGCGTTTTCATGAAAAAATTATTATTACCAAAATTGTAGAGAATTAAATTTGCTCTCTGCTATGAGCGATTAGTTTTTCTCCACAAAGCCATGTTTCAAAGATATTCAACTTTCAAATGTTCTTCATGAATGACAAATCGACAAATTTTCAACTTTTCTCATTTTTTGACATAAAACTAGATTTTGCAAGGAAAGGAAGCGTTTTCATGAAAAAATTATTATTACCAAAATTGTAGAGAATCAAATTTGCTTTCTGCTATGAGCGGTTAGTTTTTCTCCACAAAGCCATGTTTCAAAGATATTCAACTTTCAAATGTTCTTCATGTAATTTTTTTTTAAAAATGCAAAAAAATTTGATAAAAAATGAAACACGTTTTTCTGCTACTTGCGAACTCTGTTGGAACTTTTCAAACATACCAGGTGAAAGAGGATGAAATTCTCTATCCGAATCGACCAAAACCCGAAAATCGACAGTTTCAACCCAAACACCTTATTTCGCGTTTATCTCGAAAACAACTTTTAACATAAGTTGTCCCTTTTTAAACGGAACGTCTCATATGAAAAAAATTAAAAATCTCCTCGTTAAAAAAAAAGATTTGCATTTATTATCAGAAAAATATTCACAATTACCAATTCACTAAAGAAATTATCAATTTTTCATCAAAAATCAAAATATCGCGATTTATTGATTTTTACATCATTTTCTGAGAAAATTTTGACAAAATAAGACTACTTCATTACTTTCACTACCTGTATCGACACCGCGGAGACCTTTTCCGCCGAAATTTACATACCTCTTGCCAATATAGATAGTTTGATACAGACGTCGTATTATGCTAATTTTCAGGCCATCTTTTCAATAAATTTTCAACCAGAATGAATTAATTCAGCGGCGAACGAAAAAAGAAAACATCTACAGGGAAAACAAACCCTTTCCCAAGAGCTCCACCGACCACTTCCTTTCCCTTAAGTTACGTCACACAAAAAACACCAAAGTACTTACGGTTCCAGCAGTATCTAAAATTTCCAGCATACATTGCTGTCCGTCGACTTCGACTTGTTTCCTGTAACTGTCCTCGATAGTCGGATCGTATTTTTCTACAAAGATACCTTGCACAAACTGCACCGTCAGCGCCGATTTACCGACACCTCCGCTACCCAGGACGACGATCTTGTATTCGCGCATTTTTCAAAATCTGCAAACAGTAAAAAAATTTCCGTTAGAAAATTGTGAGTGATTTTCAATGTAAAATTTTATTCGATCTAGAACAAGACTATAATTCGTATACAATACACGTATACTCTATTTAAACATAATACGAATCAAACACACCATATCATTCGATTTAGTATAGTAAAAAAAGTTGTTCTTTGTACGTATTATACTGTACCAAAGAGAATCGTACGTATACGTATTTATGGTGAATTTTTCCACCGAGTGTATCGATGTATAGTACATGTTCGGTTCGACATTTCGCAGGTACCCAGACCTACGTTTATTTTTATTTTTTTCTTTAGCAAAAAAGCGGAAGGCGGAAACTCGATACTTCGTGTCACCGAGTATTGAAAAAAGAGGTAAAAAAATTCCACAAAGAAAGGGTTCACAGCTCACATCCATTGAAAAAAAGAATCCTATATAGTTTTTTAAAAAGTTGAAACGTTCGAACACGAAAAACACTTTTCGATGTTTTCATTCTGCTTTTCATTTCGGGCTCAGAAAAAGAAAAGAAAATGGGAAAAGCTGCAAAACTGGAATACGATTTCTTTGGTTTAGCAAGCCCTGTATACACGCGGCGATATTTTTCGAATACGTGTCCCGAAAAACTGGCTGATCTTTGGAGGCGTTGGTCGGGATCGGGTATTATAGCAGGGAGCAACGATTCTAAAAACGACCATAGTGTAAACGCGATTAAAACTTAATTAAACGAAAATCACGACGACGAGGCCGGCGTATTATGTAGTTCATCGCGAGAAACAGAGATTTACTTTTTAATGAGAAAGTCAAACCTTCGCGTCTTTGCGAATAATACGCCGCATTCATCTCTCGGGGGCCTAAAATGAGGTGCGGATACTGCCTTTCGTTTCGTGTCTTCGGCTAATATGTCGTCGTCGTGCGTAGACATACGTCCCCGCCCCTCGTCACCTTTAAATTGAGGTTTTCATTCAACGAGACAGCCTTTAACGACGACTAATTACTGAGAAAATGCCATCATTCTGTGCATCGAATTTTGCTCAACGAAATCGTGTGTCGGCGAAGACGTCGACGTCGAAGCTGGTAAACCAAATAGTCATCAACTATCGGAAAGGAATTCAATAGGTGGGCGATTTTTCATTCATCCCTCGCAAGGTTTCGACGAGCTTTCCACGTATGACATTTTCCCCTTTGAATACGGGTACCCACGTAGAGCTTTTTCACGACCCCGTAGATAGTTAGATAATTTTTATGTTTATATTTGACTCGACATAGTGTGATGTAATCGATAAACCCACACTTGGTATTTACGTAATCGTCATAGTTTTCGGAGTAAAATTTATTGATAGGTGGAGGACTTTAAAAGGGTAAATGAATTTGAGTGGCTAGAGGACGAAATGGGGGGGGGGGCAGATGACGAATCATAACTCCTCTCCTGAAAAGAGAAACGAAAATTTATCGATCTTTCAAAAGAATCCAATTGAACGTGTCACAGCAAAAAGGACATTAGAAAAAATTGCGTTTTTGGGAAATCGTGATTGAAGTTTGAGTATAAGGAATTGAGCTGGGGAAAAAATTTTACCTTAAAATTTCATCTTTTTTCTACAAGAAAACAGCTCGCCCATCACTTGATATCTTTTCTATTTTTTTCTATATTGAAAACAAAAGGTTGAGTTATATGTCCTTTTTGTTGTGACAAAATTTCATTTCGACCCTTCTACGTTTGATGACGTATAATTTTTCTGGAAGTGAGAATTGAAAAAAAATCTTCATACAAAATTTGAAGAAAATGAAAAAAGGAACATTTTCGTGAAAAAATTTCAAATTATCTCTTCAGGGAGCGGATATATTGCACTTTGAAAAATTACAACCTTTTTGCATTTTCTTGGTTACAAAAAAATGCTAAAAATACATTTTGGACGAATTTTATTATTTTTTCAAAGTTATGACGAAAAATTAACTAAAAAAACACTTCATTAAAATTTTAAAATTTTACAATCATCTGCACAGTGAAAAAATTAAACATTACGCAAATTCTCAAAAATCAATCATGTAATGTAGGTACCGAAATTGCGAACTTCGGAATTTATAAACGCCAACTCTTCGAGGAAAACATATTGGAAGGTGGGAGGGAGCTCATTGGATAGAGAAAATTTCAGAGAATACAAATCGCTTGTCGCATCAAAAAGGACATATGCTGAGTTATGTATTTTTTGTTGTGACACATTCAATTTCTAAATACCTATCATCCAAAAATTAAAATTTAGGAAAAATTTTATTCGTTCAGTTTTCAATTTTGTAAAATGGTTAAAACTGATCAACTTTCAAATAAAAATGTCATTAGCAGAGATCCGCCTTCTTTGGAAAAATTGACCATTCTAATGAAATACCTAAATAATTCAAAAATAATTTTCCGTATATTTTTGAAAAAAACGTAAAAAGGAGTGAATTTTTAAGGTCTCTTGAAAAGAAGAGAAAATCGAAATTTTATTGATATATTTTTTTTTCAAAGGAGTATCCAATGTCTATGAGGGTTGATTTTGGGCTGGTGATCAATACGAACTCGAATGTCCTAAAATTGTAGTGTGTGATATTACTCTTGATTTGACTCAAACATTCGTTCACCCAAAAAATTCAAGAGTCTCAAAGTTCAAAATTTTGAAAATTTTTAGAACCACTGGGCAATAATTTTTTTTTAATTTTTTTAAAGCGAAATTATTTGCAGAAGTCCAATGAATGTACCGAGGGACAATTTTTTTGAGTTTTGACAGTTTTTGAGCGAAACAGAAAGATCTCAATTTTTAGAAATTTTGAACGTTTTTTTACCGAGTGCATGGCCCAAAAGTTCTGCAACTCATCGTTTTTTTGTTGTTTGAAGAGGAATCGTTTCTCCTTGTCCTACGCTGTACTGAACGAAGGGGTTGTCAATATTTAGGTCGTCGAGGCACACCGCCAACGCCGCACTCAAAATATTCGGAAAGGGTGGAGGGGGAGATGCAGTGTCATGTCATCAATTTCATGAAAAGTTGTTTTTTTTTTTGTAAATTTGTGCCCTTTCAAATTTTTGATTAGGCAAAATCATCTGCATTCAATGATTTTTGATCCTTATTCGTGTGCAACTAATTAGTTTTAAAATATTCCAATTTTTAAAATACTCCAATTTTTAAAATAATTATTCAAAATTTTGAATTTCGATTTTTTTTTTTTTTTTTAAATACAGAGGTTGAAAAAATTTGAAATTTTCGAATAATTCGTAAATAATGAAGAATGAGTTTTTATTTACTTTGTTTACCTCGAAAATTTGGGAAATCCTTTCATTTTTGATATTTTGGGAACCCCTGAGAATCTAAGATTTGGCTAATATTTGCACAAAATGTACTTGTTTTTAATTTATATTTACGCTACAAGTTCGAAATTTTAATGAACGTATCCTCGAGCTGTTTTATGAGGAATAAATGGAATAAATTCTGAACCCCCTAGAAAAGTCCAAAAGCTAATTTTTCAAAATGAAAGATAATTTTAAACCAGGTTTAATTTATGGCCAATGCTCTCAAATTTGTGGAATTGATCATATAGTATCATTATCATATGTACCTACTAAAATTGTATCAATTAACTTGAACAATCTCATTTGAATGATTAAATTACATAATTATAATATATTTAAAAAAAAATTCAAATAATAATGCTTTTGACTCGAGCTGTTTTCCAAGAAATCAACTTAGAAAACC
The DNA here is from genome assembly GCA_033439095.1 of Pseudococcus viburni. Taxonomy (NCBI): domain Eukaryota; kingdom Metazoa; phylum Arthropoda; class Insecta; order Hemiptera; family Pseudococcidae; genus Pseudococcus; species Pseudococcus viburni. The sequence goes on from JAVBJF010000371.1 coordinate 26,106, forward strand.
CTTGAAAAAAGTTTAAAAGCTCGTTTTTCAATGTGAAAGATAAAATGCTCTGAACAGTGAACAGGGTGTCTACTGATTTTTCAAAATCAAATTTCGCGACTTTTTCACAAGGTGTCTAGTATCTACTATCTACCTCTCAATTTGACCCCCCCCCCCCAAAAAAAAATCAACGAGATCAAATTTATTACAGGAAAAATAATACTTTCGTCTTTAATTTAAAAAAAATACAATTTCTCACAAAAATTGTCTAAAAGTGAGTTTTTTCATGTTGAAGAAGATGAATAGTTCTGCCCGAGCGAAGCGAGGGAGAAATTTTTTTGAAGAATTTATTAAAAACCAGCAAAAAGAGACATATTTCCAAATGATTTCTCCTTCTAAATTTTTAAAACATCCCAGTAAAAATTCCAAAATTCTCTGATTTTTTTAGATTTTTGCGAGAATGGACACGATACTCCCTTTGAAAATCTCAATCGTGATCTGTACTAAGTCTCCCGCAAGAACATATTTTTTCCGCTTCAAAATATTCAATTGTCTGAAATAGAAGGGACGAAGGTTTATAATTTAAGAATTGGGATTTGAAAATTTATGGGGCAAAAATTTTTAGAAAAAATGTTCAAAAAGGTGAAATTTCTTTACTTTTTTTGTAATTTCTGAAAAATTCGCTACTTTGATGAATTTTGGGTCAATTTCGCGACTTTTGCAAGTTTTTTCTTCACATAAAAAGCACTGAAATGTATTTTTTTTGTTAATTTTCTGATTTTTGAACCCCTACTCTAAATTGGGAAGCTAACAACAAGAATAGCATGAATTTTGCCATCCATGCTATGTACTTCTGTCGTTAGATCATTTTTCAAATTCGATGTTTTTCAAGGGGAAAATACAAAAATCTAAAAATTGCTTAGAAATGCAATTCAGAGATAATTTTAAAATCTCTCTTTAAGAAATTCTATTTACTTATATCAACTGATTAGACTATAATTTCATGACTTTTCGATGATTTTTTCGCGACCCTTTTTGTCCCCTGGGAAAAATTCGAAGCCATGATAATTTTCAAAACGTGACCAATAATTTATTTTCGCCCCCTCCCCCTCCATACGTCTTTCAACTTCATGATCGAAAGCAGCGTCAAATTGAAAAAGAGTGTAATTCAAGAAGAATTTAATCGAGGAAATGTATCATAATGACTTCTTTGAATGAGGGTAAAATAAGTTTTCCAATAGTACAATTATTTTTCGATTTCGTGCGGTTTTCTAATTTGTGACGTCATTCGACAATAAAAAATGAAATGATTCGTCATTATAATTTACACGAAATCATAAAGTAATCATATCGTTTGAAAGCTAACTTCATCGTTTTTTAAAGAAAAAATGATGAAAATTCATGAAAATAATTTTTTTCAAGTTATGGGTAAAAAAATATTTTAAAAAAATTACGAAACGATTCCCAAGAAAAAATGATGAGAATTCACGAAAATGATTTTTTTTCAAATTATGGGAAAAGAAAATGAAAATGTCACAACAAAAAGAGGATAACTCAGCATATGCCCTTTTTGATTCTCTATGCAATGAGTCCCCTCTCACCTTCCAATATGTTTTCTTCGAAGAGTTATGGCAATTTCGGTACCTACATTACATTTTTGATTTTCGAGAATTTGCGTAATGTTTAATTTTTTCACTGTGCAGATGATTGTAAAATTGTAAAATTTTAATGAAATGTTTTTTTAGTTAATTTTTCGTCATAACTTTGAAAAAAAAATTAAATTCGTTCAAAATGTACTTTTTGCATTTTTTTGTAACCAAGAAAATGAAAAAAAAGTTGTAATTTTTCAAAGTGGGGTATATCCGCTCCCTGAAGAGATAATTTGAAATTTTTTCACGAAAATGTTCCCTTTTTCATTCTCTTCAACTTTGTATGAAGATTTTTTTTAAATTTTTACTTCCGGAAAAATTATACGTCATCAAACGTAGAAGGGTCGAAATGAAATTTTGTCACAACAAAAAGGACATATAACTCAACCTTTTGTTTTCAATATAGAAAAAAATAGAAAAGATGTGATGAGCGAGCTGTTTTCTTGTAGCAAAAAGATGAAATTTTAAGGTAACATTTTTCCCCCAGCTCAATTCCTTAATTTAGTACCGAAAAAAAGGATACTCAAATTTCAATCACGATTTCCCAAAAACGCCATTTTTTCTATATTATGTCCTTTTTGCTGTGACACGTTCAAATATTTAAAAAATTACGAAATAACTCATAATTTTCAAGCACAGAGTAAGTTGAGTGATCATCACAACATTGAAAAAAATTTCTACGACTGCAATATTAATTCCGGTTATTTTCATACACAAAATCACAAAAAATTCACCTTTGGCCCTAAAACCTAATCGTGAAAGCGAAAATATGAATTTTTAAAATTTGAGTAAGCAAAATAGATAAATAATTACCGAGGGTTCGATTATACTACACCATGGTAATATTAAAATCGAACATCTTTTAAACTTCCAAGGCTCCCCACTCTTCCCTTGAAAAATCTACACTTCACAACGTACTTAAATCTTTTACCTGCTATCTCGTTCGGGGACTAATATAAACGTGGGTTTTTCCAAAATCTATACGACTAATTCTATCGAGAATTTACATATTCGACGCACACGAACGGAGCTTTTAATGAAGAAAGTTTTCTTTCAAAAGCACGAGCGACGCGTAAATCGTCGACTATGACGTCGACATCGTAGCAGCAATCACACTCTACTTAAGGCTACCCCATTCTCCCTTCCTTTTGGGTTCCTCTCGACGGTATCGTTTTTTTTTTCGACATCGTCTCAATGTGGGTGTCGGTGGATTGGTAAATACATTTTAAAAAATACAAACACCGTTGAGGAAAAATATACGTAAGTACGTAGCAACGTTGAAATATATGCAAAAACCGCGGAGGTGTTTGCTTCGATTTTCTTTCACTATAAAACGAAACTTTTTCCTCGAGCCAAGATGGAGTAAGTAATGCTAATGAGAAAAATTACGAAAATCAGACAACTCTTTCGAGTAAACTTGTTTGATCCTCTTTCTGTGCTTTTTTTTCCTCGTTCCCAACCGACAGTGTAGCTCTAACGACAACGACGACGAAAACGTCATTATCGCCACCCTGCCCTGTGCTTTTTCCTTTCGCGCTACCTCCGGAGATTTTTTTCATTCTAACGTCACCACGCTTACTTTTTCGTCACTTACCCGAGTTTTTTTCTTTCTTCGATTGAGGTAGGCAGGGATGCTCCCCTAGGGTAGGTATTATCATTATTTTTTATTTTAAAACCCGCGAATGCAACACCGTTGTGATAATGGAGGTGTGTTTTTTTTCACTTCGCACGTATCTAAGTATTTAGTTTTTGGCGGAACCGTAATGTAAGTAGGTATACTACACTTCTGTCGTAAATTATATCAATTTTAAAGATGCTTCGAAACGAGCGAGTTCGTTTTAATGTCGTAATTTATTACACGACATACGTCGTCGTCGTATAGTCGTAGTCGCCTGCGCCGCCGCTCGTGCCACGACAAATTATATTCGTTTAGAAAATCCTTCTTTATTCTCAAACTTTACTCCATTCCGAGTCGTTAACTAAATTCGATTTACTCGGGTACAAAAATTAAAGAGATGCTGGAATACAAACATGCTAATGATAAGCAAGATAGATTATGGCATGCGTCTATGAAAAGCGAATGACTGTAATTCGTGGTAAGCGCGAATGTGACGATTCATGAGTACGCGATGTTGCGTTACCAGAAAATTAATCATAAATTTTCTCTAAATTTCATCTTAGTTTTAAATTTTATCGAAGTTTTGAGCAATTATTCACTCATCAAGGGTAATGATATTACAGCGAGGTGCAGCGAGACAATATTACATACCTAACTGACTTATCCGGAGAAAAAAATGTTATCATTAAAAATGAAATATCATCAGAAGTATTTATTTACACCATATCACTAAATTGACACTGACTCAACGATACCAACACGTATAATTGACATGTTTTTAATACAATAATTAACAAGCAAGGTTCAGAGGATCTGGCAAGCAAGAGGGTTCCAGGAATACGAATATTATCCTGAAGGGAAAGATAATTTTGTATGGTGTGGGGCAGTTGTTTTTTCGTTTTTTCCAAGTCCAAATTTACTGACAAAAATGATGAAATAATCTAAGAAGGAAAAAATTGAAATCAGTATAATCCAAATCAATAAAGAAATAAATTTTCTGAAATTTTTTTCTAGTTCTCTCATTTCCTAAATTCATTTAAAAAACCAAGTGAAAATTTTTATTACACTTTTTACAAGTTTGAAATTTTTTCAAAAATACCTATAGCTGGGTAATTCTACCAAAACTGTCGCATTTAAGTTACTTGTAAATTTCTCGAGTACTAAATGCGCTAGAGTGGTTTTTTTTGAATTGTCTTATTGAATATCATCTCCCCCACCTCTTCCAGTGAAAAAAATAATTTTTCCCCTCCCCCACCACCCCCTGCATAAATTTTAATGGTCAAAAGTTCCATCGTCGTGGCTGTTACCACTCATGGTTTTCAACTTTACTTACCCCTAGCACTGAAGATAATTGATATTTTTGAAAAATTTTTTAAACATGATATTGGTAGAGTGATGGGGTACACATTGACCTCTTCGAGGGTCACCAGAAGGGCACTGGGTGACCTCAAGACGAGACCAAAACTCTGTTACTAGGTTTTTGTTCCATCGTCGTGGCGAAATTTCATTAATTTTTTCTGGCTCTGTTACTTCGTATTTTATCTTTTTCAACCTCAATACTGATTCAGGGGTGTAATAGGAACGACCTTTATTGGTTGAATTTTAAATTCCTGACTACTTGGTCAATCTTGAAATAAAAATTTGTGAAAATTCTTGTGTTTACAATTTTTACATTCCATCGTCGTGGCTATCAATTTTTCGAATTGTGCTTATGGTATTGAGCTACAAATAGGAAAAATATATTCCACAAGTAAGTATATCAACACAAATTCATCACAATGAACTTTAAAATCAATTCGCAATTGAAAAAATTGGAAATATTCAAGATTTTTCTTACGTCGTGGCTACTGTTTTCATTTCCTTCGTCGTGGCGAAGATGATTTTTGCATCCACGACGAAGGAATTTTTATCCGCAACGTGAGAACTTTGAACATATAAATAGTATAATTCATTCTGCATCCAGTGGGCTTGATCCCTTCAATGAATTAGGTGCCACTACGATGGAACTAAAGACCACACAAAGGAAATTCTATGGTCGTGGAACCCACGGTTATAGATTTTCCATAGTCGTGGATACCAAAAATTTGAATCGCCCCACACCCTCCCCTGGGGGCTATGAACTGAGCCAAATACAAAAAATGGTGTCTCGAACGTATACATTTTAGATTTCAATCAAAAAAATTTAAGAAATTCAACTTTTATTTTTCGAATTTCATATACTGGAAATGCGACAGTTTTGGTAGAATTACCCAGCTACGTCATTTTTCCAAATTCTTTTTGGTTTTAGCTCAAAATTAAAATACATATGTCATGACTCATGACATTTTCTCATTTTAAGTTGAAAAAACTTGGAAAAATAGGTAGGTATGTAGGAATGATTTTGAAAAAATTTAAACTTCTGACAAAAAATCCCGGAAATTTAACTTATTAAAAAAATTTGAACTCAAAAATATTGTTGAAAGAATTGTGAAGATTTGAGAACTTCAGAAAAATTTAGAAAACAGAATTTGACAAATATTTTTAAGACATTTGAGAAAACCGAACTTGTAAACTGGAAATATTTCGAAAGAATTATCAAAATTTAAAAACTTGGGAAAAAATTTTGGACTTGAACAAAATTGAAATAAATGAAGTGAAGACCAATTAATATTAAGACATTTAATCAATAAAGTTCAAAAACCGTGTATGAGAAAAGCAGGCATCATAGCAAAATTTCGAAGAAAAAAAGTGGCTTTAAGTGACTTTTTTTGAGCAAAAAGTGACCAAAAAGTGACTTTTTGAGCAAAAAGGGACCAAAAAGTGACCAAAAGTAACCAAAAATTCGATTTTTTCGGGGAATTTTCTCACATTTTTTTTTTGAAAAATCATTACCAACTTTTAATTTTTTTCTTCAAGAATTTTAAAAAATAGCAATTTTTACGTGAAAATGTGAATTTTTGCTTGAAAATGCGAAAAAAAGTGACTTTGGGAGGAAAAAAGTTATATCTAGTGACCTTTGGATGAAAAAGGTGACCAAAGTCGAAAAAAGTGACAAACACCCTAAAAAAAGTGACCTGCTATGATGCCTGGAACCTAAGGGACTTGAGCGTAATTTTTTGTTTGTTTTTGTTGGAAGATGACGATGACGATGAAGCTTCTAGCATGAGAAAAATTTATAGGCATTTTGGATTTATTAGCTCAGTTAATATATATAATTAGTCTTCAATCGGGAAGAATTTTTTTAAATATTTCAAATTGGAAAACTTTTTTAAAAAACTGTAGATTGAAAATTTTGAGAAAATTTGAAATTGGAATAAATGTTAAGAAAATGCAAAATTGCGAAAATTTTGAAATCCAGCTGAACTTGGACTTCAAAATTAAAAATAAATACTTCACACGAAACAAAATCTCCTTCGCGTGAGCATAAATATGTCAACTATAAAATATTTACAGTCTCAAATTACCTCAAAGACGTATCAACAAAAAATTTTAGCTTATATGTATTATAGTTGATATTAAAATTGTAGATATTTTTTCAAGTCCATAATCAGTGAAAAGACAAAAAAATGTTTGGGTACGGGTCTGACCCCAGCGTTTAGCAATAAGGCGAACCAAGAAGACAAGGCGCACCCAGAAATTGTGTAAGGAGGAGGGCTCAGATTTCGAGAAAAATGGGGGGGGGGGGTCAAAATTCAATGAAAAAAATGAAGTAACCTGTTATTTCAGTGGGGCTGAAGTAGTTGGGGTATTTTCAGTCAAAATTACTGATTTTTTTTGATAAATGGGATATTGACTGAGAAATTATTAATTTTTGACCGAAAATTCAGTGAAAATCACTTATTTTACTGATTAAAGAAGACAGAATTTTAGCAAATTCAACTGATTCAAATTTAAAGAGTGGTATGTTTATTTAAGAAATAGTTACTAAAATGTGACGTTCCTGGGTAAAAGGGCTCATTTGGTCGATATTCAGTTGAGCCCACCACGCCATACTGTGGTCTATAGGCTACAAAATGAGACCGGAACGAGCTCTTAAGATGCATATTTGGACCCACCACAGCGTTTTGGAGTTTTAGTTTTACAAAAATCATTTTTCTCAATTTCCGAGAAAAACGAATTATAAGTTTGTTAGCATGAAAAAACTAGAACCGGCCAAATAGGCCCATTTGTCTAGAAATGCCACAAATACTGCCCGGGTGAAGCGAGGGCGAAATTTTAAAAAAAATCATACTCTTTTTCAACATTTTTATGATAAAAAAATCTCCTTGCCGAGCTGGAGGGGAGGAGGCTCGAACCCCCTGAGCCCCCCTTGGGTGCGCTCCTGTAAGAAGATTTTAATTGAGCCCCTCGAAGACCCGGAACCTTTAAAAAAATAAGCAAATATTGGAATTCAGTGTCCTCAAAAACCCAACAAACAACACGTCATGGCCGTTATTTTTCATTTTTTTGAATTTGGACCTCTTTAGGGGATTGTCGGATGCAAAAACTGAGCAAATATTCGAACTTAGCGCACTCAAATTAGTAGAAATCAATGTATAACTTAACTTTTTCAATTTTTTTGAATTTTGAAGAAAATTTAGGACCCCTGTGCCCCCTAGGGGTGTTGAAATCCCATCTTGAAAAGTAGTTAGTTGAAAAGTACATAAAAAGTTCTCTTCATAGTAATTTTTCAGATTTTTAAATGGGTCCCTCATCTTTTGTACTCATCATGAAAATTGAGCTTTCATCGCAAAAGTTCAACTTTGAATTTTTCAAAATGTGATAATCAATTTTGAATCTCCCTTCAATTCTCTACAAAACCGCATAAACAGATTCATCTTGGATCAAACCGATCTCGAGATATGAGCCTTCAAAGTTGAGCCATTTCGCAAAAAATCCCAATCATACGAAAATTGCAAGGGTCACCCCCTGCCCCCCTGAAGGATTAGGATCGAAATGACGGTGATTCCTTCATTAGACCATCGAGGGGAACCCGTAAAAAAAAGTTTGAGCGAAATCAGAAGACCCAAGGTCAAAACCTGCTCGAATTGACATGGAATGAGCCATTTCTTAAAATCTTTTTCCATTAAATCTCGAATCATTGTAAAACTAATTCGTAAAAATTAACAAAATTGCGAAAATTTTCATCGATTCGTTGTTAATTTTTTCTCGCAAAATTCAACGAAGAAACTTCCAAATAATCGTTTCATTCTAATCTCAAATATTTCATTTTTACGAACCAACTCCACATAACTTCGCAGAAGAAGAAAAACTACACAACTTATTACGCAATCAATTATTCGCAGGCTCGTACCTCGCACCCTTCTTCTTCGAACCAGCAATTAACAAATTATTGCGAAACACCTCGCCTATTAATTCACCAAAACCTTACCAAACTCGAGAGCGGGAAAAAAATTGAAAAATTTTTACAAAAGAAAAAAAACCTCGAAGAATGGGGAAGAGAGAAAAAAGAGGAATAACACGAGAGAGAAAAAAACATCAAAACCGCCTCCGTATTTCGCTCGATTAAAAAAACACACCGTAAAAATCTTTCTTTTTGTACAGCTTATTCGCAAAATTACTCGACATCTTTCGCTTTCATACGTACGTATTTCCATCCGCAGAGATATAACCGAGGAACGGAGAGGGTCACTCCAACACCCTGCTCATTCCGCTCGTCATTCCAGCACACCGTAAGTAAAGTTGGAGTAAAAAAAAAAACACCTGATTCATCTCGCCCGCCAGCGTCATCGTGCAATTTACGTTAAAATGAAAAGTATTCCGACGTTTATTGTTTTCCAAGATGCTGTGTGAGAGAATCACATTTCTATACGTGTATCTCGTTTTAATTTCTTTTTTTTTCTCTCGTTTGCATTAATTATTTTACAACGTTCTAGAAACGTTTATCCTCCTATCTCCGCGTAGCGTCGCGTCGCCTTGGACACAGCCGCAGCTGGCATTTAGCTCCTTATTTCACGTCGAATGATACTTTGCGATCTTAATGGTCGTGCTAGGCTTGTATTTTCTGCGTATTTTTTTTTCTCTCGTCGCGTCGCGTCGTGTTCTCATCCTGACTAGCGATTTTCGCAGTTAATTGCAGTGCTGGGATAATGAAATTGCAAGTTTTCCCAAATCGAAACCTACAATTTCCCTTATTTTTCCACAGAAAATCATAAATTTTCCACGTTTTTTTCCTTTTTTCATTCATAAATTCATAAATTTCTCACATTTTCCCCCTCTTTTTTTCACGAACTCTCAAATTTCCAACATTTTTTCTTTCAATTTTTTTAAAAATGAATTTCATTTCTTCATACGAAAAGTTATTTGAGCAGGGGTCAGACTCCAGCTACGAAACCAAATTCTCGTAAAATATCAAAAAATTCAAAAAATTTGCAACTTTTCCTTTTTTTTTTTCGGTTACATTGGCAAATTTTCCATTTCCCCCATTTTTGATACGAAACCGAAACCAAATTCTTATAAAAATAATTACCAAAAAATTTATAGAAATTTGTATTTTCCCTTTTTTTCCGCTGGCTCATTCCATGTCAATTCGAGCAGATTTTGGCCTTGGGTCTTCCAATTGCGCTCAAAATTTTTTTACGGGTTCCCCTCGATGGTCTGAAGAAGGAATCGCCGTCATTTCGATCCTAATCCTTCAGGGGGTGGGGGTGGCCCTCGTAATTTTCGCATAATTGGGATTTTTTGCAAAACAGCTCAAATTTAAAGGCTCATATCTCGGGATTGGTTTAGTCAAAAATGAATCTATTGGTGCAGTTTTGTAGAGAATTGAAAAGAGATTCAAAATTCGTAATCACATTTTGAAAAGGTAAAGACGAAATGATGGCATTTTGTAAAAATAAAGATGAAGCTTTAAATCACAAAAAGTAGGATGGATTGGGGGTCATTATAGGGCATGGGGGAGGCAGATCGGAAAAGTAATTTGATAATCGAGCTCAGCACCCTCAAATTAGTAGAAATCGATATGCCGCACGATATTTTCATTTTTTTGCAAGGGGTTCTCAAAATTGGGAGGACTAGGGGGCACTAAAAGGTCGAATCCAAAAAATAAGTAAATATTCGAACTCAGTGCCCCCAAAAACCTAACAAATGACATGCAGGCATCATAGCGAAATTCCGAAGAAAAATGTGAATTTTAGTGACCTTTTTTGGGGAAAAAGTGACCAAAAATTCAATTTTTGGGGGAGGGGAAAGCAATTCTACAGTTTTTTGGGGATTTTTTTAATTACAGGCATCATAACGAAATTTCGAAGAAAAAATGTGATTTTTAGTGACTTTTTGAGCAAAAAGTGACCAAAAGATGACCAAAAATTGTAACCAAAAGTAACCAAAAATTCCATTTTTTGGGGGAATTTTTTTACAGTGAAAAGAGGACTGAGAACTCAAGAAAAAATGAGGGGAGGGGTCAAAATTCAATGAAAAAATTAGGTAATCCAAAAAATCTTTTTTTTTAGTGGCACTTTAGGAGGCAGATATACAGATTTGAGCAAAGAAAAATTGAAAAATGACGAGATTTTCGGAACAAACAATTAATATATGACCTATATCTACTCTCTAAATCTAAATCAGTCAATTTTCGTAAAACTGTGCCTTTTTGAATCAGTGAAATGAATTTATTTGAAAATCTGTGACATTTCAATTGTTTGATTATGATTTATTCTGTCAAATGGGGAATTGATTAAAAAATCAATTACTTTACTGATTTAAAAAAACAGAATTTTCTCAAATTTAGCAATTTTTTTTGAAAAATCATTATCAACTTTTAATTTTTTTTCTTGAAGAATTTTGAAAAGTAGCGATTTTTACGTGAAAATTTGACTTTTTGCTTGAAAATGCGAAAAAAGTGACTTAGGGAGGAAAAAAGTGACTTTTAGTGACCTTTGGATGAAAAAAGTGACTTTTAGTGACCAAAGTTGAAAAAATGGCAAATACCCTAAAAAGTAACCTGCTATGATGCCTACGACAATTACGACATGTCACACGTTATTTTTATTTTTTTTTGAATTTTGACCTCATCAATGGGGTTGATGGGGGGGGGGGGGGTTCAGTGGGGTCGGATGAAAAAACTAAGTACATATTCGAACTCAGCGCCTTCGAATTAGTAGAAATCAATGTGCTACTTCAGTTTTTCAATTTTTTTGAATTTTAACTAAAATTGAGGGCCCCTGTGCCCGCTAGGGGTGTTGAGATCCTATCTTGAAAAGTAATTAGTTGAAAAATACATAAAAAGTTTTTCTAACAGAAGTTTTTTTAGATTTTTAAATGGTAGCCCTCAGCTTTTGTAATTATCATGAAAGTTGAGCTTTCATCACAAAAGCTCAGCTTTGAACTTTTCAAAGTGTGATTACCAATTTTGAATCTCCTTTCAATTATCTACAATACTGCACCAACAGATTAATTTTTGACTAAATCAATCTCGAGATATGAGCCTTTAAAGTTGAGCCGTTTCGCAAAAAATCTCAATTGTACAAAAATTACGAGGGCCACCCCCCCCCCCCCCCATTCCTTCTTCAGACCATCGAGGGAACCCGTAAAAAATATTTGCGCGCAATCGGAAGACCTGAGGTCAAAACCTGCTCGAATTGGCATGGAATGAGCCCGCTTCATTATACAAATTTCCCATTTTTTCCTCTTTTTCGATCAAATTTTCCACAATTTCCCGTTTTCCTTCCTTATTTTTTTCACTTAAAAATTCCCACGATATGCCAACTCTGGTTAACTGCGTCCGATCGAGCTCCGCTGTCGATCTGGAAGATGCGATTTCCGAGATTCGTGCGGTCGACTTTTCGAGAAACCAGCTCGGTGGCGGCGAAAGGGTCACGTATCTCTTCATCGAATCGTACATATATGGGCTTATTAATAACGCACGTTATGAGCTATAAATTTGTATTATTGAAAACCTACATACGCTCGCGGAATATTTCTTCGTAATATCTTACGAATTGGGCGAGGGGGAAGCGCAGGGGGGCTCAAGATAGGGGAACAGATACTCGACACGAACACAGCAGGCGAAAGCAACAATTGTATACGAAGAGGAAAAAAACCGCATCTAGAGCGTTTTAATGATTAACACCACCGGCCCCCTCCTCGGTTGGCTATAACGAAATGGAAATTTAATTTTTCACATCATCACGACGGCTGTCTAATCTTTCAATTGATTATAATTGACGGACCCATACTCGGCCACTTGTACCGTTGTGTATTTTTACTCACTCTAGCTCGCTGTTGCGGTATCCGAAAAAAAAACCGTAAGTCGATAAAGACCGACTTCTTTTTTTTTCAATTCTCATTCCGCCCTCGGACTCTTCTCTAAAGCACGTACATTAAAGCTAACACTTTAGCGTAACGTTGACCCAAGCTAAACGGACGAGACGGAGCGAAGAGAAGTGAAACTTTGTTAAAACATTCTCGTTTTTTTTTTGTTCGCTCTCGACTCTGAAATTTTTCCAACAGCAAGTTGGCGAACTGCGAAAAATCCTTTTGAAAAGGGACTCGAGTCGAGGCAAATCTGTAAAGCGGCTTTTTAAACGACGATGGCGCGAAAAAAAATAACTATAACGACGCGTTTCTTCTCCTTCGAACGATTATTTAACGAAAAAAAATACTCGACTATTCTTCTTTATTACATCGTCGCATTTTATTACAGATTTATTATCGAAGATGCTCGCCTCGCCGGAAACCTCACACGTCCTGTAGACCGAAAACGCCATCCAAAAGAGCCATATTCCGCTAAATAGTTTTCCATAAAAACAGCGACGACGACGACGACGTTACGACAAAAGAAACGCTTCGACGATTCGCTGCATAGTACAATTCGTTTCCAAAATACACACTAAAAAATACGCAGGTAAGTTTTAATAAAATTTATTTCCTGTTGCGTAATAGCTATACCTTTGTTAGCGCAAAAGGCAATTTAGTATTCTTCAAACCGTTGTAAAAATTCGATAAACCGAGAAACGGCCGAAGAGCGTGCTTAATTTGCTACTTGACTCGGTACACGCGGAGGGTTCGTTCGATACAAACGATGTACGAATCTTCGGATTTTCCATGAAATTAAACATACGATAAACAAAGTGTAAGTTTACAAGACCGCGTCGTGTTTAGTTTGATATTTGAACGGGCATTTGAGAAAATTTCCAAGTCCGAAATTTCAATAATGAATTCGCCTACAAAGCCGTAACACCAACAAAAGAGTTTCACCGAAGTAATGAATTGGAAAATTATTTAATTGGGAAATTATCCCGTCGGCTTTTTCAATATGGTAGATAGGCGAGTGTAACTTCGGCTTGGGTTTCGCTATTTATGGTCGTCTTAAAGGATTTTACCGAACCAAAATTACCATAATTTTTTCCAGCGCGGATCTTTAAGTATTATTTGGGAAATTTAATCGAGGGACGAGATTGTCGTTAAAAGGAAGGTACGAAAAGGGCAAAAAATGATCCGAAAATGTTTAGCGCGTATTTTGAGATTAATAAATTTTTACGATTTTTTACACGGTGCTGACTGGATTTGAAAAATGAAAAATTCTCGTTTTTTTTGGAGTTTTCTTGCCATTTTCATGTCATTTTTCTCGATTCAGATTCAAAGAACCATTTTTTTATCCTTTGATTAAAAAATTCAAGGAAAAAGGAAAATGTTTAAAATTCTCGTTTTTTACAGTAAAATCATTGAAATTCTTGCCCTTTTCTGGGTTTCTTGCTGCTAAGGTAAAATTCTTACTGTTTTCTGGTTTTTCTTGGTTTTCTTGCCGGTAAACACCATGTTTTATAAGGGGTTCTCAAAATTACATTAAAATAAATGTTGAAATCATTAGCCTTCATTTCAATTTGATCTTCAAAATTTTTTCTACCTCTCCCTACTGGTTCTAAATTCTTGTAAATTTTAAAAATTATTTCAGGAAAAATCAGCTGAAGATCAATTTTAATTCATTTTTCTTCAATTTTCAATTCAAAGTAATGATGAGAAAAATCCGAAATAGAAATGACAATTTTTTTTAAATTCACAGCTTCCTCATTTCAGCCTTGAAACTGCCTATATCTGCAAACGGTTCAACACCATATTTATGTGTAATTAAAAAATTGAATAATTACTTCGTAAATTAGGTAGATAAAAATCCTGTAAAGATTGTTTTGCAAAATTCCCTCATTCTCACTCAACTGAAATAAACGGGGAAGGGGAGGAGGAAAGAACTGAAATTCACATTATTGAGTGGATGGGAAAAAAATCAAGGAACAATTTTTGATTTCTGCTTAATATGTAACCTGATATTCTGATTTGTTGTCAAAAATAATGAAATGATCTACTTTTTTCTTCTATTAAAACTTCGAATTTTTTTTTAAATTTTTAAATTCAAGTAATTCATTTGAAATGTTTTAAATATTGATTTCTTTTTCACTTGATAGTTGGGTAAAAGCAAATTTTTTACCCCCTCCCCCTCATCGCCAAAAAAATCGTTCATTGAAATTTCGAAATTAAAAAAAATTGAAATTAGGTACCTAATTCATTTTAAAATTTTCAAATATGGATTTCTTTTTTACCTGATAATTGGGCAAAAGCAAATTTTTTTACCTCTCCTCCCCCTCCACACCAAAAAAATCGTTCATTGAAACTTCGAAATTTTTAAAAAATTTTGAAATTAAGTACATAATTCATTTGAAATTTTTTAAATATGGATTTCTTTTTCACCTGATAATTGTGTTAAAGCACATTTTTACCCCCCCCCCAAAAAAAAAAATCCTGAAATGTTAGAAAATTTGTCTAAAATTATGAAATTCAATATAAATTTTTGTATTTTGTAGAACATTGTAACCAGGCCTTTGATATGTATTTTTAAGGGAGCGAACGAGGAAACGAGGCAAGTAGGTAAGGTAGGTACATAGAAAAAAAATTCATTTTATTTTGTAAATTATTATTTTTGAAAAAATTCATATCAAAATGGTCTTCATATGAATACATTTACTCATAGATATTACGAACAACGATTTTTCATCGTTACCTGCTTACCTCCCCTCCCCACCAATTTTCAAGCAGTGAAGAAATGGTCGTTGGTAAACACTTTTGGGGTAAAATTATCTGTGCCAAGATATTTTAATAAAATTTTCATCAAAAAAATTTTTTCTTCTTTTTTGAAGTTTGAAATCCACGAAAAATTCGATAAGAATTATGAGTGGAGATGAGAAATCTAAGAAAGCGATATTTTTGAAAAAAAAATCCATATTAAGTGTATTTTATCTAAATGTTTTCTAAATTTCAAATCAAATTGAAAGGGCGAAACAAAAAGTCAGAGTGATAAAAATTTACTGGGTGTTTTTGAGATACGAATTTCGTGCCACTTTAAAATTCAATTTTTGTAAAGTGCACAATGACCTTTAAAAGGTTGGGTACCATAGCAACCGATCATGTTCTGTAAAACCTAACGATTTCAATTTAAATCATTAAAAAAAATTAATTGGTCAGGATGTCTAACAAAACTTGTTGAGCAAAAAGCTTGACTTGGCTTGACCTTTTTGCATGACTTTTTTGAGTCGCCATCCCCCCTCCAAAAAAATTAAGTTTTACAAAAAACTTCAAACAAATATAATTCAATCGTGACCCCAACAACCCAAAACGTAAAGAAAACGTACCTCAACCCTCAATCACACCACGTCAACAAATTTAGTACCTGACTTCTCGTTAGAAACGAAAAGTCGCAGTCGGTCAAAAAAAATCACAATGAGTTCCTAAATTAAATTTTTTACGATAAACTTCAAAAAAATACAATTCAAAAAAAAAGTTACAAAATGAGCACCAAAATTTAAATTTTTACAAACAAATATTTATGATTCAAACGAAAAGTCACAAAATGAACTCTTCTTTTATTCAAATTGTTTATTAAGAGCAAATGGAATTTTTTTCAATTTTTGAAAAAACATACTTGACCTTTAAGTCAAAAATCTTGACTTTGCATGACTAGCTTGACCTTTTGGTCAAAAGCTTGACTCATTTTGACCGTCTCGACTTAGCTTAATCGTTAGACACCTCGTTGATATTTTTAAATATCTAGTTTGTGCCTATGGCTTTTAAATCAAGAAGATCAAAGAAGAAAATCCGAGTTTCCAACTTTTTCTAGATTAGTTTAAAAACAGAGGAAATTTCCAATAGAAAAAAAAATTGTTTCTGGTAGCAACAAAATAAAACCTCGAGTTCAAAATAATCGAAATGAAAAATTTGAAACGAATAAGAACCGAACGTCAGAAATATCCGGATTCTAGAAACAAACGAACGAATAAACTACGAATTAACACAATCTTCGTAGGGGAAAAAAGGCAAATGATTGAAATTACGTTTCACAAAACCCCAAGTTTTTCTTGGAAATTGACGGATTTTCCAAAACACACGAGGCAATTTTCCGCCAGTTCTCCGAGGAATTCCGCCACAATTTCGAAAATTTCCAAACCCAGCATCAATTGCGAACCAGACACCTGCCCAGACGAGACTCGAATTTTCACACATCATCGCTCACCATGCACCCCGGATCTGGAGCTTATGAAATGGAAATAAAAAAGGAAAGATAAAATTCCAACGACGAGCTTTCATAACACATAAGATCCCCGAGACGGGAACAGTATAGCAGATCCGATCTTAATACTCTATTTAATTACCAAGGGAGAGAGATGAAAAAACAGAGACGATTCTTCAGTTCGACGGGTTCGAAAAGGTTTTTTTTTCATTCGTTTTTATTATTTCTTCTCATACGTATAGCGTCGTTCCGATCTTTAGCGTATACTTTTACGCGAGATTAATTTTTCCATTGACGTCGTAAGTTGAAAATTGCGAGTTGGAAGGGACGGGGAAGCGATAGGCAGAGGGGATTACTCACGAAAGGATTATATTTTCGCGAAGCTTTTATTTTTTCACGACGATGATGGAAAAATGGGTGTGAAGCGGTACCAAGATCTCAGCTAAACGTCGAAGATCATTTTTAAAAGGTAGAGAAAAATACCAAGTTACGTGTTGAACTTTTACCCTCCTCTTCTTCTCATAGCCTAGTGAAAAAGTTATTGCCGATGATCTGTTTTTGAGAATTTTTTTTTGGCATTTTGATCGACATCTTGTACTACTTTTCGCTGTTTCGCTTTCTCGTCGAGTCGAGTATGTGTAACGTGTGTTACGTTAATTCGTGTGTTGGAAATCGGCGCGGCGCCTGAGTCGAGCTCACACGTATGGCATACCGCCGTCTTTTTCCACGACTTTTAAAGGCTTTTACGTATACCTTCGTCAAAAATTTAATCAATGGTATATACGTAGTATATAAAATTTTCTGTCGTATCTTCCCGCCTCCTCGTCGTAATATTTCGTTATATACTTTCTGCTGCTGCGGCGTTTCCTTTATGAAACGACGTTGCTGGGTGCTTTTTTCGTCGTCGTGAAACGAGGTTGTTGCTTGCTTCTACCTCTCCCTTGCTCAGCCTTTGGTACATACGTATATAACATATTCTGTATTTGAACGTGTACATGCCATACGAGCATTCGGATACGTTATACGACGATGAAGGAGACGACGCTGACACGACGCCGCCGTCGGCTTGCGAGTTTATTCGACCACGAAAACGAGGCGTTTTTTAATTTCATTCTCGTATATTCGCTGTGCTCTAATGTGGATAATACTATCGTCCTCGTATGTACGTCTACGTGTACTTACAACCTTAGTCGACGATTTTACTACGTCGTTGTTATGTCGTATTTACGTTATGCCTTTTCGCGGTATACTACACATTTCGCCGGAGTGTGTGTGCGAAAATGCTGTATAAAATGTTCAAACGAGGCAACACATGGGCAAGAACTCCTCTCTTGTCCGCGACGACCCCGAAGATTAAATTTTTACAGGTCGTAATTTTTTCAACGTTGCGAACATGTAACAAAATTGTCTAGAATGTTTGATTTTTTTTCGAGTAAAATTTACAGCGAAATGAATCAATCCAGTCGAGACGAGAATTTGAAAAATTCAAAATATGTGACCCGCTCCGAGAGAACAGGGCTTAGGAAAGAAAAAAATGAGTTTTGAGTTTTTCATGGATTCTGATACTTAAAAGTACGTACAATGAGATGGGATAGGTAGTTTTTTTCAAAAAAATTTATCAAATGTCATAAAACGTGAAAACAAATGAAGGAAATTTCAAAAAATGAAAAAAAAGAAAAAATAGGGAATAATTTTTTAAAATCTTAAAATTATTTTTTTTTCGAGTTATTACATAAACTTGGCAACCAGAATTTGTACAAAAAATTTAAATAAATTACATTGAAAATTACGAAAATAATTTGAAAAAAACGAATTCATTAAAATAATGGCCGCAATAATTGCAGCTAGCGTTACCTATGGGCGAAAAAAAGTTGGAAATTGTAATAGTGACGTCATCACAACCATAACCAATGACAGCAAGGCTTACAAGACCATTGTAGCCACATTTGCACCACTTTTATTTTGCGGAAACTTTAAACGCGTTTTTCTCGAAAACTTATTTTCTTCCTTAAGCCCTGTTCTCTCGAAGCGGGTCACATATTAGTCCAGCAATGCTACTTTTGAAGACATTGCAGCCAATTTTTAGGGTAGGATGAGACTTCATTTTCTTTGAGGGAGATCGTGGGTAAACTGGCAATGATCGAGTACCTACCTTAATTCGAATATTCATTTCCATTCTGAGTGAAAGGTCAGAAAAATTAATATTTCACAATTTAATCCATTTCCTCCACATTTCAATTGAAAAATTTGAAAAAAGAACTTTAAGAAAATTTGAATATGTGTCTACTATTCAATTCAACCACCACCACCACCACCCCCCCCCCCCCATCAGAAAATAGAATATAAGTCAAAATTACATTATTTTATGAAAAAAATGAAAACAAAATTTCTCGCGGAACAACTGAAATATGTGTAGTGAGTAGAGCTGTGAAGTCATTTTCTATTGAAATGACCACCCGAAAAGTGGAAATGAAAAAATTTTAAAATTCTGGAGATTTTTCTGTTACCAAAGATTTTAGAATTTCTCTAAATCATTTTTAGAGTTCAGACTTTTTAAAATTTTCCTACATAATTCTTTGGCTTCGTACCGAAATATAACCCTGAAAATTTATGCTTTTTCACGTGCCAATCTGCCAATGTTTTTATTCACGACCCCCCCTCTCCACCAAAAAAATCAAAAACAAAAATTATTCAATTAATTTCAAACGTACTGTAACAAAATCATGGTGTCTGCCGAAATTCGGAAATTTTAATTATTCAGCTTTTACATATAGGTACATATGCGAGCCTGGATGCTAAAACCACCCTTAGGGGGTCAAAAATTGGTTGTTGAGTTGACACTGATTTTGGGCTTCTCAGAAGTAGTAGAATCCAGGGGGGGGACCTCCACTCAAAAACCAATTTTTGACCCCTAAGGATGGTTTCAGTGTCCAGGCTCACATATTGATTTAGAAATTTACATGTCTCGCTCTATACGTGATTCTCACTCTCCCTCTTCTTCTTCTATAAAAATGAAATACTTACATCCCCATTTTTTTCAAAAATAATTTTCATCGACTTCCTCAGTTTTTCCAGAAAATGTTTCCAAGGTTTTAGAGGTCCTTTGATACTTGATAAAATACAGAGGGAGGAGAGGGGGAGGGGTAAAAAATTCAACGCTTCGAAAACGAGCTTTTAAAATAATTTTTATGACGCCCTAGTTCGAAGTTCTCATACGAAGCAAAAATTGTTGGGGTTTCTACTTCAAATTAAAATAAGAAAACAAGAATGTTCTTATAATTTTTCACATATTTTTTACTCAAGTTTACATATAAACGACCTACTTTATTCGTACTTTTCGTCCCCATAAATTTCTATACGGTACTTTGGTAAATTTTAGAACGAAATTCTCGACTTTTTAATACTTCTTGACTTACTTTAAAAATATCAACTTTTCTTGACTTTCTTAAACACATTGAAAATACGAAATACGTAAGTAAGTATAATTTTTTTTTGCAAGAACAAAATCACGAATTTTTACAAATCACATTTTGCCAAAGTTTCGAGTTTTTAGCCTGTACTTACTCAATATTCGAGCTATTGAGGTGTTTCTTGCTCGTCTGAATAAACCCCATTAACGCATCCAGAAATTATGCAAAGGAGGGGCTGAGAATTTGAGAAAAAACAGAGGAGGCGGTCAAAATTCAACAAAAAAAATTGAATAAACTGTTATTTCAGCGGCGCTGGTGTAGTCAGGGTATCTTCAGTAGGCGAGTAATACACACACGGATCAGAGCAAAGAAAAATTGAAAAATTGCGGGATTTTTGAAACAAACAATATACTCTCTAAATTTGAATCAGTCAAATTTAGTAAAATTTCAACTTTTCAAATCAGTGAAATAGTTTTTATTGAAAATTAATGATTTTCCCTGATCTTTCAGTTCAGCATAATCACTGATTTCTCAGTCAATTCCCAATTCGTCAGAAAAAATCAGTAATTTTGAGTAACAGATCAGTAAAAAATCATAAATTTTAAATAAAAACTATTCCCCTGGTTCAAAAAGGCAGAATTTCATCATTAAATTTGACTGCTTCAGATGAGAAATTTTTTTTACAATGAAATTTTCCGATTTTTTGGGAAATATGGGTGGTAAGGTGGATCACCACCCATCTCCCCCCCACCCTTGTTCCGTTTCTGGTCCTTGAATGAAAAGTCAGGTTCTGGCAGCCAATCAAAAACTGTTGACGAAAATTAAGAAAAACGAAACATTATCAAAATCACATTCGAAACCTTGTGTCAACAATTTCCAATCAAATCACAACCCCATCGTTCATATAACCACCCAACATTCACTCAATAAAAATATCTGATAAATTCACAGGAGGGAAAGGGCCCAGCAAATTCTTACTTATCGTTTAAAAAAAAATAGAAAGATTAAAGCATTGCTCGAGCGAAGCGAATGGGATTTTTTTTTGTTGAAAAATCATGTTTGAGAAGCCAAAAAAAAACTGCACTTCTTTTCAACATTTTTATAATAAGAAATATCCTCGATGAACTGTGTTGGGGGGGGGGGGGTGAGCCTCCTAAGCCCACCTTGGATGCACCTATGATTAACTCATATTATTTTTCATCTGAGTAGCAGAGAGTTAGTATAATTGAGGTCTTGAGTACATCATAAAGCTTCGAAAAGAACAGCTTTCTAATCAAAATTCTAATACATAGTAAAAAAAAAGTGAGGCGTTTTATCGAATATCACGAAACTGATAAGATAATTTTCCAACAAATACAGTCACTAATTGGCTCGAAAAACATAACATAAAATTACCGCAAGTAACACACAAAAAAAGAGAGCAAAAGTTGGAAAATTATGATAAAATTTCACGATATCGGAAAAAACTCGCTGAACAAAGTTTCTGAATTAAAATCAAAAGAATTGTTCTTCGCGGCGGTTTCGATGATACCGCGGAAGGAAAAATAGAGGGGCATCTCTTTTATACCCACGCTTCCATTTTACGATAGGTACAACAAGCGATGCTGAATTCAAAGTACTGTTTTAGTATTTCAGTATTTGATCGATGGGGTAGCTTTTTCCTCTTTTTTTTTCTCTCTTACCGGCCCCGCCTGTTTGCCTTTAACCACTCGCACTTCTTTAGAAATTCGCTATTCCATTAATTCATCTTTATTGCTACTGAAACGTATCGCTGTCTTATTTTCTTTCAAATTGAAGCATTGCTTTGGGTATACGTACATTCTTCTTCCTTGAATTTCCCAAGTATTTATTGTGAACAATTGCTTATTCGACTGGATGAATCTAAATCGCGTTTAAAGCTTCAAACATTTTGTTTTTTTGAAAAAGAAATTGATTATAATGAAATTTTCCATGCGACGGAAAATCGTATGACGATTGTATGTGCGTATAATGGCTTTCTTCGTCGACCTTTTCGGACAAAATTTCGTCATTTATAATTTACACGCGAAATTTATTTTTAATTACTAGCTCGAAGCGTTTTCTTTTCTTGCTCCCTACAAATTGTTAATGCCGGCTGAAATTTTCCATTTCAAATGAAAATCGATAATGAGGCTACTATACGACTTCCCAGTACAAAGAGTAAATAAACTAGGCTTATTTTTCGACATTGAAACTCGTATTTTTTTCATTAATAGGGTAAAATTTCTTCAGCTTTTAGGTTTTCTTCACTCAAGAAAATGAAAAATAAAAAATTTTTTAAAAAATAATAAATTTTATTTAAAAATATAATAACGACTCCATTCAACAAAAATGCTTCAATTACAGTAAAATTTATTTATTTATAAATGTAATAAATTTTACCAATTTTTGTGATAAATATGTATTATTACCTATTTTTAGAATTTAGCCCCAGACACGTTTGGGCTCCTAAACACCTCAAGTCGTGTATATTGAGTAGAAATAATTTTTCACAAAATTTTGAACCCCTGCCCCCACTCTTTCGGATCAATGACCATTTTATTGCACAATTTTTAAAAAATTGTAATTTAAACGGAAGCGAAGGAAATTTTCTGTTTTTTGGCACAAAGTTACATCTCGTACAGGTGTATTTATGATAATTTTTTCAACAATTTTGGTGTACTCCTTCACGGTTTTTCAGCCATTTTCGTAAAAAATACCATACAGGGTGTTCCAAGAATCGGCTGCCAAACGTATTTTTTTGGATATAACCGGGTACCACTAAAAAAAACTTGAGATGAACATGTTGCCTATTTTGAAAATTGAAGGGGCAAATGCTGCTTCTAAAAAAAAATCACGTCAAAAATTTTTTTCAACCGTGGAAATGAATAGTACTTTGGAAACCGAGAAAATTTTCGCTTCATGACTTTTTGCCTAACTTTAAAATTGAAGGTGCTACAAAAAAAAATTGTTCAAGAAAAATTTTCACAACATTAACTGATCAAGGGAATGGATAGTCCGTTGAAAACTGAAGAAATTTTGTTCGGTAGATGTTTTGCCTAACATCGAAAATGAAGGGGCTAAGGGACATTAAAAATTGACAAAAATTGAAAATTTTTTAAAGTCCATTTATTTTGAGTGACCCGTAGCCCCTTCATTTTCGATGTTAGGCAAAAAGTCTACAGAACAAAATTGCTTCAGTTTTCAACGTACTATCTATTCCCTTGATCAGTTGATTTTTTGAAAATTTTTCTTGAATAATTTTTTTAGCGCCTGCTGGGGCCAAATTCACCCCTTATTCGGCCATACTCTTTTCCCAACTTTGTGAATGGAGTCCCGTTATTATTTTTTTCTTGATAAAATTAATATTGTTTTTCCAGTGTTTCAATTTTACATGCAAATAAATTCCTCTATTAACGATGGATTTTCCTCCATTTGAGAAAATTTCTCTATCGGTATAGATTTCACTTTGAGACAAGGCGCGATAATATAATTCCTGCATCTTTATTCCTCTGTTGGAGGAATTTTCAATAATTCCGCAACTCGACGCTTCGGCGTTGATTTCGAAATCGCAACGATAAGAAATTATCCGAGTGAAGTCAGCTTGTTGCTGCCGACTTTTTGTCGTCTTACTATTATTATCTCGAGAAAGAGAGATGAAAGACTCGAAAACGCGCCACGAGTTTCGGAGACAATTTCTCGCAGCAGCGATTCCACCCCACGAATCAATTATCTCTTTACCTAGTTCGCAGGCGACGTTGCTGCCGATCCAACTCTGGCAAACACGGTCGACGAATCATAATGTTTGCAAACTTTTTCTCTCTATTTCATTTTGCCAACACGTAATTATGCCTCGGATTCTAAAACCCAAAGCTCTCTTACATAAAATTATATATACGTATCTACGCGCGTTATAAATTATTCCCCAACAATCTGATAACGCCCCAACAACTTTTACTCTCTCTGTGTATAATTTCAACTTTTATCAAACGATAAAACGCGTGCATCTAGAAAAAAACCGCCAACTTGGAAACCAAATACCAAATTTGTGATTGTATTCACGTTTACGTCGATAAACCGACACCAAAGAACGAAAAATTAATCCTGTATTTCAATTTCCCCAGATATTCGTACAGAAATGAATTGTAGAACGAAAAAATTACACCTAAGCAGTTTTCGCCTCATTCGTACAGTGTGGTTTCCCCTGCTCAAGGTCTTTTAATCGATCTACGTGCAAAAATAGCCTTAAAAAGATGAATTTTCAAAATGTTTGAAATTTCCAGCCAAAAATGTTCGATTCAAAGAACCACAGATAGTCAAGACGAACAGGATGAATACCTAGCGAAATATTTTCTTCGTGTTTCAGACGCGGATACAAAAGTACGTAAGGGGTAAAAAGTCCCATTCGAACGCGAACGAAGAGGCGTTCTTTAAACCAGATTTTCTTTGAATTTTTCAACAACCTATCCCGAAGAAATTACGCCTGTAAGTAGGTAAAATTCGAAACGTAAAATATACCTACGCGTCGTAATCGACCATTTAGCGCCGTCTTATTATTAATCTTTTGTATTTTAAAACTTCGTTGACTAAAAAATTAAGTCGTGACGTAATACACGTAAACTTTTTCTACTCCGCCGCTCCGAGGCGATGGCGAATTTTCAAAAAGTTGAAATATTCTGTAATTTTTTTTAAACCGCGGATGGATGGAAATCAGTTAGTCGGGGGTTTTTCCACGAGCCTACGTTTTAATCTTGAAAAACTGCGTTTAAAACGGAATATTTAATAAAATTACTGACAGAAAACTTACGCTGGTAAATTTTACTCTAAGAGCGTCTTTTTTTTTTTTTAATAAGAGCTTTTTTCGTCTTTGGATTTTCATTTTAAATTCGCTCGAAAAAAAAATGAAATAGTAATTCGGTGTTTTAAAGAGGACAAAATTAGAATTAAAAAGCGAAAAGTGAGAATGAAGGAAACAAGAATATCTAAATTTAGCATAACCTCGAGTAACACAACAGTCGATTGTTTTGAGAGAGGTCATTTTTTCCCGAGTCGAACGTCCTTAATTTATTGATTCGAAAGTGCTATAAATACAAAATATGTGAGAATAAGTGAGGAATTTGCGTGTAAGGAATGTGCAGAATAAGGAGAGACTGGTCAATTTTTACTTTTCTAGTCTAAGGAATTCAATAGAAGTTTAATATAGTCACGTACGATTTTCTTTTCAAATCAATACTCGATGGCCCTTCTTCCTGATTGAATTAATCTACAATTTTGTTCTTTAAAACACAAAAATTATGTTAAATTTCGGGAAACTCATATCGATTGAATTCAAAAATATATGCAATGATGATTATCGAAAATGGGGGAGTAAAATAAAAATAAACTGTTTGTTCCAGACATTTGAATTCATTTAATCAAAATATTCTAAGGTTTTCATCCAGTTCATACCCCGAAGTAAACTAACGTATGATTCATTTTAAATCCAAGCTGTACAAAAAATTGAAATGATAGGATTTTTAATCTACGACTACCATATTCCAAAATTCTCATAATTCTCAATAGGACTTCTACTTTAATTGCTCAGGAACACAAGTCCTTCTTTTTGACAGGGATGCGAGAACGATGAAATTTTGGTTCCGTTCTCGTTCTTGTTCTTCATAAGTCGTTCCCGTTCTCGTTCTCGTTCTTCAATAATATTTAATATCGTTCCGTTCTCGTTCTTGTTCTTCAAAACTTGTTCTCGTTCTCGTTCTCGTTCTTCAAATTTTTCGTTCTTTTTGGTTCTTGGTTCTTTATTTTTCTCAAAACTCAAAAATATCGGCATTTTTCAAGCAAAAAATTAAAAAAATGCAAAATCATCGTTCTTGTTCTTCACTTATCGTTCTCGTTCTCGTTCTTGTTCTTGTTCTTTCAATGTTTTCAACATTGTTCTTGTTCTCGTTCTCGTTCTCAAAATTTTTGGTTCTTTTTGGTTCTTTGTTCTTTGTTCTCGTTCGTTCTCGCATCCCTGCTTTTTGATAAATCAAACAAGCCTCCTGTTTGGAAAAAAGTAATGAACAGCAAAAATTTTCAATAGTGGTTTTATCAAAATCAAAGAAAGGGGTAAGTTCAAAATTAATAAAAAAATTGAAAAAAATTATTTCGTTTTTTAATTGAGATGGGAGGTAAAAAACGAGGCTTTAATTCAGAAATTTCTGTGTTGAGGGTCGAATTAGTATTCGAAATTTGGTGAATCAGAATTTAAAAAATGACTAAAATCACGACAACGAGGAAGACTGAAAGGAAGGCAAACTTTACTTTCAAAATTGGCGAAATGTTTTTTTTTCAGGAAATTTGAAACATTGCAAGCAGCGCAGCGTTAAGAAGTTAATAAAATTAATTGATAATTTTTCACTTCTTGAGCCATCGTCCCCCTCCAGGAAATGAATCCAGTGACAGAAAATATGCTAAACGGAGATTCAAGCCAATGTAAACAAAATTTCAGTTGTTCAAATTATTTTCCATGTCTTTGAAAAAAATTCGAAAATAATGGAGAAAATCAAAATCTTAGGTCGATATTCGATAAGGACCAAATTTTCATAAACTTTACTCGTACTTAAAAAGCACTTGCATAATTTTAAATAATTCTTATTTCATATTAGCTGAAGAATCACTATTTTGTCAAAAATTCATCGAAAATCAAGAAATCAACCTGAGTACATAGAACTTCCCAAATCATTTCACGCAATTTCCAGATGCACTCAACAAAATTTATATTTTCTCTCATTTCTGAATCAATGAAATTTATCAAAAATCACTGAAAAACAGTCAGAATTGCAGCACAGTAATATCAGTGAAAATTTTTTCACCGAAAGCAAGTCAGTGAAAGGAAATCACTGGAAATCAGTGAAAATTCACTGAAAACTCAGTAATATTTATGAAATTTACTGAAAAATCTGTAAAATTCTTTGAATAATCAGTGAAAAATCGCTGAAATTCACTGATTTTTACAGTGCTGCAATTCTGACAATTTATCAGTGTTTTTTTACTGATTCGAAAAAAGAGAGTAGTCAAGATACGCAGTCTAGAATTCTAAAAACTCGAGAATTCACCTCTCAAATTAAATTTCAATTCTGTAAAATACATTTTTTCCATCTTTGAATATGTATCCGATTGTTCTCACATTTCAGGAATCTTGAAAAAAGTGACTTTAAACCTCAATGAATTTTTTCTATTGAAGAGACCAAAAAATGATCTCAAAATCTTCAAGTTTTGGGTGTTTTAACTAAAAACGAACCAAAACTTCAATTTTGAAACTAGGAAAAAATTCAAACATAATAAAAATAATTGAAAGGAATAAAATTTCAAAAATCAATCGCCACTATTTTGTAATGATTTTTCCTGAATTTTTCCAAATTTTTCAGACCACTTTTTTCAAGTTTTCCAGATTTTTAAATGTACTTTCGCAGAGACTAAAATGGACTTCATTAATTAAATTTTCTGATAAAATATAAGGGTATTACCATTTTTTCTACTTAAAAACACGTAAAATTTTTGAGATGAGAGAAAGGATAATAAAATATTGTTCGAGAATCGATTCTTTCGTTTCTTACAATCGAATATGTAAATTCACTTACTCTGAGCATAGCAAGTTCAAAAATGTTTGCAAAAAAAATGCGTTCGAAAGCTCAAATTTTGTTATTTTCATTTCAAAATTTCAGTCTTGAAGAACCTTGACTCCCCCTTTCCCCTAAAATCACAGTTTCAGCATCATCAAATACTAAAATCTGAAAAATGAAGATTTTCAGAAACGAAATGACTTCATATAGTTAGATGACTTTTGAATGAGAATATGATTTTTGAAATATGCACATGTTTTCAAATATTGAGTGATCTCTGAATGAAATACGTACTTTACATACGAATAATGGTGGGGAGGGGGGACCACAAACCAGAATTTAAAAATACTGCAGGGGCAAGAATTGATCGAAACAATTTTTTGACTCAAACTAAATTTTCTATAAAAATACATAGATCATTTTTTTTTCAAATTTTCAAATCAAACTAAATTTTCTTGATAAAAAATAAAAATGTGCGATGATTGGGAGAGGTTATTACTTCCTTTGTTCCTCCACAATTGTTTAGTCCCAGGACGAACATTTTTTTCCTCGTCTATTTTCAAAGATGGTATTTCTCCTCCCTCTCCACCGCACAGTGGGCTCAGTAGGCGATTTAGGCGGAAAAAAGTCACTTTCACCAATAAACCTGAAATAGGATTTTTTTAACTCGAAATACCCTTAAGTAAAGGGTACAAGCATTAAAAATCGCATTCATTGTATTGTTATCGCAATAATTTACTTGAAACATCGAGTACAGTGCTAGAGCGGGAATGCGAGTTTAACGTACTCAAGATGCGCGCCTTTGTATTTTATGTTGTATTTCGAATTCATTTCATGATACCATCATTCCGAAACATGGAAAAGACTCCAAAAAGTCAGTACATTCCATTTTTGCAATTTATTTTGAATTTTGAATAATTTTACTAGCGATTAGAGACCTTCAAAGTTGGTAGTAAAAATTCAATTTTTAAAATTTTCAAAAAGTTGGTCAAGTTGACTTTTAAAACCCCAGGTGCGGTATAGAAAAACCCCAATTGCAGCAAAATGTTGCTTGAGGTAAAGGCTTTCGAAATATTTTTTAAAAATTTGCGTCTAGGCCTTGCTTAATTTTCAGCACACTATTTTGTAGTTCAAAAAATATAAAAAAAAGATACAAAAGTTATTTTCTTCATCCATTTTTTACACCAATTAAAAATTGCTTTGAGAAGACGTTTTTGGGCTCTAAAAACGCAGATTTGCTTCCTTTATTTGGAAAAATTTTTTGAAAATTTTTTTTCTTTCCGTAAGGGCGTAAAAAATTTTTTTCTCCCTAATTACATTACAATGCATTGTTTTCTGATCGCATTCTTTTCACAGTTTTCGATTTTTAAACAGAGAATTGGGCTAGGGTGCGATGAGTTTGATCTTAAAATTTTAAGAATTACACTCCCTTTGAAGATATATCGCCCTTAACTCAATCGATCTGCGTCTCACCCCTTCCACGGGGGGGTGAGTATATAATTCAGATGGAAAAAATTCTTTATCGACGGAATTGAAACTTTCAAGTACTGATGGTACGTAATTTTCAACACTGAATACAAATTTGTTATTATTTTTGCACCTAGACCCTCGGGAATAGGGGAGGGGAGGGGATGTTGGGGGTCAAAAATGTGAAATGGGTTATAAAGTTGATATGGGTGTCCAAATCTACATTTTCAAAGGTGCTGAATTCGAATTTAATATTATTTTTGCACCAGGACCATCGGGGGAGAGGGTGAGGGGGTCAAAAATATAAAATAGGGTATAAAGTTGACATTGGTATCGAAATCTACTTATTAAAAGGTGCTGAATTCTGATTTAATATCATTTTTTCACCTGGAGCCTCGAGAGAGGGGTAACGGGGTCAAAATAATATCATATTTGTTTTCATCACCGTTAAAAATGTAGATTTGGATACCCATATTAATTTTCAACTTTTTAAAATATTTTTAACCCCCTTCACCCCCTCCCATAAGGTCCTGGTGCAAAAATAATATCACATTTGTTTTCAGCAAGATTTGGACACCCATATTGGTTTTTAACCTTATTTTATATTTTTAACCCCTTCACCCCCTCCCCTGAGGGTCTTAGTGCAAAAAATAATATCAAATTTGGATTCAGCACCCTTGAAAATGTAGATTTGGACACCCATATTAACTTCAACCCCCATTTTACATTTTTCACCCCCCTCACCCCCTCCCCCAATGGTCCTGATGTAAAAATAATTTTAAATTTGGATTCAGCGTGAAAAATTACATACATTCCGGCCGAAAAAATTTTGAAAAAGCTTCATGGGACTTTTTTCCGCCTAAATTGTCCATTGGTCCCACTGTGCACCGCCCTGAAAGTTGAACATCCAAAATTTTTCATGCATCATTGGTTCAGTTAGACACCAATAAAAAACAGCGTTGAAATTATATGGGAGAGGGGATTAACATGGCATTGAAAACTGAGGAATTCATCGTTTTGAAAATGAGTCAAAATTTCGAGACGAAACATTATATCAATACAATTTTTCAAATTCTGCACTCCCCTTGCTTTATGCTTGACGAGCTAAATTTTCCATTGTCCAGAAAAAAATGGTCGTTCGTCAAAAACCATTGATTTTCGTTCATTCATTTCTAAAAAAAAATATCCAAAGTTCGGTTCAGCTCACATATCGACCATTATTTCAAAAAAAAAAAAACACCATCAGTCGAGAAAATTCTCCGATAAAAATAACATTTCGAGAAACCCGAAAAAACCACCACCTTAAATAATAAAGTAACGATAGTCCATTTTTCACAAAACCCGCGAGCCAACCCTACGAAACAAAACGAATAAATTAAAATACGTGAAAAATTAGGTCAATTCCGACAGCACCATTTTCGTCAATTTCTACCCGGTAAGTGTATTTAAAATTCCCACAGCATTTTTATTCTCGTCCGACACTCCCCTCCCAATTCCAAATTAACAAATTACCCATCAAAAATACCACCCGGTGTAAAAAAAATTCGAAAAACTGTAACAGGAGACGAAGGGTGGAGGGAATCCTCGACAAATACACGTGAAATCCATAATCTCCCTATACTACGTATATTTTTTCGTAAAAATAAAAAAAAAACTAAACGTAAAACCGCGACCGAGCGTAATATTATTTTTAATTAAATTACTCGTATTTGCACTACTCTTCCCTTGCACTGTTCGCTTCACCTGGCGAAAGCAACGTCGGTGACATTTCACCGCAGCGAAATTATAATCGTCATTTCGACGAGCGAACGTTGGTCAACGTCGATATCGTGGTCTTGACCATTCAATAGATAAAAATCTCGGTTTTTCGTATACAAATATTATTTTGTAAAAATCACGTACCTATTTGACTGGTTTATAAACATAAACTCCTGTGTACATGGACGCTTTGTAGTATTACGATTACGCCGCCGCGGCGACGGTGTAGGTATACACATTATGCATATAATATTCTCTGAAAAGAACCCTCTACTCGTTTCCTCGTCGTTTATCCAATGTACGTACATAGTACAGAGTATACACACAGAATCGTCACACAAAACCCAACCTATATACACGTAATCGATCACAGGACACGTAGAAACCTCAAAACTAAACCATCTCTCGTTTCTCATTCTCTTGCCAAACCTCTCTCTCCTTTCCTACACCTCCTTATTATTATACCATAGATTTATAATGCTGGCCGGGAAAGGTCTCTCTTCCATAGTATCCTCGTCATATTAGCCCCGGGTATCTGTGTACACAATAATAATACAATAATTCGTTTACGTATTACGTCGACCCGGATCCCTTTTTTGGAAACCTTGTAAATGTGTTCATAATGTATACAATGCCGATACAGGGTGTCCACAATATTTCAGAAATCATTTTCCCCGACTTTCCAGGTTTTCCAGACCTTTGACATATTCGTGAAGCAAAGAGGAGGGGAAATTTTTTTCACGTGATACTTGCAATTTGAAATTGTGCTGAAGAATGATTTGAAATGCATGATGTCATAACGATTTTATTTTTAAAAATCGCTACTTTTTACATTTTTTAGATGCTTCTTTTCTGGCAACAAAACTGAAAATTCTTGAATCCCCCCTCCTACTTTTAATCTGAATGAGAACTTGAATTTGTTACAGAAAAAATTTCAAATAAAAAGGAAAAACTTCAGCAGAATATTATAAAGTTTTGAAAAATGAAACAAATTATATCAAGGGGTTACCAAATCATGCAAATGAAAATTTGGATTTTTTTGGACTAAATTTAAATAATTTCTTCACAATTCACTGCCTCTCCCAAAAAAATTGAAAAAAGTGCCTCAAATTTACACTGAAAAAACACAATAAATTTTATTCAAAAAATAATAATAATGGGACACCATCAAGTTGGGAA
This sequence comes from Pseudococcus viburni, assembly GCA_033439095.1. Taxonomy (NCBI): domain Eukaryota; kingdom Metazoa; phylum Arthropoda; class Insecta; order Hemiptera; family Pseudococcidae; genus Pseudococcus; species Pseudococcus viburni. The sequence goes on from JAVBJF010000371.1 coordinate 58,235, forward strand.
AATTTACTCCAAAAATAAAAATTATTATCGCGAAAATTGGTGAAATTTATTACATGGAAAAATTAATTTATCACGCAGAATAATAAATTTTATTGTAATTAGAGCATTTTTGTTGAATGGTGTCTCGTTATTATATTTTTGAATAAAATTTACAATTTTTCGTGACATTAATTATTTTCAATTTTTTTGAGTGCATGAAATCCATGCAAGTTCCTGCAATCTTTTAGGCTTGCTCCAGCAAATAAAAAATCCATTAGGAAATGAAATATCAATCATTTTGTTGAATACATTAATAAGTCAAGCCCGAGCGAAGCGAAAGAAGAATTCACATGTACAATAGAGTGGAGTGAAAAAAAATCTTGAATTTTGACCAAATGGGGGGGGGGGGTTACTTTGAGTGGTAGACCCCCCAAAAAAGTTTGTCTCCTAGAGGCAAGGGGAGGGGAGCAGGAGGTGCTCAAAGTGCATCTCCTTTTGAAAAAAATGCTGTTTTTTGTGTTTTTTAGTCAATCAAAATTGTGTGAGAAGCCTTCTTAGAACTTAAAAGATGCAATTTGAGTTTCTACATCCCCCTGAACCATCGCCATCCTTCTCTGAACAAAACTCAAACTGCTACCAAGGGGTTGAAAAGTTGCAGATTGCAATATTCCAATAATATGAAATTTTCACTAAGCTGGAATGATTTTTTTTTTCATCGAGTAATTGAACAAGAAATTTTTTTCAACCACTAAAAGTTGATTTTGAATTTTTTTTTGAAAATTTTTTACACCAATGTGGCCAACAGCAAATCATAAAATTTCAAAATATATGAAATTTATATAGACTTTGAATTGATTATTTTTTATTTCTGATTATTGAAAATAAAATGATTGTGAATTTTTCAAATGATAAAAAAATTAATTCGAGGTCAACGTAAATTCCATAGTGTAGCATGTCACGATTTGTAATTGGCTACACTGATACACAAAATTTTCCAAAATATACTTCTATTGATTGAAAACAAAATACATAATATTTTCAGGCGAAAAAATAATCAATTCAAAGTCTATATAAATTCCATATTTTGGAATTTTATGAGTGAAAATTTCATATTATTGGAATATTGCAATCTGCAACTTTTCAACCCCCTGGTAGAAATCTGAGTTTTGATCGGAGAAGGATGGCGATGGTTTAGGGAAATGTAGAAACTCAAATCGCATCTTTTTAGTGCTACGAAGGCTTCTCACACAATTTTGATTGACTAAAAAACACAAAAAACTGAATTTTTTTCAAAAGGAGGTGCACTTTGAGCACCTCCTACTCTCCTCTCCTTGCCCCAAGGGGCTCAATTTTTTTGGGAGGTCTCCCACTCAAAGTGAACCACCCTACCAAATTTGGTCAAAATCCAAGATTTTTTTTTCACTCCACCCAATATACAATCGACTCCAATCACGTCAAATTAGCTCAATTTCACGTTCAAATTCATGATTATAGAGGCTGACCTCTCAACTTTCATCCCCTCACGCCAGAAAATCAAGTATCCTTTTGCAATCACGTACCAGTACCTACAGAATTCTTTTATATCGACAGAAATTTAATCATAAATATCATATTTTCATCTTTCTATTGCTGAATATCATTTTATGAAAAAACCTCTTTCTTCCCTTACCCTGTTCCTCGCACCACCCTTTCTCGCTTGCAAAAACTGAGGGATGTCTAATATTGGAAATTCAACGTAAAATATGTAGTTTCGTTTTCTTAATTTTTCTTCTAAAAGACAAATTAACTTCGTAAAATGAAAGGAATAGTGAATTTTGAAAAACCGTTACTTTCAACCCCTCCAAAATGGCTCAAAATTAAAATTTTCGAAAATGTTTCAATTATTTCTATAGGAAATTTAAAGCGGAAAAAACTTTTACTCTTGACATTTTTTGATTAAACCTTTTATTTCGGCGGAAAACTCGAAAGACTGGTTTTGAGGGTAGTTTTTACCCTCTTATGGGGGTAGCCAGACGCTTACGGGGTGCAAGTTTTATTATGTTATTTAGGAAGTCATTCTACACAAATAATGTAAAATTCAGCAACGCAAGACTTTTTTCCAGATTCGGACCTAAAATGACTGGGGATTTGGTAAGTAGTCCAGGCATTTTAGGAGTTGACCCCCCAAAAATTAAAGCCTGATTTTTTTTCGCGTTTTACATTCGTAATGGTCCACTACACAACATACTAAAATGGACACCCCACAACCCTCCGCTACCCACAGGGAAGAGGTAAACGTCCGCTGAAAACCGGTTTTTCGTGAATATCTCCTCTAATAAGCCTCAAAATTGAAAAGTAGTTATGAACAATCTTGTTCTACACGTAATTTCCTATCGGAAGAGTTTTTTTCTTTTTTAAAAACACTCACTTCCTTGACCAAAAATTAAGGGTAAAAATCACCTATTTTTCAACAATTTACAGCATTTTTGGAAAAAATCAAAACTTTTGAAAATATCTCCTCAAAAAAGCCTCAAAATGGAAAAATGGTTATGAGCAATCATGTTCTACGTGTAATTTCCTATCAGACAGGTTCGTTTTTTTTCGAAAACACCCGCTTCTTTGCCCAAAAATTAAGGGTGAAAAACACCTATTTTTCCAATATTCACAGTATTTTTGGAAATGATGGAAATACGAAGCTGAAAATATCGTTTTTGAATCCTTACGACGCAAAGAAATGTTTTGTATCACCAATAATCAGCAATAACATCGCGTTTATAGTACTTTTTCTTTCCACAACTTCGATTTTTGAAGTGAAAACTTCTATGGTGGGGGTCTATTTTTTTCGACGCGTTACGCTTATACACGGTTGCCAACCACCAATTATTCAGGAATATTAGGGAAATTTCCCACATTATATTACAAAAATATCATTTATCCAGGGAAATTTCTCACATTATATTACAAAAATATCATTTATCCAGAAGTGAAAAAGGAAAATGTTGGCAGCACTGCTTTACCTTTTAAAAGTCATTAAAAAAAGTCACTCATTAAGTGTGACAAAAAGTCGAAATGTAATCTAAAAGAAAATTATTAAAAGTCAAAAAGAAAATTGTTGACAGCACTGCTTTACCTTTTAAAAGTCATTAAAAAAATGTCACTCGTTAAGTGTGACAAAAAGTCAAAATGTAATCTAAAAGAAAATTATTAAAAGTCAAAAAGAAAATTGTTGACAGCACTGCTTTACCTTTTAAAAGTTATTAAAAAAATGTCACTCGTTAAGTGTGACAAAAAGTCACAGCACTGCTTTACCTTTTAAAAGTCATTAAAAAAATGTCGCTCGTTAAGTGTGACAAAAAGTCAAAATGTAATCTAAAAGAAAATTATTAAAAGTAGAAAAGAAAATTGATGACAGCACTGCTTTACCTTTTAAAAGTCATTTAAAAAATGTCACTAGTTAAGTGTGACAAAAAGTCAAAATGTAATCTAAAAGAAAATTATTAAAAGTCAAAAAGAAATTTGTTGACAGCACTGCTTTACCTTTTAAGAGTCATGAAAAAATGTCACTCGTCAAGTGTGACAAAACGTCAAAAAAATTATCAGACTTTTTATCAAATAAGTAATCTAAAAGAAAATTATAAAAAGTAAAAAATAAAAAAAAATTAAGTCATTAAATTACATAAAAACTTTCACTAAGTTTCTCATAATCTATACAGGTAATGCGATTTGTTCAACTTTTATCATTTGTTCCAAATGACATTTCCTTTTTTACAAAAAAATATTATCTATTCACCCACCTCTTATTATAGATTTCAAAATAAAAGAGCGAAACCTCTAATATACAAATCAAAAATTCAGAAACAAGTTTTCACTTCTGAGGTACGTCCCATGACGCACCCATTTTTTAAATGCAGTATTCAATTTCAATAACCTCCCTTATAATTAACGGTAGGGGTTGAAATTTTTGCGGTGACTTTTTTTTTGGAATACCCTATCAGCATGTATAAAAAAATACTCATTTTGGGTACTTTTAGCTTCGTATTTCCATAATTTCCAAAAATACTGTGAATATTGGAAAAATAGGTGTTTTTCACCCTTAATTTTTGGGCAAAGAAGCGGGTGTTTTCGAAAAAAAACGAACCTGTCTGATAGGAAATTACACGTAGAACATGATTGCTCATAACCATTTTTCCATTTTGAGGCATTTTTGAGGAGATATTCCCAAAAGTTTCGATTTTTTCCAAAAATGTTGTAAATTGTTGAAAAATAGGTGTTTTTTACCCTTAATTTTTGGTCAAGGAAGTGAGTGTTTTTGAAAAATAAAAAAAAACCCTTCCGATAAGAAATTACGCGTAGAACAAGATTGTTCATAACTACTTTTCAATTTTGAGGCTTATTTGAGGAAATATTCACGAAAAACCGGTTTTCAGCGGACGTTTACCCCTCTCCTGGGGGTAGCGGAGGGTTGTGGGGTTGTCCATTTTAGTATGTTGAGTAGTGGACCATTGCGAACGTAAAACGCGAAAAAAAATCAGGCTTTAATTTTTGGGGGGTTTGGTACATTTTTTCTCTTATTTGCCTGGACTAAAGGTTGATTCCCAGAATTCAGAAATGTGCAAAACTTTGAAAAAAAAATAGGAATCAATGAGCCTATCTCTTCACATGAATATTTCAATATTTGATCCAATTTTTGGAATAATTTATAATAAAGAAAGCGAAGAAACACTTTTCTATGATTTATCCCTCTCTTGGAATTTTTAAAAATTTCAAAATTCCTCGACATTTCTGAATTTTCCCGAATGTGGACACCACGTGATATCCCTGCTACTTTCAACCTTCTTCGATATCCCACGATACATATTTGTATCTACACCAAAAAACGTCCAATCGCGTTGGTACAACCGGCCGAAGAATTCTTCCGGAATTCAGTAATTTTCTCTCCAAAGGTAGCCACTTTCTTATACGAGTTATAAGACGAAGATGAGTAAAATATGTACACGCCAGATTGAGCTGGCCAGACTGCAAACTATGTCAACTGGACATACGTCGATGGTGACGTGAATCGCATACGAAAGTGCTCCGCTCCGGTATGATCGTCATATCGCTGGCTATTAAGAGGGTCGCGGTCGCCGGCACATTTCCATTATTGTAATTAACCATAGGCTGCGATGCGTTGGTCTTTTTATTCCATTTCTTCGTACCGCTGTCTCTTTTCAAGTCGCATACGTCGTACGCCATCTACGTCGATTTCATTCCGACCAAGCTGTCTTTTATTTTAGCTCGTCAACTCTGTCAGCCATCCAAATATTCGTAACGCCCGCCTTCGAAAGGCAAGTATACCTAGACCTATGGTACTTAGGTGTGCATTATTTACACAATAAACAACGTTACACATACGACGTACGTGGAAATGGTAAACGTAAGTGTGCTCTCAACATTGTATTTATAATTCATCGCGAGCCAGTACCCAGAATGAGCCGAACAGACTAGAGCCTATCCGCAGCACGTTTTCTATCCTTCTCGCGCAAGTAGACCATCGGTCTTCTGAACGTTACATTGTAAACACCGTATCGTACTCACTTGTCGAATTTTTCACACACGTTGCGAGAGTTTCTCAAAAGAAACGAAAAAAAAACAAACGAGGAAGAAGAAAAATACGGTAAAAAAATATATATACTTCTAGACTCTACCCAGCTTACCTCTTTTATCGCGGTATCATATTTTAAACGCAGTGCGCGAAAATCCACCGTATATAACCAAGACGAGAGTATAGCACGAGTATTACGTACGGTACGTATTTAGTCGCGAAAGTACATACTATTCCACAAGTTCGTCGCGGCGACGAGAGCAACAACTGATGGTGAGACAAATTATAGAACGACGCCGCACCGTATGCCGGATCGCAACTTCGTCGTCGGCTATACAAAAAGTGTACTTCCCCCGCCCGACCTTGCGTCGCGCAAAAAGCGAAAATATGTACACGAACGCCTACAACACGCAACCCTACTTTATCGCGGGGTGGTTTTTTTATTCAGCTAACCGTAGACCTCGTCAGAGAGCATCGTTGTCGCGGTTCTGCTCTGCAGGGTTGGTGGGTAATTTTTGCATTACCGCAGAGCGGTGGGATGAATTTTTTAAAGAAGATATTCAAAAAAGGATTTTTTCAGGATTAAAAATTTGATCGAATACATATTTTTTAAGGGATGGGCTGAAAAACTCCAAGAATGAGTTAATTTCGTGCTAAAAATATTACAAAATTGCGTTACCTTGTAAATAGAGGGTTTTGTTTGTGTTTCATGATCGGCGTAGATCCTTAAACAAAGCAAGTATGCAATTCATTCTTCGTACGAATTGCGCTATACGTTTCTCAAGAAATTTTTCATTACTGACATGGGCAGATAGACCCAGTACTCTCTCAATTATAAATCAGTGAATTTTTTTTACTGAAAACAAGTCAGTGAGAAAATAAGTCAGTAAAATTTATGAAATTTTCTGAAAAATCAGTGAAAATTTGCTGAAAATCAGTGGATTTTGCTGATTTTTCCTGTGCTACCATTCTGACCATTTATCAGTGATTTTGCACTGCTTCAGAATGAGAGAGTAGAGTAGTCTAAACCCAATAAAAAAATTATATAGTGTATGAGGGTATGTCTATCCTTTAAATTGAAGGGGTAAAACCAAGAAATTGAAATTGCTCGTTTTTCAATGTTTATAAGGTTCAAAATTAGAGATTCTAAGCACAGAAAATTTGCCAGTTTCATAGCTCTTTAAATTTTGAATATGTACATGACTCGTTTCGTAGTGTTTTTGATGTTTGACGAATTGAGTGTATTCTCTCATTTATAAATCAGTGAGAATTATCGAAAATCACTTGAAAACAGCCAGAATTGCAGCAGAGTAACAAATCAGTGAACAATTTCAATGAAAATAAACAGTGAAAAAAATTTCTGAAAAATCAGTAAAAATTCACTGGAAAGTTAGTATTCAGTAAAATCTCTGAAATTTGCTTCAAAATCAAAGAAATTCTTTGAAAAATCAGCGAAAATTCGTTGAAAATCAAAGAATTTCGAAGATTTTTCCTGAGCTGCAATTCTGACTATTTACCAGTGACTTTTCACTGATTCAAAACGAGAGATTAGTGTATGTATATTGTCCAAGTAAAAAATTGAAGGCGCTGCGAAACTTGAGATTTTCAACGTTTCATATGGTAGCCTCCTTCAAGCTTGAAATTTGGCAAATTTTTCACAAAATCGAAATACTTGGTTGCCAAAACGACCGAAATGTCATCAAAACACTTTTTAAAAACCAGAAAAAAACTGGTGAAAATATTATAATGCAGAAATGGTTAATAGAAAGAACAAAAATAGTTTTTTCCACTTTGTTCTTCATTTCTTACATCGTCCTCGCCCCCCCCCCACCCAAAATTATAGATCACATCAGTTCAAAAACATAAAAAACATAGGTAATCAAATTCGTACACCCAGACGAATTTAACAGCTGTGTCAAATTTTTCAAGGGTACCTACGACAATTGGACAATTTTGTTAAAAACTGAAAAATTTTCCAGAACTTGAGCAATAAGAATTTATCTAAAAATTGAGTTTTCCAAACATTGGACGATTTTCTCCATAACCTGGACTATTTTTCGAAAATCGAAGAATATCTGAAACTAGCACGTTTTTCTGAAAATTGGACAGTTTTCCAAAAATGAAAATGTTCCATAACTTGGGAAATATTTTACAAAACTTGGACGGTTTTTTCTACAATGTAGAAAATTTTTAAAAATTCGGAAAAAATTGGATAATTTTTCAAAAATTGGTGATTTTTTAAAAACTTGGATAGAAATTTTTGAAGAAAAAAGTAATTTTCAGTAACTTTTTTTGCGCAAAAAGTAACCAAAAAGTGGCAAAAGATGACCAAAAAGAAACCAAAAGTAATCAAAAGTAACCGAAAATTCAATTTTTTTCGGAATTTTTTTTACAGTTTTCGGGGGGGGGCAATTTTTTTGTAGTTTTCTCCAAACATTTCAAAGATAAATCAATTGAAAAGACATGAGTAATTCCATTTATTAAATTCCTTTGTCAAAACAACAAACAAACTAGCAAAAAATCAGTTTTTTAATTTTTTTCTTGAGGAATTTTGTAAAATAGAAATTTCTATGTGAAAATTTGAGTTTTTGTCTAGAAGTGCGAAGAAAATGTGACTTTTGAGGGGAAAAAATTAGTCAAAGTGACTTTTTAGACGTGAAAAGTAACCAACAGTGATTGAAGTCGAAAAAAGTGACAAACGCCCTAAAAAAGTGATCCGCTATGATGCCTGTTTTCCTAAAATGAGAAAGTTTTTAAAAAATAAAAAAATTGAACAAAAATTGAAAAAAATTTAAAACTAGAGCAATTTTTTCAAAAGTTGAACAATTTTCTAAAAATCGAATTATCTCCCAAAATCTGGATAATCTTCTAAAAATTGTGTCATTTTTTAAAACCTGAAGGTTTTTTTTTTAAATTATACGATGTTCTGAAACTACAGTATAGGGCAATTTTTATACAAAACTTCAACAATCTTCCAAAAACTGGACGAATTTCCAAAAATACTTCATTAAAAAATTGATACAAAATATGTACAATCAAGAAAGCAAAAAAATTAAATTATTATGAAATTGAAAAAAACTTTCAGAAATTGGACATTTCTTCAGTATTTCAGCATTTTTATAAATGAAAAAAAAAATTAAAACCCCAAAAAAATCAAAACTTGAAAAATTATCACGAAAATTAAGAAAACTTTTGAAAAGTTGTAACTGTTTCGAAAAGTAGAAAAGATTTCAACAAATGATTACATTTCAAAAAATTATTAAAATTTCAGGAAAATTTGTTGCTGTAGTTTTAATATTGTTTTTAAAATGAAAATATCCGGCTCGTGAAATTTTTTGCGGCTTTTTAGTCATGTTATACACTGTTTTAGGTGACCTAATCACATTTTTTGAATTAGAAAACGATTCTTGAAACTATATCATTTCACAAGATTGAAACCATTTGTATTTTTTTTTTCGAGAATGAATAGCTGTGCCACAGCTCAGTTAAATTCTTCAAATTGGCACACAAATTTTATCGACAGCAATTTCAAAAGGTTTAAAAAACTACGGGAAATTTTTCCAAATGTTTGGGCAAATTTTCATAATTAAAACATTCAAGCCGAATGGGCGCAGAGGGGGGCGAAATTTCCTCACCAGAAAAACAAGCCAATAACCAGCCTTGCCTAGGTCATAAAAGTTACGAATTATAACCAAAAAAATTTTCAATTCGCGAATACAATTAAATTTTACCCATTATAACAACAGGCTTCGAAATAATAAACATTTAACTCGTATTTATTCGCAATTTTCCAATTTATTTCTCGCAGCATTTTATTCGAACGGGGAAAAACTTGGGAAATTTTCGCAATTTTATATCCCATAATATTTTCGATTATTTACGTACGTACGTAGAATTTGAAAAAATAAAAATCTTGATAAAACAGAACGACGTACCGTACAGGATGTCATTTGTTAGCGCGAAAGTAGTAAAAATAATTCCCCTTTCCTCCTCTCGTTATCATTAAGAAAATTCTGCCTTCGAGACAGCTCGTTTACGATCCTGTCACAGCTAGATCTTTTTTCATTTTAAGCTATACGTGGGCCTTTTTTATCTCATTTTTTCTCCGCTTTTTTCGAACAGATCAGAATAAATACCCAGAAAATGAAAACGTTTCTTGTCTTCGCGTTCGTCGACTTCGTCCTTTACCCTTTTCTACTTCTTTATTCTCCTTTCTCTTGATACTTTTCAAACCGTAGGTAGGTGATCATCAGCTCTTCAAAATTAAGCCTAACTAGAGGTATGTCTCTGTATCTCATTCGGTGGCAGGATCCGAGAAATTCTCATCTCCAATGGGTGTCTTTCACATGGTGGGTTTTATTTGTACTACGGTTTTTGTTCCAATATAAACGTGGTTAGTCTATATGGATAGTTCGTATTGTATGTATATAAATGTGTATTATGTACCAAAATACGTGATATTCTGCCAATACGTCGAATTAACTGATTGAACTGCGCGAGCCGGAGAGACGAAAAAGGGAAGGAAGAGTTTGACCTAAGCATGATACGTATTTCGTTGCGTTGGACGAAGTTGACAGCATCGTATACGAGGGCGATAAAAAACATCCGCTGAATATTTTGCATAATCGAAGAATCCAAGGCGATGGGAAATTTCCATTTACGCATCAAAAACACAGAAACATATTGTACGAGGAAAATTTTCGTTAAGTATTTTCTATCTCGTCGAAAAATACCGCTGCTTGAAAAATATGATATTTTTCCTGCCGCATTGTTTTCGAAGATTTCAACAAGAAAGACTGAAAATATGAGGAAAGATGTCGAAAAATGGACTATTTTCTCAAATTCCTGGTTTTATTTGATTTATAAATATAATTCTATAATGAAAATTGTTGACAAGGTATTCAAAATCGAAGTAAAATTTGAGCCGAAACAAAAATAAATCGAAAGCACGTCATAAAAGAACCCATATAGAAAATTTCAAAGGCTGAAGTTCATTTTTCGAATTTTTGAAACTTCAAATTCACTACCCATCAGCTTGCAAAATATGAAAATCTAATCTAATCGAAGAACAGCTGAAATTTAGTATACACCCGATTTTTGGCCTTCCAAATCGATTGGAAGTGGTTTCGAGACGTTTCAGAGCTTCCAAAATTTTTGTGAATTTTCCAGCACCAGTAAATATCTCATAAAAATGATCCATATGAACATCAGCACCTATAATCGCGGATTTTTACCCATCTTGGTGACCTGTTTGATCGAAAATAGAGTATTTACCAAATTTTAACTTTTTACCTCAATGCGTATAGCCCAGGAAAAATAGCATCGAAAAATAGATTAAAAAAGAAAAATATGTTAATCGCGATTTTATTGCTAAAACAGCTTCTATATGATATCCAGAGTCTGTGATAAATTCACACCGCCTCCACCCCTATTGATTTTGGAGGGGGTGGACCCCTTATGGGGAAGAAAATTGGTTTGCACCGATTCCGCTCAAATTCGCGTGGAGGGGTATGTAGGTGTAGGAGTACTCCCCAAAAAAATTTCAGCTCCCCTCGACCTCAGGGGGCTGAGCCAGCGCTTCACAAAGTTGGACATTTTTGACTAAAATGCCAAAAAAACGAGTTTTTGAGTATACCCCAAAATTTCAATTTCGAAAAATTTAATGCTTTCTGCATACATTTTTAGATGACGAATCCGACTGCCTATCAACTTTTTCATTTGGGGGGTTTACCCCCCCCCCTCCCCTTCCGTACGGCCCATTCGAAAGTATACAGATCGTGGTTTTGGAGGTCAATTTTTGCTGAAAAAACACGATCTATGCACTTTCGAATGGACCGTACGGGGGGTTAAACACCCCAAATGAAAAAGTTGATAGACTAGTCGGATTCGTCATCTCAAAATGTATGCAGAAAACATGAAATTTTTCGAAATTGAAATTTTGGGGTGATTTTATACTCGAAAAACTCGTTTTTTTGGCATTTTAGTCAAAAATGTCCAACTTTGTGAAGCGCTGGCTCAGCCCCCTGAGGTCGGGGGGAGTTGAAATTTTTTTGGGGAGTACTCCTACACCTACATAACCCTCCACGCGAATTTGAGCAAAATCGGTGCAAACCAATTTTCTCCCCCATAAGGGGCACCCCCTCCAAAAGCAATAGGGGTGGGGGCGTTGCGAATTTATCACAGACTCTGGACATCATATAGAAGCCTTTTCAGCAATAAAATCGCGATTAACATATTTTTCTTTTTTCAAAGTACATTTCTCCTGGGCTACGTAGTACGTATACGTTGTCGGTTTATTTCAACATTTTTCAGAAAAATTTTTTCCCAAAAAATATGAGTTTGAACTCGAAATTACGAATTTCGAAAAATTGTTCTTTAATCCAGCGCTGGAAAATTCTAAAATTTTCTGGAGGCCCCGAAACGTCTCGAAACCACTTCCAATCAATTTGGGAGGTCAAAAATAAGGTATATATTATATACCAAATTTCAGCTTTTTTCGTTAATTATATCAAATTTTTATATTTTGCAGGGCAATGAGGTAATTCTGAAATTTCAAAAATTCGAGAAACTAACTTTAGCACCTGAAATTACGGTTATGGAGTTCTTTTGTGATGTACTTTAAATTTATATTTGTTTTGGCTCAAAATTTTACTTCAAGTTGGGATACCGCTCTCGTAAGAAAAAACGTTATTTCCATCGTAATGATCACATCACAACTAGGAAGTAAAAACTGCGACAATTTTTCACACCATACAAATCCGGGAAAATAGAAGCCGGCTCAGGCGACAGGGCGGTAATACGTCACCTTAGAACTCGACAGAAACCAACCAGCTGCGAAAAAATTCGCTCCGAAATGCGAAGCTCTGCGGCACAACGTAAAACCGTCGTAATCGCGACGAAATTTCCAAACCTGAAACCAGGACCAGCAGGAACCTCGTAAAACCGGAAACCGCCTCGCCGTTTCGTAAAACTCGAATATTCGCCGTAGTGAAAATTCCAATTTCAAGGGAGAAAAAAACGCGAAGCAAACACCAGACCGGAAAAACCTTCGGCTTGGCGACTTCATTTTGAGAAAATTTCAACGATACCAGGTACGCAAACAACGCTTCTCTCTCGTCGAGCATCATTTTTTTTTTTTCAAAAACAATCTCGATATCGAGCCAGTGATTCGCTATCCGAGAAGGAAAAAATCTCATTATTTTTCTCCTCGCGAAAGCAACGAGAAATTCGCCAAAAAAATAAAGAAATTACCTCCGCACACAGAGGCAGTTTCATACTACGCAACATCGAACCCGGATCGTTCTTTTCAATTCTCGATTTAAAAAATAAAAAAGGTCGAAAAAATAGGCAAGAACGGAGCAGAGAACTCGCGTTAATTCGACGTTGCCCTAAAAATCTTCCACTGCTAGACACGCACACATCGATACATATACGAACCTTTTAGCCTGTGCATCTCTCCTCTCTTATTTGGGGAAAAAACGCCTTGGAAATTAGCTCAACTACGTAGAAAAAAACAAAAGGTAAAGCTTCGATTTTATAAAACGAAAATTACCGTCGATATGGTTCCAAAAATTGATGGAGACCGCTTTCAGCCGATGATTCGATGTGACGAGATGAGAGGCCAGTACCAGAATAATAAGCTAGGCCAAAAAACATTCGGAAAAATTGTATTTCCGACCATTTAAACGGATACCGATTCATTTTCAATTTCACAAAAAATCCATCTTTAAATTCCATCATCGCCAGCGCAGGCAGAATTGATCTCTCAGGGAAACGCTCATCTACGTAAGCTGCACATACGTTCCGCTCGAATAAAAATCTCGAAGGGAAACATCACCGCGCAAAGGCAAACCACCCGCGAAAATGCGGTCAACGAATTATCGAGTAAATGAAACGGCGAAATTCGAAAGAGAAAGAGAGAAAGAGGCGGAGAGAAAAATTATTATGAAATAATATCGGTCGAAGCGATAATACGTGTTAAACCGAAATATCTTCGTGTATGTGTGTAAGTTCATAGTACCTACGTATATCTATATCTATATTACATTTACGAAAAGCTTTAATATCACGCCGGATTCGGTAGCGAGGGTTGAGGCAGCAAAGAGGGGTTAAACTGTTGAATAAAATCGAACACGCCATATTTGCCGTATACCGCTAAACTCCTAAAACCTACACTTACCTATGTAGTTTACCTACTTTACGTATGGTCGTATTTATACTTATATTGGGCTGCTGAATCCGGCCTCAGTCGACGCGACCGGCTTTATTTTAATCGACGAGTAACACGTCGTGTACCTAGCTTACCTTTAGCTATCTACCTAGCTACCTACCCACCGACCAGGTTTTTAGTACGTGTGGTGCAATGTATCGCGAAATGTACCATATACCGGGTATATTATGATAGAAAAATAGAACGAATTTTCCACACATTTTCGCAACTTTCATTTATTACTATCTTGGCTTTTTTTTTCACCATCAGCACCGAATTCCCCGAAGTTTATTTTTTATGTAGTATCAATGCGACCTCAAGAAAGATGGCGACTAGGGAGGGGAAGGGGGGAGGAATAGTACACACGAGAAAGCAATAATAGAGTATAAGCTGAATACGATATACTTTTTTGTGTACTCGTATTTGTATTGATGTGTATTTTCGCGAGTTTATTTTTTTCTACGTTATTTCGTTTCGTTTTTGGGAACATTTTTCTATCTGTTTTTCAACGATTTTATTGAACAAATCGTTCGCCAAACAAGATTCGAAGTGATTGAAATGCTCATGTTGGAACTAAGGTAATTATAGCTATAAATTCGGATATTCGGATTCGAATACTCAATTATTATTTGAAAAAATCATTTGTGAACGACTAAATCATTGTGGAGCAAAAATAATTCGTTTTAAAAAATTGAGCAAATTCCATTTCAAAATCTAAAGTCTAAATTTGAAATTAGGGTAAATCGTTGGCGAACTGATAATTTCCATGACTCACAAACAATTCATTCGTGAACGAATCGAAATTGACGATTTGAATGAAAATGAATGAAAGATATAGAAGCATCATTTTTATGGTCAAAAATTTTCAAAGGTTTTTAACGAATTGTTTACAAAAATTGAGAAAATCGTTCACCAACGACTAAATTATCGCAAAAATGATTTTTTTTTGCAAAATTAAGCATGTTCCATTACAAAATTAAAATTCCAAACTTGAAATTAGAACGAATCATTCATGAACTACTATGTTTTATGATTCAAAAACAATTCATTCGCGAACGAATCGAAATTAACGATTTGAATAAATAAATTGAAGAGATCAAAGCATCAATTTTTAGGTCAAAAATTTTCAAAAATTTAAAAAAATACGAAAAGCGCTGTCTTGTGATTACATAAAAAAAAACAAGATACCGGATAACGACTCGCAAAAATTTGTAAAAATATGAATTGAAAAAAGAAAAATCATGAAATTCAATTTTCAAAATTAGGTATCCTTTTTGTAGAACTAAACGTTCGCGAATGATTTAGAAACTGACTTGATTACTTGACTGAATCAATTAATAATACAGGTACAGTACCTAGTTATTAATTTCTTTCGCTTGCGAATCATTCAAATTGGTTATGTGATTATGTGTAATAAATAAATAACGCGATCATTACGTTTTTAGGAGAGTATTTTGTACAAGAAATGAATCAATCGTTCGCGAATGAATTGATTATGAAATGAACGATTTTAATTAAAAAATGAAATTTTCGAAATAATGAATAATCGCTTCGTCTAAATAATTAAAAGTAAGATTTTCCCAAAAATCATGCAAAACAACTTACTCATTTATACTTCTTATTATTCTAGAGATCGAAATTTGAAACTCACCTGAAACAAAAAAAAAAAATTATCATTAGTTGATACAATTGATGGTATTGATTTTTTCGCCGCATTTGGGCGGTTTTTTAAAAATCGCGTATAAAAAAATCAAAAGCTGATTTTTTGTTGATCATTTTACAAGTTCTTGGAGGAAAAAGATTTTTCCACCTCATTTGAATTTTCAGAGGTTATAAGTTAGAATCATTAATAGCTGTACTCAAGGGAGGGAGGGAGGGGGGGGGGGGGGTAACGAAAAACTAAAACTAAGGTCACAATTGAAAAGAATGTATTTTCTAAAAAAAAAAAATGTAAACATAACCATTTTGATCAAAAATGACGAATTATTTTCTAAAAAACACAAAAATCCAAATTTGGGAAAATTTTCAGAAAAATCTCAAATTTTACTTTTCCTCCTGATTCTAAAAAAGAGATACAGGCTACTGAATGATATTTTGAAAAAATGAATCCATTGTTCGCTAATGATTCGATTAAGAAATTAATTATTTCGATGATTCATTAATTATTCAAGATTGATCTATTCCAGAAATTTAATTGATCGTTTACAAACAAAATCGATTGAAGTAAAATCGTTATATGAGCAAATTAAGCAGAAAATGAATCAGTAGTTCGCGAACGATTCGATCTTGAAATGAATCACCTTCCACATAATTCTTTCGTTCACTGATGATTTAGTCAAAAAGTTCAATCATTCGTTCGTTCACAAACGATTCGATCATAAAATAAATGAGTTAGATATTTTGTCGTCACTAGACAATTTTTTCACCACCCAAATAATTTGATCAAAAAGTGAATCAGTCTTTCGTGAATGAATTCGACCATCCAATGAACGAGTTACATGATGAATTGATAATTCGTACATTACTTTAACGATTTCTTTAAAAAATGAATCAATCCTCGGCGAATGATTCGGTCATAAAACGAATGTTCTTAAGACCGATGCTTATGTTCACGAAAAATATTTATTCAAGAAATTTAATCATTCGTTCTTGAACTATTTGATTACAAAATTAATTGGATTTATTCATATATACAAACCATCTAGTCCAAAATGAATAAAATCGTTCGCGAACGATTCAATCATGAAATGAATCAGTCGTTTGCAAACGATTCAATCATGAAATGAATCAGTCGTTCGCGAACGATTTAATCATAAAATGAATTAGTCGCTCGCGAACGATTTAATCATGAAATGAATTAGTCGTTCGCAAACGATTTAATTATAAAATGAATCAGTTGTTTGCGAACGATTCAATCATGAAATGAATCAGTTGTTCGCAAACAATTTAATCATAAAATGAATTGGTCGTTCGCGAAAGATTCAATCATGAAATGAATCAGTCGTTTGCAAACGATTCAATCATGAAATGAATCAGTCGTTTGCAAACAATTCAATCATGAAATAAATCAGTCGTTCGCGAACGATTTAATCATAAAATGAATCAGTCGCTCGCGAACGATTTAATCATGAAATGAATAGTCGTTCGCAAACGATTTAATCATAAAACGAATCAGTCGTTTGCGAACGATTCAATCATGAAATGAATCAGTCGTTTGCGAACGATTCAATCATGAAATGAATCAGTCGTTTGCGAACGATTCAATCATAAAATAAATTAGTCGTTCGCGAACGATTCAATCATAAAATGAATCAGTCGTTCACGAACGATTCAATAATGATATGAATTAGTTGTTTGCAAACAATTCGATTATATCTGTCGTTCGCGAACGATTCGGTTGCTGAATTTAAAAAACATGTACTGATTCTTTTGGTTTCGAATGAACGATTCGTTCGAGAAAAAATTGATCATTCGATCGTTCACGAACGATTCAATCAGAATGTGAATAATTGAACAGTTTCAATAAAAATGAAATTGATGCGTTCAAAAATTGAACGAATCGACTCGATTAACCTTACATTCACGAGATAATTTTTTCGTTTTCAAAAGATTCATTCAAAATTGATCTTTCGTTCACTAACGATTCGTTAATAAAATGAATGAACCATGCAACTGAAATTTCACTTTACGGGGTGTCTGACAAAATTTGTTAAGGAAAAAGCTTGAACTAGCCCACCCTCCCAAAATATCAATTTTTACGATAATCTTCATATAAATGATTCAAAAAAAATCACAATGAGTTATTCTTTTATTTAAATAATTATTTATTAAAGGTGAATCAAGGTGTCCACAATATTTCAGAAATGATTTTCCCTCACTTTTCCAAGTTTTCCAGACGATGAATAGAAAAATCAGTGAAGAGAAGTAATAATGTGGCCCGAGCGAAACGAGGATGAATTTTTTTTGAAAAATTTATGATAAAATAGGCAAGGAAATATTTTTCTAAATGATTTATCTTTCTTTTAGATTTTTACAAAATTACAGCGAAAATTTCAAAATTCCCCGACCTTTCAAGTTTTTCAGAGAGTAAACATCCAGTGAATGGAAATCTTTTTCAATTTTGAAAAAAAGCTTGACCTTTGAGTCAAATGAGTCAAAAAGCTTGACTTTGCATGACTAGCTTGACCTCGTTGTCAAAAGCTTGACTTTTCAGGACCGTTAGACACCCTGTTTTAGAATGAATCGTTCAGAAAAATAGGTCTTGAATCTAAAACGATCAGTTCAAATTATTATGTGAATTCGCAATTTAGCTTCTTTTCGAACAAATCGTTCGAAAAACTACTCGAAATAAAAATTTCCGAATTCCATCGCGCATTCGTTCTCAAAATCCAATAAATGTCTCCCCAAAAACTCCCACATTTACAAAAACCCATCTAAACTTCCGGTTTCTCACAGAAAAATTCGACTCCCGCAAAACGAATTAAAAAATTGACCCACTTTCGAGCGAAAAATTTCTTCGTAAAAAAGCACCGATAAAAATGACTTCCGCTTTGAGCTTTACGTCTATATAGCGATTGGACGAAAAAGACTCGGTAAATTTTCAATATCGCCGAACATTTAATTACGGGTAACATTGTTGCCAAATCGAATTCTCATGTAAATAGGATCCGAAGTTGGTATTCCGAGCACGGCTCATCCTCTATCCTCTGCTATCCGCAGCTCCGCAGACGTATGACCTATGACGCCAGAAAAGGACGGGCTGGGCTAGTTAATTAATCATATCAACATTACGTACGAGCGTTAAAATTCCTCCATGTTATTTTCGAGGTTCAATTAGGATCCGTGTGAAACAAATTATCTCTCGTAGAAATCGAAATTGAAAACAGCTGACCGTTACTTTTCGCGCGACATCGATCTCCGAGACCTTTCTCGAGTTCTCTAATTTAGGTAAAAATAAACGTCGAACCGGTCCCGGAGAAAGATACATTTTTCGAGCTGACGGCTTAAAATATGCATATGCAACGATTGATTAACGCGACTCGGTTATTAACTCGTTTTCACGCCTATCTGATTAATCATCGATGACATAATTATCGCGTAAACGTCGCGTCGCCTCTCGGTGCCCCCCTCCTACGACGCATCGCACAGCGTCGTTCGTCGTTCGCCGCGCGTTAATTTATTCGGTAAACGTCGAATAATCAATTTTATCGCGCGCGGTCGCCGATACCGATTATTTTTCCTCTCTTTATCTTCGCCCCTGCACAGCCGGCGCAGTACGGCGTATACTACGTAGTTTATATATTACAGCTCCCCCGCCCCCGTCGCTTCCGCCTCCAACGACCCATCGGTCGTACTCCGCTAGGAGCGAAAAAAAGAGATAGAATACAAATTTTTTTCCTCCCCCCCCCCCGGCAATCCTGGTGCGTAAAACTCGCGCTGTTTTGCCCGACATCGATCGACGAACCGTCTTTCAGCAACAATTGTCAACCGCAACCACTTCAATCGTAAGGCCAACGAGGCGAGAAAAACATACCTGTGCATGGTGAACTTTACACGCGACAAAGATACGCTACCAAGTTAACTTTACGGTTACAGCCGGATACCTACGTAAAAGGGGCTAAAATTCTCTCGATATTTCAGCCTTTCGCATATAAGTATACTCGTACTTTAACTTAAATTACCCCTTCGCCCGTTTACGATATCAATACTATACGTCAAGACAACGACGACGTCGAAGTCAGCCCCCAACATCCTTGCTGGTTGCGCAATTCCTCCAGGATATCCAGTTAATTGAAGCGTTTAGAATTTAACCTGTGTGCTAGGCCGATACCTACAGCCACGGTGCCGGTGTGGTAAATCACCGTCGAGAGTTTCACGTCTCAGGGCTCTCCTTACTCTATATTTCAAGAAGCTCTTTCATTATACAGTATGACACAGAAGTCTTGATCACTTGAATCATTTCTCAATATTTCAGACTGAAAATAAATACCAAAACGGTTCAAACGGCAATGTGTTCCTGGCGTCGAGGACATTGAAGATTAATAATCAAACTTTCAGCCCGACCTATAGGGTGTCCACAAATTGAGAAACCGGTTTGGGCCAAAAAATGGGGGTCCGGTTTTTTTTATTGAAATGGAGACTACACACTGGCACGATTAAAATGTGATATGTTTTTTTGAAACTGGTTCAGCGGTTTCGAATCAGTTCTCAATAATATCCAAAAAAGTGGAGATATGAAAAAAAGCTTGAAACAAAAGTTGTGTAGAATTAAAAAATGAAAATTTTTTGTTTCATAACTTTTTTTCCATCTTGCAAAGAAAAGACGCTTCTTCATCGCTAGATGAAAAAAAAAATTGCAGAACGTAAAATATTCAGTTTTCATTTCTCTACAACTTCTATTCCACACTTTTTTTGATACATCCAATTTTTTGAAACCGGTTGTTTCTTTGATGATTTTTTTTTCCAAGTCGATAACCGGTTTTCAAAAAGTGGAAATACCGAAAAAAGTTTGAAACAAAAGTTGTAGAGAATTAAAAACTGAATATTTTACATTCTGTAATTTTTTTTTCATCTAGCAATGAAGAAGAGTTATGGCTTAAAAAGAAGAAATTAAACTCGAATCCTTAATACCATAACTTCTTTCCATTGCAAGATGAAAAAAAAAATACAGAACGTAAAATATTCAGTCTTTAATTCTCTACAACTTTTGTTTCAAACTTTTTTCGATATTTCCACTTTTTGAGAACCGGTTATCGACTTGGAAAAAAATTCATCAAAGGAACAACCGGTTTCAAAAAATTGGATATATCAAAAAAAAGTGTGGAAAAAACGTTGTGGAGAATTGAAAACTGAATATTTTACGTTCCGTAATTTTTTTTTCATCTAGCGATGGAGAAGAGTTATGACTTGAAAAACAAAAAATTATACTAAATAGTCTACAGTCCAAGAGGCGAAAAGTGTCATTGAGCGTGCATTTTCGCTGGACAAAAAAATCAGTCGGTTTATTGTAGGTATACATCCCGTAGTCCCAATAAATTGCATTTTGGTTTTTGTACCCTGGCACAATAGGGAGCTGAGGCCTGAAAACCCCCCTTTTTCCCAATTTTTAAATTTGACCTTGGATCCAAAACTTCTTTTGAGCAACTTTTGAGAATTTTGAGCCTCAAATTGAATCAATTTCTGAATAATTTCAAAAAATTGGCATGTAACCTATGAAAGTGGGGTAGAATTTCGTTAGAAATTCAAAAATTCCATCCAAATTTTTTTTGAGCATCTTTTGAGAATTTTTAAGCTTTTGATGTAGTAGATTTTCAGATAGACCTATCCTGGATTAAAATTTCATAGAGAAACAAAAAATCAAAATCGAATAATTTTCTGAATGAAATTAAACCCACTTATTTGTTCAACTGAATGTAATTGATTTGAATTTCCTATTTTCCATTTCATTAGTTTAGATTGTTCATTTTTTCGCATTCCAATGAAATATTTTGCGCTTAAAATTACCCTTACTTGAAAGTTGTTTAAAAAAGTTTTGGATTACATTTTAAAATCGTTGACGATTTTTTTTTTCGTAAGTTACATGCCAATTTTTTGAAATTATTCAAAAATTGATTCAATTTGAGGCTCAAAATTCTCAAAAGTTGCTCAAAAAAAGTTTTGGATGATATTTTTGAATTTCTGGCGAAATTCTATCCCACTTTCATAAGTCACATGTCAATTCCTTGAAACTACTCAAAAATTGACCCAATTTGGGGCTCAAAATGGGTTAAAATTGGTCCAATTATATTTTCATTAATAATTTCGTTCTTCCCGTGAAATTTTAACCTATTTTGATAGGTCGCAGTCCAAGTTTCAGATTTTTTTTCATAATAGTCTACAGTCCAGACCCCGAAAAGTGTTCAATGGGTCTGCTTTTTTGGGGAACAAAAAAATCAGTTGGTTTTTTGTTGGTATGGATGGGGTATTCACGAAAATGAGCATTTTCGATTTTTACCGGGTCACTATAGGGGGCTGGAGCCTAAAAACCCCCATTTTTTCAAGTTGATCGGGAACAAAAATTGTTTTTTCCATTTTGTAGCAGATGCTCCCCCGAGTCCGAATATGTGTTTCATTTCCTTGGGCATGGTCACAATGGTCCCCTAGGGCCCCCAAAGTGCGATTTTTGGAGAAATTTGGCCATTTTTGAAAGTAAAATGATTGTGTAGACGTCATAAAGCTCACGGAACAAGAAAAAACCACCTTCATGGGGACATGAACTCAATCTGAACCGATTGAGCCTAAATTTTTGGAAAACGGCTGGCACAATGAGCCGCAGGCGAATTTTAAAGATGCGCCCCTCAGCGATTTCTCAAAAAAATAAACAGCTACAAAATTTTTACAAAATGGCTATGCACGCGTGTAACATATCAAAATGGGGTAAAATTTCGCAAAAAATCCGAAAATGCCAATGAATTTTGATTTTGACCCCTTCTAAAAATTTTAAGGGGTGGAATTTGGTCAATTTTTGACCGATTTTGAAAAATTGTCGTGTTACCTATCAAAATGGGGTAAAATTTTCCGAGAAAACCAAAAATGTTGATAAATTTCGATCTTGACTTTTTTCAAAAGGTTTACAGATAAAATCTAGTCAATGTTTGAACAATTGTGAAAAAGCATTGTTACTTTTTAAAACATTTTGAAATTTTAAAAGAACATAAAAAATATAGTTTTAAGGATAGGTATTTATATATTATTCAATCGCCGATTCTCATCGAAGTTTCATACACCTGAAAATCACTCGAGAATTTTTTTTTAAATTCACCTTCAGAAAAGTACATTCTGTTTTACAGTCTAAATTTTTCTTTCTCAGACCTACATCACGTAATAGTGATGATTGCAAAATTACTGAAAAATTGACCAAATTTCACCCCTTAAAATTTTTGGAAGAGGTCGAATTACAAATTTATTGGTATTTTTGGTTTTCTCGGAAAATTTTACCCCATTTTGATAGGTAACACGAAAAATTTTCAAAATCGGTCAAAAATTGACCAAATTTCACCCCTTAAAATTTTTGGAAGGGGTCAAAATCAAAATTCATTGTCATTTTCGTATTTTTCGCGAAATTTTACCCCATTTTGATAGGTAACACGACAATTTTTCAAAATCGGTCAAAAATTGACCAAATTCCACCCCTTAAAATTTTTAGAAGGGGTCAAAATCAAAATTCATTGGCATTTTCGGATTTTTTGCGAAATTTTACCCCATTTTGATATGTTACACGCGTGCATAGCCATTTTGTAAAAATTTTGTAGCTGTTTATTTTTTTGAGAAATCGCTGAGGGGCGCATCTTTAAAATTCGCCTGCGGCTCATTGTGCCAGCCGTTTTCCAAAGATTTAGGCTCAATCGGTTCAGATTGAGTTCATGTCCCCATGAAGGTGGTTTTTTCTTGTTCCGTGAGCTTTATGACGTCTACACAATCATTTTACTTTCAAAAATGGCCAAATTTCACCAAAAATCGCACTTTGGGGGCCCTAGGGGACCATTGTGACCATGCCCAAGGAAATGAAACACATATTCGGACTCGGGGGAGCATCTGCTACAAAATGGAAAAAACAATTTTTGTTCCCGGCCAACTTGAAAAAATGGGGGTTTTTAGGCTCCAGCCCCCTATAGTGACCCGGTAAAAATCGAAAATGCTCATTTTCGTGAATACCCCATCCATACCAACAAAAAACCAACTGATTTTTTTGTTCCTCAAAAAAGCATAGCATATTCACTTTCCTGAGCACTTTTCTGCGTCTGGACTGTAGACTATAACTTATTTTTTTTAATGAAAGGGGGAGGAGATTGCGCGTTTTCAAAACTTTGAAATTCCACCACGGCCTATTGTGCCAACAATTTTCCTCAAACTTTGGCTCATTGGACGCGGAATGAACCCAAGAATACATTGAGTTTGATTTTTTTTATCCAGCATACCGCAAGACGCCTACAGAGGCATTATTGTGCTAAAAATGATCGAATTTGGCAAAAAATCGCACATTGGGGGTCCAGCATCCCATTGTGCCCGTGACCCAAGGGATGTGACATATATTTGGAGTCGCGGGCGTGTCTGCTACCAGAATGTGAAAACATTTTTGTCCAAGATCAAATTTAAAAATTGGAAAAAAAGGGGGTTTACAGGCCTCGGCTCTCTATTGTGCCAGGGAAAAAATCCAAAATGCGATTTTTTGGGACTACGAGACCCATACCTACAATAAACCAACTGATTTTTTTGTTCAGCGAAAATGCACACTAATTTCGATTTCTAGAGCACTTTTTGCCTCTTAGACTGTAGACTACAAACCTTCTCTACGGCAACTTCTTTCTATTGCAAGATGGAAAAAAAAGTTATGAAACAAAAAATGTTCATTTATTAATTCTACACAACTTTTGTTTCAAACTTTTTTTCATATCTCCACTTTTTTGGATATTATTGGCAACTGGTTCAAAACCGCTGAACTAGTTTCAAAAAAAACATATCACATTTTAATCGCGCCAGTGTGTAGACTTCATTTCAATAAAAAAACACCAGACCCCCATTTTTTGACCCAAACCGGTTTCTCAATTTGTGGACACCCTATAGGTCGAGCTGAAAGTTTGATTATCAATCTTCAATGTCCTCGACGCAACGCCAGAAACACATTGCTGTTTGAACCGTCGTGGTATTTATTTTCATGAGAAATGTTTCAAGTGACCAAGACTTCTGTGTCATACTGTATACGATTCAAACCGAAACACTGTCGCGATCCCGTATAAACTTTTGTGAAAACTTGGCCAAAAAAAAGGGTACCTTATACCTCGTAAAGCTCATTAACACGACGGGTGGAAATTTTTCCACCATTATGGTTATTTATGGCAGCAGACAGAATCGCGAAACCGAAGAACGTTGCGGAAATTATCCTTCTCGAAGATGGCGATTTTATGTACCGATGTGCAGGTCAACGACGAAACCTGCGGAAGAAAGTGCCAACGAGGAAGGAACTGAAGAGGGGAAGCGGGTGAATCATAAAGAGTCACGTAGTACATACATATTCAAATTAATACCGTCGCAGATCGCAGTTCGATTATTATTATACGTGCTGCTGAAAGCTTTTTTCGCTCCGTGGTCTCAGGTTGTCGATGGATCTTTATACATGGTCGCGTCGCATAGTCAGCGTTTTCTTCTCGGTTTTCTGCTCCGCGTTTTTTTATTCTTCTTATTTTTCATTTTCATATTTTTTCTCTCTTTCTCTCTCTCTCGGGTTGTAATACCTATTCTGCTATACGTACGAACGACGACGCAGTTTGACGACGAGTATATTGGATTTAAATGCTGTCAACATACAGCGCGGAATACGTCAAGAAGTGACTAAGTGGATGAATATTTGATTCGACAGGAAATCGACGCCCTTATTATCATCGACGACAATTTACTATGTACGAATAGTCGAATACGTGCATAGTACATATGTTATACGTTCGCTCGTATGAAAGTTAACGGGTATCTTTACCAATAGATGTATTTGCGAGCGTTGATACGTAGATTTGGGCATTGAAAAACTCCTGTGTAGCGAGTAATCGTTACAGATACGAAGATATTTTTTCTTTGAAGTACCAGACTAAAGAAAAATAATTAAAAATGCACCAAAGCCTACAAATATTTCATATTAGTGCTGCAATATGAGTTATGGAATTTCTATCAAATTCAAGTCATTTTAATCAATAGTCTAAACAGTGAGGAAAATGTTTTTTGGTCATACGAGATGAGAACAAATTCTTCTCTTTTTTTCAGAATTGATTTTGGAAGACCAGAAAATTTTTTTACTCAATTTTAGGTTGTGGAAGTAAATTATTTAAATGTGGTAAAAAAATATCTGGAAGAAGGCTGTAGGTGGTATCTGATTTCAAACTCAATGGATCAAAAATACGTAGAAATTCAAATTGCTTTTAAGAGGAGAAAAGTGCACGATTTACACTTGACAATAAAACGTATACGAAAATAATCGGAATCGTATCAATCATACAAGCACAAAGTATAGGGAGTTACAGAAACAGAAAACCATAACATAGATTTGGGAGGAGATTTGAAAACTACCAAGAAGAAAACTGGAGCTCAAATTTGACCAAAATTCAAAAAAATGTGAAGAGTAAAGTAACACACTGACTTCTACCAATTCGAAATTGCTGAGTTTTTTCCTTTATAGCGAGTGGCACGTCGAATTTCATTAATTTGAGGTCACCAAATTCAAATACCTATCGATTTAATTTTTCGATCTAACCCCTTCCCGCACTCCAACACTAATCGACGCTCTCACTTGATTACGAAAAAAATTAGGGGAGGAGGTCAAGTCAGAACGCAAGTATGGGGCTCTGATCATAAAGCCGGTCGATATTGTTACTCAGTGACCTTAAATTAGTGAGAATCTATGTGCCACACGCTATTTTCATTTTTTAGCACGTGATTTTTCAAAAGTAAGGGTCTAGGGTGACACTGAAAAATCAAATCAAAAAAATAAGTAAATATTCGAACTCAGAGCCTCAAAAAATTTAACAAACGACGTCACACGCTATTTTTCATTTTTTTGAATTTTGACCTTATCAAGGGAGCCGATGGGGAGGAGGTGGTTCAGAGGGCTCAGATGAAAAAGCTGAGTACATATTCGAACTTGGTGTCTTCAAATTAATCAAAATCGATGCGTTACTTCACTTTTATGACATTTTTTTGAATTTTGGTCAAAATTGAGTACCCCTTTGCCTCCCAGGGTGTCGAATGTCGAGATCCCATCTTAAAAATTTGTTAGTTGGAAAAGGGTTCTGTCAGATTTTCATATGGTAGCCTTCATCTTCTATACTTATCATGAAAATTGAGCTTTCACCACAAAAGTTCAACTTCGAGCTTTTCAAAATGTGACGATCGTTTTTGAATCTCCTATCAGTTCTTTTTCAAAATCCTGCAAACATTTTTACCCCGAGTACAGCCATTCTCGAGAAAAAAGCCTTCAAATTTGGGTAGTTTGGCAAAAAATTGCAATGCCTCAAAAATTACGAGCTCCCTCCCCCAGCACCTTCGAGGAATAGGATGACAATAATAGCGGGTATTTTATTAGACCTATCATTAAACCATCAAGGAGAATTCGTAAAAAAAAATGAGCGAAATCGGAAGACTCTATACTTTATTTTTGGTTCGAATTGATGTAGAATGGACCATGCAGAACTTACAGAATTTCAAAAGAATATCCACTCTTCAAGAGAAATTGCAAACCTGTTCAAATTCTTCAAAAAATTCCATCGGTATGACGAAAAATGAACAAAAATTGAACGAGATAAAAACAGCGGACAAATATCAAATCAGTCGCGGATCCAGGCAAAGATTGTGGAAGGGGGCATCGATTTTTCCATGTCAACATTTTTTTTTGAATTTTCTCGTGGATGGTCCGAAACATGCAGATAATAATGCTGATGTCAATTTTTTTAAAAAAAAACGAGTTTAGGCGTTAAAAAAATTAAAAATGACGTGATATTTTCCCCCTTTTTTGGGTTTAGACTGAATGAATGTTCAAAAATATAAAAAATTATGCTAGAAGAGCAAAAAAATTCTATTTTTTAAATATTTCACGATAGGTATAGGACTTTTAAAAAAATTCAAGACTTTTCCGGCAATTTTTTCACTTTTAGCATCGCTTTGCAAATTACAGGACCTTCTCATCACTATTCAAGGGGAAGGGGGGAGGAGGGTTCGCGAGAGGAAAAAATCATACTGAAGTTTCAAAAAACGTCTGTCTTTTTGCAAATGTAAACACATTCGAAATATGATTTCACCATTTTTTTCCCACATTTCAATTCTGCGTAATAGAATAAATAACTCACGATGTTTGGACAATTTCGCGACTTACAAGGGACCTACCCGAGGTCGGACACGCCAAAAACAAAATTTTTTACAGGGTTATAGAGCATCATAAAAAACTTCCACAGCCTAAATTCCAGCTCCTAAAGTTTTATTGAATGGGAAGGGGTGGTATTGGGGGGGGGGGGTGAATTTCGAAAAATCTTCCAATACTAAACGCCATAACTTCATCTCCTGAATGCCATAAGGAGGCGAGTTATTCAAATTTTTGTCATTTTTTCGCCATTGGGAGGTTTTTCGAAACTTAAACCCCTATAACTCCCTCCTCCCAAGTCAACTTTAGAGGCTGAAAATTTAGCTTTGGAAGTTTCTTGTGATGATCTACAAACATGTAAAAATTTTTAGTTTTTGGCATGTCAAACCTCTGGTAGGGCTCTTGTTAGTATTAGACACTAGATATCTTGTTTCTATTAAAAATCCATGGTGGGTGGGGACTGCCACCTTGCCTCTTCTTCCGTTCAATTTATTCTCAATCTAACTACTCTCTCAATTATAAATCAGTAAAAATTATCGAAAATCACTGAGAAACAGTCAGAATTGCAGCACAGAAGAAAATCAGTTAATTTTTTTTTACTGAAAACAAATCAGTGAGAAAAATCACTGGAAAATCAGTGAAAATTCACTGAAAAGTTCGTGAAATTTATAAAATTTGCAGAAAAATCAATCAGTGAAAATCTTTCAAAAATCAGTGAATTTTGATGATTTTTCCTCTGCTGCAATTCTGATTATTTATCAGTGATTTTTCACTGATTCAGAATGAGAGAGTATTCCTTTATTTAAATGAAATTTTACGATTTCTTAGAATTTTTCATTCTTTTCCTTTGATTTTGTCAATTATTTCACCTATACTTATTTTCAAGAAAAGTAAAGATAAAGTTTTAAAATATTAATTTTTCGCCATTTTTAAAAAATCTGTTTTTAAAAATTCACTACACAGGAGACCTTGAATCACCTAGTACCTCTGCCTCCCCAGCTACCAATTTCCTTTATTATTCGAGTAATTAAAGAAACCTCACAGACATAAAATTGAAATCCCACGAATGCACTTTTTGCATTCGCAATTCTACAAACTTATTTCCTTCCTTTGAATATTCATCGGAAAAACACATTTTCATTCATCTATTCCCCGTGACTAATTATAACACGACCAGGACAAACTAGAATAAACGTGAAATCGCGAGATTAAAAATTTTCCGACTAATGACCGGAAGCGAGACCCGATAAAGAGTATTCGAATCCGCAAAAGTTAATTGAACTGGAACGAGACGAATAATTAAACGAGCAAAAATCAGAATTAAATTACGACAGAAAAGAATTCTAATCATTTTCATACAGTTTTTAATCTCAGTACGTACTTACACTTACGTACATTATACGATTGTAAAACGACGTTCTTATCGCGTATCTTTATAAACTGTTTACGAAATATTGTCCAGTCATTTTAGGAGTTGACCCCCCAAAAATTAAATCCTGATTTTTTTTCTCGTTTTACGTTCGTAATGGTCCACTACACAACATACTAAAATGGACACCCCACGAACCCTCCGCTACCCCCAGGAGAGGGGTAAATGTCTGCTAAAACCCGGTTTTTCGTGAATATCTCCTCAAATAAGCCTCAAAACTGAAAAATAGTTATGAATTATCTTGTTCTACGTGTAATTTCCTATAAGAAGGTTTTTTTGTTTTTTGAAAAACACTCACTTCCTTGACCAAAAATTAATGGTAAAAAATACCTATTTTTTAACAATTTACAGCATTTTTTAAAAAAATCGAAACTTTTGTGAATATCTCCTCAAATAAGCCTCAAAATGGAAAAATGGTCATAAACAATCATGTTCTACGTCTAATTTCCTATCAGACGGGTTCGTTTTTTTTCGAAAACATCCACTTCTTTGCCCAAAAATCAAGGGTGAAAACGTCTATTTTTCCAATATTTACAGTATTTTTGGAAATGATGGAAACACGAAGTTGAAAGTACCCAAAATTATACCAGTGAAGAGTTATTTTTTTATACATGCTGGATTGCTGGTAGGGTATTCCAAAAAAAGTCACCGCAAGAATTTCAACCCCTATCGTTAATTATAGTATAATTTTGGGTACTTTCAACTTCGTATTTCTATCATTTCTAAAAATAGGCGTTTTCACCCTTAATTTTCGGGCAAAGAAGTGGATGTTTTCGAAAAAAAAAACGAACCTGTCTGATAGGAAATTACACGTAGAACATGATTGTTTATGACCATTTTTCCATTTTGAGGCTTATTTGAGGAGATATTCACAAAAGTTTCGATTTTTTCAAAAAATGCTGTAAATTGTTGAAAAATAGGTATTTTTTACCCTTAATTTTTGGTCAAGGAAGTGAGTATTTTTCAAAAAACAAAAAAACTTTCTTATAGGAAATTACACGTAGAATAAGATTGTTCATAGCTGTTTTTCAATTTTGAGGCTTATTTGAGGAGATATTCACGAAAACCCGGTTTTTAGCAGACATTTACCCCTCTCCTGGAGGTAGCGGAGGGTTGTTCTGGGGTATCAATTTTAGCACGTTGTGTAGTGGACCATTACGAACGTAAAACGCGAAAAAAAATCAGGATTGAATTTTTGGGGTGTTTGGTACATTTTTTCTCTCATTTGCCTGGACTAATATGGAGATTTTTGTTTTTGAAAATAGTCAACATAGGAATGGAAACCGACGACTTTGGATTCTAGAACACAAGTGCGTGAATTTTCAAATAAATTACCAACGGTAATTTCCGCAAACGTCCGTGTCTTTTATAGCCCATTCATACTGGCGACTTTTACGAGTCATTAAATATGCTCATTCTTCGATAATTACTCTAACCATCGTGTACGTATAATTACACGAAAGCACGACAAAATCAAATAACAAAGGTACAGAGAGAAAGGGTTAAAAGAATTTGCCAATGATTAACCGGTAACCAACCCTGCTTGAAACCGCTGCAGCCACAAATTCGCCTTTGGCAAATTGTATTAGCTGGTACAGCAGCGTGTCGTAATATATACGAGTATTTGTCAGCATTTACCATATACACGTTTATGCGAAAATATATACACCAAAATATGGGAAAAAAACTGGGGTATATTGAGATAGGATAGGATAGGTTGCGGAACAGTCGAGAGGTATTCAATCTGTGGCATACGCGAGATACCGAAGACAACCATGTTGTGTGTAATATATTAAAATATACATTTCACGCCAGATTAACCGTATCCCTCTCGACTGCTGCATCCTATCGATGTACGTATTATTTTATCGAATAATATTTTCGCGAAAAGCATATACCTAAGTATAGAAAAAGACCGAGATATAGAGAATCCTTCACTTCAGTATACGGATGATGGTTTTTATACGTTCGTTTTCGACGATAAATCGACTACCTGGTTGGTATTTTCTCAACTACGACAGACTAGATGGGAAGCAAGGAGTTTGCACAGGTGATGACACCATACTGTATAGATTCAAATCTTATTTTCTCTTTGAGATTTTCCCTCAGAAGGTTTAAAAATAATTTGAACTTTGTTCGAGAGCTTTCCAACGTTATAGAGTATGTGCTGTGCTAGTACTAATCCTAAACACAAACGCGAGGCAGATTTCACTGCAGCATTCGAAAAGGAAAATTCGTTAATTAAAATTCTCTGGTTCTATTGATCTCTCACGATTGAGTGTTTTTTTTCCCTCTATCTGTCGTAATGACTATGTTTTCATTTGCTATGATGCTGGAGAATCGTCGAGGGCGTCGTCGTATAGTTATAATCGAAAAACTCGTCGTAAATTCGCCATATATACGATCGTATAATTGAGCTCGTAAATTAATTGACGACCTTTTAATAACAACATCGTACCACAGATGTCATATAGAAACGCACATTGTGTTTCTGCCTATACCAATTATTGCTGTAAACTTTCTTCGGTACCCGTTGAGAATTTTTTATGTGCTTTTTTTTCGCCAGCAACTTTTCGTGAACTTTTAATTAGTCGACCGCTACGTGTCTAATTTTTTATTTTATTATACCGAGTTGTATTGTGGTTTATAGAACAATACGTATTTTAACGTTTAGACGAGTTTTAGAAGAATTTTTAATCAGTTTAAAAATTTATCGAGTTTGGTTAAATAAAAAAAAACGCGAATTCGAGAATTTAAAAATTTTATGCTTAGAAATTTCAGGATTTTTGTTGATAAATGAAGGACTCGAGGTGCGTGTCCTAATTTAAACGAAAGTGGGAAGTTCTAAAATTACGTTTTAGCTGTGATTTTTGAAAATTTAAAATCACAATTTTTCAAGAAAAAATATACAGGGTGACCCAAAAGTTCCGGAACGCAACGTTTTTTTCGTAATTTAAAGAGAAATCGCTCCACATTGCCTTGTGTTGATCTGAACGAAGGATTGCCAAGTGTAGGTCGGCAAGGGACAACGTCAACGCTGCGCTGTACTCAAAATATCTGAAAAGGGTTGAGTGGGGGAGATAGTGTTGCCAATTTCACGAAAACTTTTTTTTTTGTAAATTTTTACCCCTTCAAATTTTTTATTAGGCAAAATTTGCATGCCATGATTTTTGATCCTTATCTAAAACTCTATCATATGCAACTGCAGGTTTTCAAATATCTCAATTTTTAAAATTTTCGAAATTTTCGATTTTGAGATTTTTTTTTGAAAAGTACAAAAATCGAAAAAAATCCAAAATTTTTCAAAGATTCATAATCAATGAGGAATGAGTGCATATTTTTTAAAGGGAATGGAGCTTCAGCTATGCCATAAATGGGTTTTCATTACTCGTTGGGCCTTATTATTTTCTTTACGAAGCAATCAGACATCCCAGCCAAAATTTGAGAAAAAAAAGTAACTTTAGGGACTTCTGACAGTCGGAAAAGTAACCAAAAAAGTAACCTTTTTTTAAAATTTCAACTCATGAATTCATCTAGAAAATGTAAAAAAATCATTCGAATTTTTACTTGGAGGGTTTGTAATACTAAAATTCCATGGTATACTTTTTTCAAATTATTTTTTTAAAGCAATTTTTGATTTTTTTTAAAACAGAAACCAAAAAAATTGATTTTTTGCTCAAATTTTTGAAAAAAGTAACTTTTTTGAATGAAAAGTAACCAATAGTAACTTTTGAGTACAAAAAGTAACTAATAGTGACTTTCCTTGAAAAAAGTAACCTACTGGGATGCCTGAGCAATTTTCGCGTTCCGCAAGTCATTCTGTACCTAAAATTTAAAAAAAATACATTTTTTCGGGAAAATTGATAAGAATCATAATTCTGGGTAATATAGAACCTCCGAAACCGAATGTCGTAATTTTGAACCATTCCGGAGCCTTCAACGTGATTTTGATTTTATCCAGAAAATGTAAGGGGTTTTTCCGTGAGTAAAATTCGAGTTCCTGCCTTTTTCCTAGTTTAATGAAATTAATACCCCCCCCCCCCCCAAATAAAAAATATTGGTCTTCACTTCAACAGGAGGGGGAGGAGAAAAGGGAAAAGAATAAACAGTTTCTCACTTAAAATCGACCTTCATCACGAATTTCTCAATTTTCGACCGTTGTGGAGTCTTCGACGTAATTTTCATTTTCTTCAGGATTTTTGGAATTCTCCAAAAAGGGCAGAAATTTACTTGAGCAGCAAAAAACCTAGTTTTTGCTTTCTTTCCGGGAGTTTATTACTTTTAGAATATCTACCTTGATCGTGATTTCCAGGCATCATTTTATAGTATCGTGGACAAAATTTTCAAAAAAAATCCAACTTCGGCAACCTTTTACAGTAAAAAGTCAGGTCAAAATTTTTGAATGTCAGCTTTCATGACCCAGTTTTTAATTTTTCCAAAATTCGTTCTTTTTCGCGTGGATATCAATTTTTCAGCCTATCTAAACCGATTCAAATACTGACATCTTCTGCTCCTATTTTTTTCTCGCTATTTTATCGAATCCAAGCCCACTTCCTTAAAGCGTTTTAAAAATTGGAATTCCTAACTTTTGATGTTGTCTTATTGCTGGGGGAGAAGCAGCTACGAGAGTTAAAGTTCGAAAAATCGCAAAACGTTTGCCTTTTTCAATGTTTTATTTTTCAATTTATTCCTAAAAAATATTTGCTTTTTCCACCACTTTTATACAAATTAAATCAATAAGGTTAGAGCGAAGCTTGAAGGCTTCAACAAACACTTTCAAAACTTTTCGTCAAAATAAAACGTTTATTTAGTTTTTTGACCACTTTCCGCTAAACTTTCTCAAGACTTATACTTTTAATTAATTATTTATCTATGTAACTAATTATCTTGCAATTGTGAATAACACAATCATTCTGAACCGATTCACGAAATTTACACAACACACACAAATACACACAACAAAGTTTGAATAAAAGTTACTACTTTTTTTCAATTTATCGATCAGACAAGAGAAACTATGAATACAGACTCCAAAGAAAGTTTTTGGAAAAAGACATCTCTTTTCTCTGTTAGATTTTGAAGCATCCAACTTCCCAAAAGAAATTAATGAGATGATAATTTTACGAAATTAGAAAATTGTCGTTTCAATTGTAAAACAAAAGCATTCTGGACAAATTTCTGGTGATTTTTGAACAAAGTTTCCACCATTCCCCCCAACTTCTCATCAAAATTCCCAGCTTTGAATTCGTTCGAGGAGCGAGTAACCTCGCTTCCCCCCCTCGCCCGTTACATCTCTGTTACCAAGTTCAGAAATAGTCAAGATTTTCAAAAAAAGGGTCGAAAATTTGCTAGAAAATTTGCAAAAATGAGTAGAAAAAATAAGAAAGCAGTAGGATAAATTACATATTTTGCTCTGAGAATCTAACTGAGAATCACAATTTTTCAGTTTTTAGCCCTAACTTCAATCGGGGATATGAACATCAAAATTTTCGACCACAAGTTTTTTCACTAGGTCTAGGTGCCACGTATGTATTTGAAATGTTTTAAAACGAAAATTCACAAAGCTCCCAAAATGTTTTGATGGTCTGGAAATTTTAAAAAAAAATTGGGAAATTTTTTGGGGAAAAATGGCGACATTTTTTTCCTTATTTTGTGAGTCTGAATTGGAAGGGGTGGGGTGGTCACAAAGGGCAGGAAAAGTAAATTTTTACTAAACCAAGACAAAAGTTGGGAAAGCAAATTTTCAACTTTTGGTATACTTGTCCAGAAGGCGCAGAAATTTACTTAAACAAGAAAAAACTGAGTTCTTATGCCTTCTGTCGAGAAGTTTTCAAAAAAAATCTACATTTTGTTGCGATTTGCAAGTGGACACATCGAATGAATGGTCGATCAGTTTTGTAATTTCCAACTGTCAAATTGAAAGCTTCAAGATGTCTACCCTGAAATTGTGACAAAAGTAAATTTTCTTATTAAACTGGTCGAAAAGAGACTAAGAATCGATTTTTAGAAATTCAAAAACACAAAATACAATTAAAATTACGCAGGAGGCTCCAGAATGGTTGGAAATCACGAAATTCGACTTCCAGAAGTCAATATTAGGTAGGAACTTGATTTTCGTCAATTTTACAGAAAAAAAATAAATTTTCAAAAATAATATTTTCGCTAAAAATATACTTATTTCATCATTAAAAATTCCTCAAAAATCAAAAAATCAACTTGAACAGCTGAAATTTCAGTCCACCGGAATCTGAAATTTTTTCTCATCAAAAATCTCATTCTCGTTCAAATCGAAGTCGAACACTCCGACTGGTTTCATCGTAAGTCTAAGTTATTTCTCAATTCTCAAAATTGTCACGGACTTACACAATTTGTTTTGAAATAAAATCGTACTTTCGAATTATTCGACGCCACACGAACAATGCCATACTTTCGAGCCCACCTGCATTTCATTATTATTTAAATTTTCATCGCATTCGAGTTTTTCCGTCAGATTTTGGGTTTGAAACTAGATCAAATGAATTTATTTATTTACTTGGGGAAAAAAAAAGAAAGAATACGAAAGAAAAGCAAACAAATACGTCGTTCTCAGACATTTCGGTTTCGTTCCACAACAATACGAATTGAAATTTCGGAGCTGAATTGTTCCGAGGGAATAAGAAGAAAAGGTTACCCGGGGGATGAAAGAAAATACCAACATAACCTTTCGTACAGCCGGGAAACCAACCCGTTACGACGACTGGCTAATGAGAAAATGAACGAAGACGCGGTTCAGAATGAAAAAAAAAACAAGCCACCTCAGGATCAACAAGTGATGCAACAAATTAAAGCAAAAATCTACGCTTTCGGGGTCGAAATTATTATTTAATCATTTTAACGTAGCTATGCTCGAAACGTACATAAAATTAAAGTAACGTGTCGATGTCTATTCGTACGTTCCCCATCTCGCCTGTTCACTTTGCGGTATTGTACATCAATCGATAATAAAATGTTTACGAATTGTGTATTGATAACGAATGACGAACGTTAACTTTCCGAGCTGTTATCGTGTTTCGATCCGAGATGCGCTCTAGGGTCAATTTCCTACGTATTTCGATGAGGTTTTCACGATTACGAGGTTCGCGGAATATGCTGCAAGCAGCTAGAGTCATGCTGCAGTAATTTGTACAATTGGCGATGGAAAAAATTGTTGAAAGCGATGATCTCGAATTTTATAGAATTTTTTACTCGTTCTGTTCAATGAACGAAACGATTAACGGTGCGAGTTCCACAGAGGTCAATTTGTGGTCGAGAAATGAACCGGGTCGATGTTGGAATTCTCAATTGAATAGTTTTCGTATCAAATTATCCTTTGAACTTGGCATTTAAACGTTTGTCAGCAGTATGAAGATAATTATCGTTATCTTGAAAAATATAATTTTTCTATCGGGTTTTGCCCAAAAGTTGGCTTCTTGATACAAATGGACCTTAATGATGCGGTTATCAAATCTAAAATGAACTATTGGAGCTTTAGAACGACTATCGATTCGATATTCTAGGATTTCTGGACAACGTATAAACGCTGGCGTCCTCTGTATGGCTACCAATAATTTTAAAATGAATAGTTGAAGCTCTGGAATAATTTCTGGGACGATATACTGGGATTTCTTGACAAATATGAATGCTGGTGTCCTCTGTATGGCTGCCAATAATTCCAAAATGAATAGTTAGAGCTGTGGAACAACTGCTGGCGCAATATACTCCGATTTCTGGACCAAAAATGAACGCTGGTGTCCTCTGTATGGCGATCAATAATTTTAAAATAAATAATTGGAGCTCTGGAATAACCATTGGTACAATATACTGGAATTTCTGGACCAAAAATGAACGCTGGTGTCCTCTGTATGGCGATCAATAATTTTAAAATAAATAATTGGAGCTCTGGAATAACCATTGGTACAATATACTGGGATTTCTGGACCACATATGAACGCTGATGTCCTCCGTATGACTTCCAAATATCACTATCGAACTCGTATGCAGACGCAGGAGCTTATCAGTAAAATTTGGCATCATTCTTATCGCTTTCTGCAACTTGCAAACCACTTGGGAACCTTGGAATAGCAGAATGTGTTCTATATTCGAGATATTTACTCGGCAACATTGTACATATCTGTTGAATAAACTTCCCAATGCATCGACACGACAGCTTCTGATAAGGAGAGTAAACCGGATCACGTCGTCGAATCTGGTATATTATGATAAGAAAAGCGTGGAAAAAATGTACAAAACTACAACAGAAAGAAAGAGTGAGAGAAACCTACTCGAGAACCAGCTGTACACATTACATACTGTAAATGTACAACAACAACAATTCGAACCAAATAAAAGCGCCAGTTAACATTAATTAAATAAGGAAAAAAAATAAGATGAGGAAAAAAACGCACACCGACAACGAGAAACCAGAAATTCTAAATTTTTATTACAACAATGGTCTATAGCGAACTCGAAACTTTCACATTAACTCGCAATCAATTGGATTGCGAACGTTGAAATGGCTCGATAGTACAGAGTCAAGAAACCAGCACTGCGAGATATCGACGCCGCATTTATACATATAAAAACACATAAAAATTTTCACAGCCATTACCAACGAAAATCCATCTATTTGAGCGGAATATAAATAAAAAACGTAACGTCGAATAAAAAAGATATAACCAGAGCTACCTGTTCGATATTCTCTGCCTCACAATATATCCGACGATAATGGTTAAAATGTGTCTATAAATCATCGACTCTATAGCATAATATACCGAAAACTGTGTACACCTCTGAATATTTTTTATTCGCGAATATATGGACGGAAAACGATAAGATGACCAACTCGATTTATTCTCGGTCCATGTTGCGAATTCAATTCGTCAGTATATCGGCTGGCTTGAATCATTTCGAGTATTTCTTGGAATTATTAATCAAAAAATCCGAGCTGATTACGCGTTATCTGAGTTACACGACGAGAGAACGTAGCCCGACGAATGAATATTCGCGCAATAACGTTATTTATACCTATGTTTCGAAAGGTAATTTCGTGTAGAATTTTTAATCGCTGTAGTAGAGGAAATTCATATGCCTCGATACAAATCACTGCTACATGACTCATTCCGATGATGTATACAACTTGGATGCATTACGTACCGTCTTGCTTGCGAAGTTGTCGCCGAAATCGTATCGGAAATGGAAATTGGGAAGTATTACGATCACAACCGATACACGGATCGAATATACGACGAAATTAATAAATATGTCGAATCTCCCCTAAGGATGAAACAGACCAACATATCGAACACGTACAGTACAAATTACAAATCACTTCAATGTAAATATAATAGAAACATGCGAACGAATTAATTCAAAGTAACTTATTACTGATTAAGAACGCCAATGTGGTGTTTACTTACTCTATATTACATGAGAAAGTATTTGGTAACGTATTAGTGTAGCTGAGATTTGAATTATACTTCGGCTGGGAGAGATGCACCGCAACAATACAACGTTTTCACACACAACGATTAATAAAAAAAATTTGAACACAAAGTAGTTGGAAAATTTTCGTTATCGTTAACTCATAATCAATCGAAATTAATAAAGAATTTTACGTTTAGAGTAAAAAAAGCATACAATACGAACCTAATTACATGGACATCAATATACATGGAAACTGAAATTAAAGGGGGAGTGTCGATGAAACTTGGAACGTTTGTTTTGTTCCGGTTCGATGCGATGCTGAAAATATGGAAAATCAACAAGTAAAGCGAACTTATAACACGTACGCGAGTATTTTAGATCATACTTCGATTGATTTTTTAATTAATTTAATCGAAATTGCGATTTTATTCGTTATACTTTCATTTTACATTATTTTTATTTCAATTTTTCAACCGTGAATTTTAAGCGAACGGTGACGAAGCGTTCTGTAAGTTTTATTCTGTGCGTGACGTCAGAGTACCTACTTAGTTTACCTATTTGTTTGGATCGCGACGTTGGAACGAAAATCCAATGGAGACAACGTTTTTTTTTTTTTTTTAAATCGTTGTTTTTTAAAGGTTTTGTTTATTTTGGGTAATACATATTTCAATTTGGTTTTTCGGAATGGTCGAACCTCGAAATTATGTGATTTTATATATTAATTATAAAGATCAAGGAATATTAAAGTTGTTCTAGATTACTTAAATAATGACAGACGACATTTTTAAGGCATAAGTTCAGTCTTCGTGAGATATTACTCTAAAAGAATGGAGAAATTCAGAAAATTGTATGCATCATGAATTGAAAAGAATTATTATAATATTTCTTTATGAATGTAGATACTTATTTGGGG
Organism: Pseudococcus viburni; assembly: GCA_033439095.1. NCBI lineage: Eukaryota > Metazoa > Arthropoda > Insecta > Hemiptera > Pseudococcidae > Pseudococcus > Pseudococcus viburni. Next base: position 97,645 of record JAVBJF010000371.1, read on the forward strand.
CAATCACAACACTGCTATTTTTAATTTTTTCATCTTGTTACATATTATTTACATTCAAAGGCACAAACTTCGTGTTTATTCTTTACTTAAGTAGGTATATTATAATTCACGATTTTTATGAACAAACTTAATTTTGAATAAGAATTCCAATGATAGTTCTATTTTTTAAAAATTAGATACAAAATACTTAAGTACCTATCGTCATTTCGAAAATGAATTAGTTTTTGGTATCTTTGAATTTCAACAGGATTAATCGAAATATTTTCACTTTTCTCCAGTCAAATTACATTCCACCAAATGAAATGAACACCGTGAGTAATAAGTGCTCAGTAATCATTTATTGCAATAATTAAATACTACTGAATTGAAAATTTACGAGCGTCTGTCCTGTGCTGTGGGGACACTGTAAGCGTAGGTAGTTGTTGCAGGAATGTATTACATTTCAATTTTCTTGAAACCATTTTTTGAATATTTGAAGGTTCTTTTAAAAAAACAATCATAGTCAAAAATAATAAATTTTACTGGAGAATAAAATGAAATAGGCACCTTAGTATGGCTAACGCATTTTTAAACTTTGGAGAACTTTAATTTTATTTAATCCTGAAAAAAAATCAAAGACCCAAAAATCGTTTCAAGTTCAAATTTCTTATAATTTTTCGAAACTGTTCTGAGCTGAAATTTCTCTCTTGTGTTACAACTCCAAAATTGTTTACAAATCAACAATTAGATACCCTTATTCCTTATTCCAATTTTAAAAAACGTCAAAAAAATTGAATTAATTAATAAATTTTTTTCGCTCTAGCCGCAAGTGGATAACATAGACTCGCCATCATAGAAAATGCTTCCGTAACAATTATTATTACCCTTATGCAATAGGTACAATATGCATGTGCTCCGCAAATGATATTTTATTTTTTCGCAAAAGAATTGCAACCAATTCTTTTGTTTTTTTTCTCGACTAAATAGTTGTAAATTTTTGTTCATTTGAGACAGAGGCATGGGATTTATGGCATTAAAAAAAGAAATCTTCTTCCTTTCTAAACCACTAATAATAATCATAAAATGAGTAAAAAAAATTCCAAAGGGTTTTATAAAAATTGGATAAGTTGTGCAGTGCAGTGTGTTTCACTATTTTTGGATAATTTATAGCCAGCTGTATTCCTGTATTAGAAAGTTGGATATTCTATTTTATTTGACAAATAAAAACTAGGAAAATTTTTTAAAGTAAAAAATCTATGAAACAATTCGTAAAATGGCAAAAATTATTTCTGATGAATTTTTTTTTTTAGATTATATTAATATTGGCTGATCTCTCCAAAAGTCAGAGAAAAGTAGCTGAGAATTGAAGCAAACACATAATTATCCACGTTGAAAAAATTTAAAAATGTGATAGGTATGTATTTTCAATAATAACATTTTTCATTTTGATATTAAAATAAAAAGGCTGTAATGTTATCCTAATCAGGAAATATGGGAAACTAACGTTGTTTTACTCAAAAAGTTGTTGGCACCTACCCTGTTAATTTTTTGATCAAAGCATGTTGTTTATTGTTTCTCGTTGCTTGTTTATAAATTATCAGCGGGCAATTTGAATTAATGAATTATTAAATTAACAGGTCAACAGGTAGTGAAAGTGGTGAAAAAGTATTGAATTTGGTCAAGATTTTAATGAAAGTAGTGAAAAAATGAAAAAATACCAGGTCATGACAAATTTCCGCTCTTCAATGACCAAACAAATTTCAGCGTCTGAAGATCTTTTTTCAAAAAAAAATTCGCCCTCACTTCGCCCAAGCTTAATCAAGTGATAGATTCGTCGATAAATTTCAGCGAAATGATAGACGTTTTTTTGAAAACTATAGGTACTTACCTAATAAGAAATACCATATCGTCGATTCTCTATTTTATGTACTTAATTACTTAGCTAAGCAATCCGAAAAATTGTAGGAGCTTGCGTGGAATTAATCAATTTGAAGCTCATGTTTTTTTAGGAGTAATGGGGCATAAAGCAATAAAAGGTAAAAAAATTGAAATCTGATGTCTGAAAAAAGTTCTTATTTATTTTTCATTCTCGTAATTTGTTAGACACCTTGACATAATTTATTTCATTTAAAAAAATTTTTTAAATAATTTGGCTCTGAAATGGAATTTATTTTTTGTTTAAAATTTTTTCTGTAATAAATTTAAGTTTTAAATTTTTGTCTGAGGGAAGGAGGTCCGAAAATTATCAGAAGTGAATTTGAGTCATTTTTGAAGGTTCTGAAAATTTTGCCGATGAGAGTACCAACATATTTTTTTAAAAAATTGTGAAATCGACAGCATGATTAAACTGAGTTATTTTGAAGTTGTTTTAGTCAATTATTCATTTTGAAAGAAGGGAGAGGCAGATTCTAAAAATAAAGTGAACTATCGAGAACTAAAAAAAAGTAATACGAACGTTGATATTTTACAAAAAAAAAGTGTTTCGGATCTAAATCTCCATTATAGGTACCTATATCTATTACTTAACCATTTATCTTTTTCTTCCTTCAATTTCTCTTGTAAAACTTGTGAAAAAGAATATTTGTCTGCCTACTACCTGTACCTATAAGGGTATTGAAATGAAAAAAAAAGAATCTTCGCGCGAGAAAATATCGTTTAAATTGCCAACAACAAAATGATTTTAATATTTTTTATTTAGTACGTCATAGGTTAATATACCTATGTAGGTGGATATCATTTTAAATGAAATTTTCCTATAGGTAGGTATTCAAACCTACGATATTACATTTCAGGTTCAAGTGTACCATGTCAAAGAAAAATGCCATATTTTGAAAAACTCAAAGAGCAAACTATTCCCTTGAAAACATTCAACGCCTGCGAATCAGAAAAATCCTAGTAAGTGTTATTGCATTATTAGTTTTATTTTATTTTTATTTTACTTCGGCAGCAGAGTGGGAAGATGAGAATCAAAAGGAAACGATTTAGAGATACTTATCCAACAAATTTTTAATCTCTGTTTTACGAAATACCAAAAATTTTCATTCTAATATTTCAAAAACTAATGTCTATTCGCAATTTAAAATAAAAGAAATACCCAATTCGATATCAATTGATGAAAAAAAACTATTTCAGTCGTATAATTGTATTACCCATATCCACTTATTTTTATTTTCACCTTCATCATCATCCAACCCCCTAGAGAAGTGTTTAAAATTCAGTTTACGAAATAATTCTTCGTTGCCATGTAAATTAGCTTAATGGACTGTTATTACCTTTTTGTATCGGTTTGAAGTTCAATAAACGTTACAACGTTAACGTTTAATAAATAACAAGTCTTTATTGTTCAACCCCCGTAAATTCACACATGCTGAAACGGCTAGGTAAAGTAAACGTCGAATAGAAGTGTGAAATGAATCAACATTGTCTGGGTATTTTTTTAAAATCCTAATCGAGCAAATAAGTTTGAAAAATGGACATGTGGTTGGAATTTTTTGAAAAATTTACCCTGCACAGGTTATTTGACGAAGGTCGATTTTGCAGTTAAATCGAATTACCAAACTGAGTGTTGTATTTTATCAATAACCATTCGCAGTTTATAGCTGTGACTATTATTTGAAATTTTACCGTAGAGATTTAAGCGAGTAAATTGATTGTTATACGGGATACCTACCTATTTTATTGGATGATTTCGTAATAAAAAAAAAGAGCCACGAATGTTTCCATCAAGGTGGAATTTTTTGAAAAAAATTAATATTCTAGAAATGAGTTCATTTTTTATTAGAAAAAATTAATTTTTGTAATGGATAGGTATAAAGAGGGAAAGAGAAAATGAAAACGAATCAATTCAGTATCACAATCCATAATTTTTTTTAGTAGGTAAACAATTACAATTTTCAATTAGGTTGAAATAGGTAATTTTAGGTATGCATTAAAAAAAATTAATCTCGACAAACGTGACAAATTTTCAAAATAGTTCTTTAAAATTAAGCCGTTGAAGAATTTTCGATGAAAAAATTTTCGACGAGACAGTTTTCTTTTAACGATTTAATCTAAGAAACAGATTACACACGACTAATTACTCTATTAAATAGTATAGCATTTAGTATAAAGTTTATCATCACACGACAAAAGATGAGCAAAAAGGGGAAGAAGAATCAAACCATTTTGCTCGACGAATTGTTGTCTTCGCATCATTTCGTCTGTCGGTGCAACACGAAGTGGTTCGAATTTTCATGACTTTTGCGACGCTGATCATACACAGCTTTGAATTTTGTATTATTATTTTTTAATACTTTGAGTCATCTTAGATTGAAGTCATCGTCTGACGTAGGCGATGCTCGACTTTTATTTTTCGTTATGGAAAAATTTATTTTTTAATCGGATTTCAGTTTTGGAGAAATTATCAGATAATGGACTTTAAGATTTCTATGGCATGTTGAAGGCATCGCGTCATCGTACATGGATACCAAAAGGTAAGCTTTTTAATACATTTTTATATTTATTTCTCATGTGGAAAATTTTTCCAAGAGAGTATTCTTTTTTTACGAATTTTTTAAAAGGATTTTGAGTTGAGGGTGAAAATACGAATAGGTACGTGTTGAAAAAAAACTTGGTAGGTAAAGGAACGACGTATTAAAAAATATCTTGAGACAACTTTATATAGTTGCGACTTCTCAACTTGTAAAATGTTAACACGTGTGTGAAATTTATTTAGAAACATGCACGTGTGAGTATGGGTAAGTTGTGCTTTGTGTACTTTTTCGAAACAATTAAGTAGTTGTAATGATTTCAACTGGTGGATATTATGTATCGTATATTTTATCACGTAGGTATTTTCTCATTTTCTAAATTTTCAGTACCTACCTGTATTTAATTTATGTAAAATTGGTATTTGAAATCGAGTTAATTTTCAGATTTGTAGGAAGAAGGAGGGAAGAGGAATTTTTCATTTCAAGAATTTATTTCTCTATGATTTTTTTAATTGAAATATTTGTTTCCTTTTAGAGTTTTAAAGTTGCCCAAAAATTGAGGTTTGTGTTCCCAATTCATTTTTTGACTCATGAAAGAGGTATCTACTCCTTTTTTTTTTATCTTAGGAATTACCCTTGAAAATTTAATTAAATTTTTTTTTGTAATGAAGAACATTTAGGCCAATTTAGATTTTCCTTACTTGGAATATTTTACGAAAAAGTACTGAGCGATTTGTAAAGGATTTTTTATTTTTGTTCCTGCAAAGTTTCACTTTAAATCCCATAAAATTTATTTCAGAAAATGTTTTGAAGGAATTTTTATTCTTGTTAAACTATAATTTTTTAAATATTTTCAACTCTTTGATTCTTTTACAGCTGATGTTCGAAGTCAGAATCACCAACTTTTTTTCAGTTTCATTTTTTTTTTGAAATAACTTTCATTCGATTACATCTGAAAATAGATTATCTAGTTTCATAGCTTCATGATTTGCCCATTGAATTAATTTTTTTTGCATCAATTTTGCTCTGAAATTATTAATTTTATCCGGAAAATCCGAAGATCATGATTATTACGAAAACAAAAATTTGAATTCGACTAGGGCAGCATTTTTCGAATTTTTTGATTCCAATTGCATTGATTTTTTTTAATTTAGTGGAATCAAAATGAATCTGAAAAATGATTAATTTGATTATTCATTAAAAATCTCTCCATTACGAACTCGGCGTGTAATGTTTTTAATACCTACGAATTGAGCGTTGATTTCTCCAAAAAGCAGTGGGGAGAAGGGGGATAATAGATCCTCTGAGCAAAACTTTTGAAAATTTTTTGAAAAATTCAGAAAACCGTCTATTTTGTTTAAAAATGATCAATACAGAATCTGAAAAATTATTCGACTCAGTGGCGTACCGAAGGCATTTCCCAGGGGGGGGGGGGAGGTTTGATGAAAATCCCAACTCAAATTCCTAAAATTCCCAACTACATTTCGCCGATATTATTGATATTTCAATTTTAAAAAAAATGAACCGGTGATTATTAACATAAAATTGTCCATTTGTCCTGAACGAAGCGAAAAATTTATCTAGGTTAAAATAATTATAATTTAATTTGAAAAAATTTGTAATTATTTCAATGTTAACACGAGAAAAATGAATTTGGCCCGAGCAAAGCGAGGGGGAAAATTTTTTAAAACTTCCAATTCAAAGTGCAATAAAATCGTGCTTTAGATTAACTAACTTGAATAAAAAATTGGTCACTTTTACTTTGAAACTATTTAAGAATAAATACAAAGAGACCGAGCGCAGCGAGGCCAACGCTTTTGAAAAATTGGGTTTTAAAAATCAAAAATAAGTTCTATGGAGAAAAAATATAATGAATATTAGTTGTGATAATTTTGAGGGAAAATACAAAAAAATGACTTCTCTAGGATTTAGATTATTTCTAAATTATGAAAAGGGAAAAGTATGAGTACAATCAGGCCGAGCGCAGCGAGGCCAAAGTTTTTTAAAAAAAATTAGATTTGGGAGGTGATTTCACGGATGGATAGGATTTCTAAAAAGGGACGTTCTCCACCAAAAATTTTTTCCAGGACTTAGAATGAGGTTTCTCGATACCCCTGATTTCAATTTTTAAGCTTAAAATTTACCAAGTAGATACAATGACATCGGAAGCTTTTTTTCGGAGGGTGGAAAGTGAGTACAAAGACTTGGAATAACAGAAAGATTTTCAAGGGAGGAAACTTTTTTTTGCATTGTTGACTGAAATAATTCATACAATTGTAATTTTGTTAATGCCCGACCGAAGCGAGGGCAAAAATTTGAAAAAATTGTGTGCTCAAAAAAGGCCCTTTTCATCAGTTGGGAAAATGACAAATTCAGTTGGGAAAATGATAAATTTTCCCATCTAATGTGTTCAAATGTTCAATTTTCCCAACTCACACGTAAAAAATTCCTTCGGGGGAGCTCCCCCCTCCCCCTATCGGTACGTCCCTGATTCGACTTATAATTAGGCACCCACCTACCTGAAAAATTGAAAAAAAAAGTCTACCTACTGGTTCCAAAAGTACATATATAAAAATTTCAGCTGTGGCATCAAGAAGTTGTTTTCCAATACCAATGCCCAACCCAATTCGTAATTTGAGTATCATATACCTACCTACTGCAATTTTTCAACATTAAGGGCTTATAATATTAAAACTTTTGGATAAATTGTCAAATTGGTAATTTTTTAGCCAATTTTTCGACCTTGATGCGCTCCTTGAGAATTATTTTTGATTTGGTTTTCGTATGTAGCATTTTCTGACTAAAAGAAACATTTTTAGGGTTGGGAATTATAAATTTTGAATGAAAAATTTTTCATGTGTAAATTCAATACCTATTACACCTTGCTGCCTTTCGGTTCTACCCTCACTTAGTTCATGTTTGATATAAATTTAAAAAAAAATTCTCTATAATTTTTTTTGGCAATTTTCCATTTGAATTTTTTTTCAAATTTGATTTTTGTTTTTAAAGCCGAAAGCAAGATTGATTGAACCCAGTGAACTTGAAATTTTCTACTCTATTGGGTGAAAAAATCTGAAAAAATGAGATCCTTAAACCTTTAAAAACGTTGCTGCGAAAGCTCTTGACTTGCTGACTTTTTAAAACAGCCTGCAGGCTTTTACGTAATTTTTCTCTGATTACAGCCTCACTTTTCGAATGCAAACAAAGCTCATATAGTTATGAAAATCTTGCAAATTTTCTTCTCTTAATGAGTCCTCTTGAACTTCAACATGAGAAAATCATCAAAAGTAGATAAATTTGTTCCTAAATCTTCGTGTGAATTATTTGTTCTCCTAATTCAAGGTAAATAGGTACCCAGATACCTATTTTCTGATTTGAAATTCAGTATAAACACTCGAGAGAAAAATTATAAACAATTGAGGTGACAAAGAGGGAAGATAATCGGGTCATTGGTACAGTACGAAGTTGACTTGTTACTTAAGACGGTATTGTTCCTTTTGACGATAGCAATAAAGTTGAGAACTCGATATCAGATTTGATTTTCTTTGAAAATATGAAAATTCGTCTCGATGTAATTACCCATCGTTGTCATCGTTGTTGATTGCACGAGGAAGTGAAAAACACGGTCGAGGAAGAGTATAAGGTCAACGTTTGAGAACCGAAAAAGGTGCACATATTAATCAAAACGCTCGACTTAGGGTAATTTTATAAAATATACGTATTAGGAAGAGATGGGTAACGACGCAGGAGACTGCGCGACGCCTTCGTGAATAGGGCGAGAGACGAGGTAAACGTTGTGGAAATAGTTTAACGGACTCAATTACATAGAAAACGTCGAATATTCGTTATGAAGGGTTAATTTCGCGAAAATATCTTAAACTCGAGCATTTCGGCTTATTTGTTGAATTTCACGTCTTGGCGTCGCGCGTTTAACCCTTGGATTTTAATTCTGGAAATTATACCTATACGCGAAGCGACCCTTCGACTGCCAACTTTGGTGTATTTGAAAAATGAACGTCAAGGTGAAAAGAGAGAAGTTTTAATAAATTTCAATCGAAAATTATCGGCATTGGCGGACGAACGCAGGCACAAAATCGCAGTTCGCAATGTACCGAAAGAATTCACCTTCGAGATATTTACTTCGCCATTAATCTTCTAGCGTTTTTTATTCTCCATTGTCGACTTTCACCGCTTCTTTTTTTCAACTTTTAAATTCGGTTCGATGTAGTAATTTTTTCCATTGTGCATTTTTTCGCGTTTTTCTTTCGCTCACAAATTAACAAATATTTTGAAATAGCGAACGAACGTAGAAAGAGCTCGAGCCTAAATGGAAATTTAAATATTGCTCAGTGCTGAGAAAAGAGTTAATATCGTTATGGGTCCATCGCCGTTGTCATTTGAAAATCTAACCACCTGTGACCTTGAAAATATTCGCCATTTTTCCTCCAAAGTATAAAAAAACTCTATTGTGAGAATTATTCAAAAATGTACTTATACTTTGATGAAATGGGGTTCGATTCGATTTTAATTATCATGTGGTATTGTGTATCAAAAATGATGAAAATTTCGTCCAAAAGTTGTACCTACTCGCTGGAATTTAGCAGGTGTTTCGAAATATTAAGATTTATTTTCAAGTTGTATGCTATTTTAAGAATTTTGTGAGGTCAATTTATATCTAGATTAAATATACGAGTCGTAAACTTAGATAACAAATAATTCAGAAACTTTGCTCTCGCTCGACCGCCTACACAAGTGGGATATTTTTTTTTGAAAAAGTTGACCATTTATGAAAGAAAATTGCCAACTTTCGATTATAATTACCGCAGGTGTGCGTTAAAGTATAATGAATGGGAGAGGGGATTTTTGGTTTTACTTTTGTCTATTCTATACCTAAAACGTGTAAAGAGGGAAGACGAGAAGGGGTTCTTTAGATAATTATCATTTTTATCAGGTCATTGTTCAGGTAACTGAACTAGAAGCTGAGATGCGATTAAAATATGCAAATTGAGTATCCTTTTCTGAACGTTGTTGTAATAAGTGAAGTAATCTAAGGCTTGGATGAGTATTGAACGAATTTAATACCTGGTCGTTTATCATGGTTGAAATTTGAGATGTGCCGGAATAAAGAGAAAGAGTCGCATTTTCGCGTCGAGTTGTAATTTTTTCGTTCTACTTTTGAGATTTTTTTAAAGAATGGACGTTCATTGCGTAGACAAAGAGATGATACGATCAACTTATTATTTTCAAAATAGATCGGATAGTTTTTTAATTTTTTAATTTTTGTTTTATAAAAATTACTTGGTCTCAAATTTTGTACCTAAATTTTTTCCGAGTCACAAAATGTTCAATTTTGATGATTCAGAAATTCACCGTTCTATTAATTGCGAGTACTACCTATTTATTTGTTAGTATTTGACTACGATCAGTTGAAGAAAATTGAATGGTGCCTGGTTTGAGGAGGAGGAAAGGGAGGAAAAAGAGGAGAGTGTCAGCTTGAAATTAAAATTTTATTTTTTGCGAATCACAATTCAACAAGGTGACTAAAACAAAAATTGAACAAAAGGGTATAGCCGGATAAGGGGTGGTTTTGGCCCCAGCCCCGATTTTTGATCTAATGCCCCCAGATTGTGTACCTTGATGAAAAAAATTCTGGAAAAATTTTGGCCCCCCAACCCCCTCCCTTTCGAAGCTATGGCCATTTTATTGCATCATTTTCAATAATTTTTAATTCCAATGGAAGTGAATGAAATTTTCTGTTCTTTGGGACAAAGTTACATCTCGTAGAGGTCTATTCACGATAATTTTTTCATTAATTTTGGTGCACTCCTTCATGAGGTTTTGGCCATTTGAAATTTTCAGCTGCAAAAAAGACCGAAACAGCGAAGTTCGACTAATTCTTGAAAATACCCTAAAAACGTGTTTTTTGACATAGATTTCCGTCACGTATTCGATTTTGGCGATTGAGGTGGCGCAAGGGCCAAAAATTGCGAAAAACCGTAAAAAAGTTGTTATTTTGACAGATTTTTTGAAATTTTGAGCATTTTATACGGAAAGAAATGAGAAAATTAAAAAACCAATCCCGTATTCGTGTTCAGCAGGTCAAAATATCCCGATAAACACTCTTTTTGCGATCATTTTACTTTAAATCTCGAAATTTAGTTTTATTGTCTTGAAAAATCAGTGAAAAAAGTGAATTTCGACATTTAAAGTAAAATGATCGCGAAAAGGGTGTTTATCGGGGTATTTTGACCTGCTTAACACGAATCAGATGTTAATAGTTTTTTTATTTGGCCATTTCTTTGCATATAAAATGCTCAAGATTTGAAAAATCAGCCAAAATAACAACATTTCTGTAAGGGTTTTTGTAATTTAATTTTTCTGAAAAAATAGTTCTAATACTTTTTGATCTACATTAAATTTCACACCATACTGCTAAGAGGAACGATGCAACCGGTTTCTGTACGCAAGAATTGAAGAAAAACTGTATATTTTTTGGTGGGTATGAAGTACCCAGTTAATATCGAAAAAAAATTGAAACCGGTTCCAAAGTTCACAACCGGTTCCCAAAAATCCTGTTGAAAACAAAATAGGAAAACAGGACAAATAAAAACGTTTCAAGCTCAAAAATAAATTTTTTATCTGGATCGTTTTCTATTCATCACGGTAGATGAGCACCTACGGTTTGAAGAAGTACCTAAAATAAAGTACCTATTTCTTCAAACCATATGTCATTCTTAGAAAAATGAACAAAAGAAAGGCCATAAAAGATTGTTTGAAAAAAATCAAAGAAATCAAACTACTTTCATGAATAAAATGAACTGCTGTCAGAAAAAGGAAAAAACTCAAGCTATCTCTCCCCCTTCCCCCCCTCCCAAAAAGGAAATCAAATCATTAAAAACATTTAGCGTGTAAAGAGGCTAAGAGCCCGCGCAGATGCACGACCTTCGTTCAGATGGACGGGCGAGGGGTATCGGATCATCGAAAATTATTTACGGCAAACCGGTTATGCAATTTAATTAACGCCAATGGAACAGATCGCCTTGCACGTAAGCAGGGGTAGAAAAATCCCACTGTAGAAATAAAATCAACTCTGCGAATTCTTTCTGACAACCTCTGAAACGCCAGAATTATTGTTTTGTACGTAGTCGAAAAAACGTTCCGTTGCGGTAAGCCAAAATCATGATCAAGCCACAATACAAAGACAAATTGGTAAAAAAATGCCTACAGGAAAAAACCCCAAAAATACTAAACTATTTCCAGAAAAAAAACGAAAACAAAAACAAAAAAATTTTTAGAAAAACCAAAAGTAGCTTTCAACCAAGTTCTAAGTAAGTACCAGAAGAAACAAAAATTTTCTTCAGAAAAATAAAAATAAATGGGTACCAAACTAGGTATGTAGTTCCGGGGGAGGGGGGGAGAAGTATTCGTCAGGAGAAAACAAAAAACAAGATTTTTTGGCAAAACTTTTTTCACTTGTTTCCATTCAGTGAAATTTTTTGCTGACATCTATTCAATAAATTTATTTTTACTGATTTCAGTTTAGGAAAAAAAAAATTCTCTTTTTTTTGTTAGTGGCATTTTTACTAATAATTTCATTTCAGTTAAAGTTTTTCCAGTTTCTTTTTAAAAAAATTTTCTGCGATTTCTTTTCAGTGAAATTTTTTAAACTGATTTCTTTTCATTGAATTTTTTTGCCAATTCATTTTCAGGGAAATTTTTACTTACCTACTTATTAATCAAAAAACAAAAATAAAATCATTGTCAGAAAAAAAAATCAACCATTTTTAGAAAAAAAAAACACAAGTCATTCTCAGAAAAGAATTTCGAAAAAAATCGAACCTTTTTCAACCAAAAATTGCAATGCATCAACAGATCAAGGTTCTGTAATTAAAATAAATGAATTTCTCCTATCACGTGGAATGGGGACCAATTTTTAAAAAAATGCAGAATGAAACCAAGAAAATCGAAGCCATTCTAAAAAAAAAAATATGAAAGCGTTAATTCATTGGCATAATAATTAAACCAAAAAAAAGCGATTGTCAGAAAAAAGAGCAAAGAAACAAAACCATTTTTGAGAGAAAAAACCGAAAGAAACAGAGTACCTATAGCAGAAACCCAAGCTATTTTCTGTATCTCTCCTCCCTCGAATTATTTCAAATTCATCTCAAAATGTTTGATGATAACATAAGATGTATGTTGCAAAGAAAAAAATTAAAAAAAATTTGAGGCATATTTAAAAGCAATTTTGGACGATTCAAGAATAATTTGAATTTCTGGATTTAGTATCTGGAGATTTCTATATTTTGAAAATTTTCTAGTTAAAAAAATTAGGTACCCACTTAAACTCTTGATTTCTAAAAATTCATAAAATTTAATCTTGATTGAAATTTTTGCCAAATAGAAAAAATGATACCGAGCTGCCCTGGAGGAAAAATATTTTAAATCACAAGTGTCTGAAAATGTGAAACTATGGCTTCTTTTTTATTGCAACCAAAAAATCAAAATAAATGGGTTTTCGACAAAAAAAGAATTAAAATACGGTATCAAAAATCGAATAAAAAAAATCGATTTTCTGGCTTCTTTTTTTTTGAAAAAATTGTTTTTTCCCTTGAAATTCGTTCACTTTTTTTTATTTATAAAAATGGGCTGATTTCTATAAAAAAAATTGGCATTATTGATTTCTTTTATTCTTTTTTCGAAAATGACTGCAGTTTTTTAAAATTTCCCTTCTGTAAAATGGTTAGTTTTCAGTATGAAATGTTATCAAAAATCCAATTTTTTAAAACCAAGTATTAAAAAAATTAAAGTGTGATTGTAGGGGGGAAAATTTTGCCTGAAGGAAGCAGAGACTATTTTTCTTTCAGACAATCATAATTTTTTAGGACAAAAAAAGGGACATTTATACTACTTTTTTCATTATTTTTTTAGCAATACCCAGAGGTATGTAAAAAATCTTCAAAATTGACAAACTGCAGACACAGAAAACTGCATACATAATACGTAGTATCCCAAATGAGCATTCAAAATAAATTATCCAAATAAAAAATGATGAATGTTGAGTATTAAGAAAGGAAAAATTTTCAGCTACCTGATTTTTAATTTTTTTTTCTATATTTTATGATTGATAAATTTTCTCAATCCTTCTTAGTTTTATCAAAGAATAAAATGAAATTATAATAGATCGCTTTTTATTCTTCCCCAAAACTGGTTATTTAGAAATTTTAATTTTTTTTTCCTTTCCACAAAATTTTCTTTTCATTCGACGCAAACAACATATTTTCAATTATTTGACAAAACCGATCGAACCCTACAAATACAAATTCAGCGAACGTATTTCGAAAAATGGAATTCCTCGCTCGATCTCTAGCCAAATTTTTAAACGAAATTTCCCATTCTGCATGCAGCCAGCTTACATTATATAATTGCGGTTCTTCGAACTCCGACATCGATAGCGACAGGTGCCTTGTAAAAATGACCTTTAATACCAGCCGCTGTCGTGGGTTCGGGTAAGAAAAAGAGAAACGAAAAAAATGAATTCCTATCGTTCTTAAAATAGACGAAATTTTTATCTCGTGTAATGAACGAAGAAGGAATTTTGACAAACACGAGTTCTCACCGCGTGTAATACACACACACCAGGGTGAAATTTTTATTTAAAATTCAACAACATTTTACGAAGTGCTGATCCGGATAAGGGCGATTTTCTTATTAAGTATTTTGTGACAGAAAAGTTATTGATGAATGGAGTTCATAGGCGTGTAATAATATTCATCCGAATCATTTTTCGTGCTCGGAATGTTCAACGGATTGATAAAGGCATGATTAGAAATACCCCTAAGGATAAGGTACAAGGTGCAGGGTAACCTTTCTTTTGAAGCCAGGTGATCGTTACCTTTATGACATATTTGTCAATAACACACCTTTAAAAATTGACCAAGGTAATTTTGCGCGAGGAAATAGCCCGTCGATGCGGACGTGGGTTGAGAACTTAAATATCATTCTTTTTTTGAGGAATTCGTTTCTCGAAATTGTTACTCTATTTTTCTCTCTTCTTTTTTTACAAAGAAGAGAAAAAATCATGGCGTGTGGTGTCTGCTTTCAAGGTGATGAAGTATATTGAGTCGTATAGAAAGTTTCAACTTTGTGTATAAAGAGGAATTGTACAAATGCAAGCAGATTGCGCGGTGAAATATGCCGAAAATACAAACCGTGCCTTTTGTGCAAATATACCTACGATTTATTTGTGCCGCGTATCAACTTCCGAATGAATGAACTTCAAACGAAACTAATAAATTACGTACACTTTCTCACGTCGACGTGAAAAAACAAAGAGTACGTATTTTAAATATAGAAATTATGCATCGAGAATACAATTCGTTCATTTCTTTCATTTTGGCAACTAAAAAAAATACCATCGACAATGATAAGACGAAAATGTCCCGCGAAGAATTTCAATACCAACGCGATTACGTTCGATATTGAATACAAATGAAAATACGTCATATTTACGGCGAATCGGTTATGCAACTTTATTAACGTGTTTCAGCTCATACCTCCAGTCCAATTTCACGTGGCTGTTGGAACGAAACCAATTCTTTTCGACCTTAGAGATGGAAAAACCGACGGTTTAATTTTGAAAAAAAAATTATTTTTTGTATCTCGTATTCCTTAATGAAATAATATTCGGTGTTGATTTGTGAAGAGTTAGTTTCAACTGCAATACGAAAATGCTTACCTTTAATCATGAAATTGTCGGTTGTGTACGCGTTCGCGTACGTTTAATGCTTTTTCATTCCCCCCTGTTTAGATATCATCTCAAAGAGTCGTCTCGGTTTTAATTAATCTCACCAACGTTTCTGCAGCCTTATTCGTAATTTACCGACGAAAAAATTAATTTACAGTGTATTTTATTTTGTCACGACGACCGTAATTTGTGTCGTTGCTGTTTACGTGAAGAATTTTATGTGTGGGTGGATAGCGGAAGGGTGAGGTCGTATTTGATTTTGGAAAAGTTTTTGTTAAAAAGAGAGGCTACATTTTTCAGCGGGTTATTTATTAGGTGGTGTTAACAAAACGCGATAAGAATGATATTTTTCACGTTTTTGTGAAGGAGAAAATAAAAGGAATATGAATCTCGCTGCTATTCATTTACAGATTTAAAAAAAATTGATAAACCCACATCCAAAAAAATAAATTTTTGGAAAATAGTGATTTAGGAAATTTGTACAACAATCGAAATAGTTTGTTCATTTAGGTTGATTTACATAAATTTATAAAGACTGTACTTTTTAATTATACGAATGATTTTTTTTTCATTCAAAATGTATCATTTTTTTCACTGATAGTCAATTTTTAAAACAAAATTTTTTGAGGTATTATATTTTACCTTCGATGAATTTTCGAATTTTTTTCGGGAATTATTTTAACCATAAGCTTGAAAGACGATCCACGAGAGTTGGTGGAGGAGGAGGAGAGACCCAAATTTCAAAAATTTTCAACTCTATCGAGTGTAGCATCAAATTTTACCCCTGGATTTTGATCTATTGAATCTTTTTCTGAAGGTAGAGCTCGACTTGAGATGATTTTGGACGATAATCTCAAAAGTTCCCTCAAAAGAAGTAACAGTAAGCTCAATAGAGTGGAACGAGAAAAAAAAACATATTTTGATTTTAACGAAAATTGATGAAATATCTAGTTTACTTTGAGTGAGGGATCTCTCAAAAATTTTAACGAAGACAGAGCAAGGAAAAATTAACATGGAGTCATTTTCAAAAAAACTCGGCTTTTTGCCACTTTTGGAAAGTGCCATCCGTGGGAACCTCCATCACGTCTAAAAAGTTTCTATTTCTGTTTCTACACTTTTCTGAACCTTGAACTTTGAAATGAGATTTCACTTTTTGTCCTCTACTCTCTTAATTTGAATCAGTCAAAAACTGAAGATTGACTGATTGAAATCGACAAAATTGAGTCACTGGATTGGCAGCGGAATTCCACTGATTCTACTGTTAATCAGTGAAATTTGACTGCCAATCATTGATAAATTAGGTACTGATTCAAAAATGAAAATTCACTAATTGAATCAGTAAATTTTTCACTGATTTCTTCAGTGACTCAATTCTGCCTTTTTTATCAGTCAATTTGACTGATTCAAATTAAGAGAGTACAAGGGAGTTGAAAAGTTACTGATCGCGAAATTGAGAATTTTTTTTGATCACCTAGAGTAATTTTCGATGAAATTTTTCAAGAAATTTTCATAGCAGTGCTACATTTCAATTCGCGTAATTTTCATAAAATTCAAAGTGTGTACTCAGTGACTTGAAAAATGAACCAAAATAGTTTTTGACTATTAAAATAATTTCTTTGAAGATTTTTTGTTGCAGCGCTGCCAACTGAAATTTTTTAAAACTTGTGTAAATCAAAATTCAGTTCGCAGCACTGCTATGAAATTTTTTTCAAAAATTCAATCAAAAATTATTTTAGGTAAGTAATTATGAGAAATTTTTGGTATTTACTCGTAAAATTGGGAATTTTCCTTAAATGATAATATTTACAGATAATTCAAAGTATTTGGGTAAATTTCGGTATTTGTCAATAATTCTGAGTAAAAACTGGTATTTGCAGGTAATTTAGGGTAATTTAGGGTAATTTAACGGTAATTAGAGATAACTTGTATAATGATACATCCTGAATCTGTTGGCGCAGAAGGAAAAAGATGCAGACTTCTCTCCTACAAAGTTTAAAGCATTTGGGAAGGGGTGCATATTTTTTGTAGGTACATGGCAATGAAATCGTTGGTCAAGTTCGAAAATGATCTTGTCAAATTTTTGAAAAATGGTTGTTCTTTGCTTTCTTGTGATTTTTTTTCTGTCGTCTTCGTATGGAATTTACGAAAAACTCTAGAAGTCCTTGAGAAAAAGTTTTTTGTCATTTTTTACTCACTCTTACTTCCTGAATTTGATTCTGAAAAAAATTATTCACATTTTTCGCTCATTTTTCTACCCACAAAATTATCTTACTCTACTCAACACAAACACATAAGAAAAGCGAATTTTTCGGCATTCATGGCTAAATAATTAATAAGTTTGACTAAAATGAACAATCAATTTTCTAGTTCAAACCTCTCAGACCTGCGGTCTCGGGTTATGGCCGATTTTCACGTCGAAAATGCAATTTCTGGGAAATCGAGCAGCGATCGCGTCAAACGGACCTCAGATTCGTGATCAGCGACCTCAAAATAATCGAAACGCACACTTCTCGCGAGTTTTTGGGACCTTTTCTTCTCAGAAATGACGACCGACCGAGAAAAACTAATGCCACCACTGAATTTGTCGTGTCCGAATACCCCATCCTGGACACCTCACTTGTCGATCAAAGACAAAAAAATTTTAGGGGCAAAAAATGGGAAGGGGTTAGTTTATGGTTTTTTTCGAATTTCTTATTTAAAATGTTATAACATTATAATTTCATTTCAATTAAATTTCCAATCCGGAGTATTATGGTTTATAATTGGCTGCACTGGTGTAAACAATTTTCCCCATGGGTAATTTGTTTCTATTGATTGAAAAAACAAAAAAAAGTTCGTGGAGTTTTCTAGCCATAAGATATACTTAGTTAACAACTTCATGATCAGATAAATACGAATTCCAGAAATTTGAATATCACAATTTGCAGATGGCTGCACTAATCGAGGAAAATTCTCAAAATTTTCTTCAAATATTTAAAAAATAAAATAAAATGGGTGCCATTTAACTGCACGACAGAAATAATGGTTTGCACGACAGAAAAAATGGAAATAACGACGACATTATATAACAAGCGACGAAACAAATTATTCCACGGGAAAAAAAAGGAATAAACGACAGTAAATAAAACGCACGTCAAAAAAATGTATTTGGGCGACGAAACAAAATAATCACCGGGAAAATAATTGAAAACACGGGGAAAAAAATTAAACGACAACTTGTGAACGACAATTAAAATCAAAGGAACGACAAAGTACGATTTAAAAAAAATTAAAACTTTGAGCGACAAATAAAAATAAAAATGAACGCGTTTTTTGCTTTAAAGCAAAAATCTTAGAACATGGATATGTCAGTAAGATATACCATACTCTCAAATTTAATATAATTCTTCAGGATGTTCATCAACTTATATTCAACATGGGATGTACTTCTTTCAGTGCCCTTAAGGTATGGCAGCTTCATTTAGTTAATGTGTTACTGGTATTACACAAGTCTAAAGACACTTTTGATTACCATCAAGGAGAATGATGCACCATTTACTCAGCTTCTAGTGCTGTGCCTCTACCAAACTAGTGCATATCTCCCCAACTACTATCTCTCAGACAATCATTTTCCGGCAATCTTTCCCAACTTTCTGTCTGACATTCTGTCTAACTTTCCATCCAACATTCCATCTTACGCTCCATCTAACTTCTTTGAGTCTAACATAATGTCATTATGTCTTAATTTAAAAATGTTACTGTCTAACCCTTAATATAATGCTCCATCTAACTTTCCATCTAACGTTCCATCTAACTTCTTCCAGTCTAACATAATGTCATTATGTCATAATCTAAAAATGTAACCGTTTAAAACTCCATATAACGCTCCTTCTAACTTTCCATATAATAATCCATCTATTTCCGATTGAATTTCCAATCGACTTACTTTCCAACTGACTTTCCGATCGACCGACTTTCCGATCGACCGACTTTCCGATCGACCGACTTTCCGATCGACCGACTTTCCGATCGACCGACTTTCCGATCGACCGACTTTCCGATCGACCGACTTTCCGATCGACCGACTTTCCGATCGACCGACTTTCCGATCGACCGACTTTCCGATCGACCGACTTTCCGATCGACCGACTTTCCGATCGACAGACTTTCCGATCGACAGACTTTCCGATCGACAGACTTTCCGATCGACCGACTTTCCGATCGAATTTTTGATCAACTTTTCGACTGACCTTTCGACAACTTTTTGACTTACTTTTCGACTGACCTTTCGACCAACTTTTCAACCAACCTTTCAACAGCTTTCCAACTATCTTTCTGATTTCCAACTATCTTTTCAACTCAAATTTTCAATCAACTTTTCAACAGCTTTCCAACCAACTTTCTGATTTCCAACTATCTTTTCAACCGACTTTTTGACCGACTTTAATCTCTCCAAGTCTAACATGTTATCAGCAAATTATCACGTTCAAATATGATATTTAATTATATTTATGTTTTTTCAAGCCTAACATAATGTCATTATGTCTTGATCCACTGTGATCATTACACATAACCCGTAGCTCATCCAAGTCTAACATGATATCAGCAAATTATTATGTTCAAATATAATATTTAATTTTATTTATAAGTTTTTTCAAGTCTAACATAATGTTATAATGTCTTGATCCACCCTAACAACATAATGTCATTATGTCTTGATCCACTGTGATCATTACACATAACCCGTAACCCGTCCAAGTCTAACATAATATCAGCAAATTATTATGTTAAAATATAATATTTAATTTTATTTATGAGTTTTTTCAAGTCTAACATAATGTCATAATGTCTTGATCCACCGTAACCGTAAGAATTTTCAAGCGTAACCATTTTCAGGCGTAAGAATTTTCTAGCGTAACCATTTTCAGGCGTAAGAATTTTCTAGCGTAACAATTTCAAAATTTTACCCCCCAGGCCTAAAGACATATCCATGTCAAAAATTAAAATTAAGTGAAAATTACAATAAAACGCACGACAATTAAGACATATACTCCAACCTACTGCACCAACAAAGCCTCCCTGGCTTTTGATGGGCGTCCGCGCTTGCTTTTATATAAAGAAATCTCTCCTGAACATAATAAAAAAAAAAAAAAAAACAGATAGAAAATTGGTCGAATAGTTTTGAAGAAAATGGGACAAAAACATGAAAAACCAACTTAACAAGAAAGAGATTTTAAAAGAAAAAATTTCAATTTCCAAAAAAAGTTGAACTTTTTAAGCCTGAAAACACCTTTTCATAATTTTTTCCAAATTTTTCATAAGTTCATAGATTTAGAAAACATGGAAACTTCATTTTTGGGCAATCTCCAATTTTTCTGTACTGAAGTGAGTGAAAATTTGAAATTTAAATATCGTTACTAAAAATAAAAAAAATGAATGCTCAGAGTTGTATAGAATTGTGGGCCAAAATTAAGGCAGTATTTAATAAAATTCAATTTCATACTGCCGTTCAATGATTTATTTCTTATCTTAAAAATTGTCGTTCATTCATATTATTTCGTCGTTCATACTTTGTCGTGCAAATCTTACTTTTTGTGTCGTGCATTCCCATTACTCTGTCGTGATACGATTTTCCCATTTTCGTCGTGCAAGCCCTTTATTTTGTCGTGCAGTTTTATATTCCCCAAATAAAATTACCCGGCGCGGCGTAAAAGTAATTAATTTGGAGCCAGAAAAAATTTCACAATATTGAAATTTCGCGATCTGCAACTTTTTGACCCCCTGGTGGCCGTCTGAGTTTTGATCGGAGAAGGATGGCGATGGTTTACGGAGATGTAGAAACTCAAATCGCACCTTTTTAGTGCTTCGACCTTAAAATCACAAAAAACTGTGTTTTTTTTTCAAAAGGAGGTGCCCTTTGTGAACCCCTAGCTCCCCCCATCATCATCTGGAGGGTTCAAAATTTTTTTGGGTAGTCTCCAATACTGATAGTGACCCAACAATCCTACCGAGTTTGGTCAAAATCCGAGGTATTTTTTTTTTCGCCAATCTGAATAATTGGGGCATAGTGTCCTGAAACTAATTTTGACATGGACACAGTGTCCCAAACCCCTCAATCTGAACATAATACCCCATTAGTCATCCCAAATACCTCAATTTAGATATAATATCACAAAAAACTTGACTGGGACACAATGTCCTAAAACTAATTTTTACATGGATATATTATCCCAAAACTTCAAATTTGGACGTCTCGAATTCCTCAATTTAGAACTAGGTACTTATTATCCCAAAAAACTGAATTGGGTCATAGTGCCCTAAAACTAATTTAGGGAATGGGCAATGGACATAGAGTCAAACTTTCTATCTGAATGTCTTAAAGACCTCAATTTAGATGTAATACCTAATACCTCAAAAAACTCAACTGGACATGGTGTCCTGAAATGAAACTAATTTTGACATGAACATACTTTAGTGTTCAATGTTTTTTAAAGTACAATTTCGTCTTGAATTTCATTTTAATTTCGTCATGGATTTAATTTTATCTGTTGTTACAAAAGTACTTAGTCGTTAAAAAAGTATTTTTATTGTTCATTAAATTTTTTTGCAGTGATTTTTTTGTTTCGTCGCTGGAATTTTTTTTTGACGTGCGATCTTATTTTCTGTGGTTTAATCATCTGTTTTAATATGATAACTTTCTTTCGTCGTTTGTTTCCTACTTTTTGTCGTGCAGTTAAATAGCACCCTTAAATATTTGTGTATTTTGAAAAAAAAATTGAAATTTTCCCATTTTTCGATCTTTTACCCAAAATTTGTTCTTTTTCCGGCATCATTGCTGTGTACTCCACCTGCAATTTTCAACTCTGAACCCTCCTCTTTCCATAAAAAATCGTGGATGTCATTGGCCCATGTGCTCATAGCAGTACTTTTGACCAATAATGTGACCCTGTCTGTCCCCAAAAAAGTTGAATGAAACCCTTATTGCGTCGCATTTACATCTCTCTTGGTCTTGACACCCAATTCTTTTCTAGATCGCTCTCTCAATCGATCATTCATTTTTCATTTCAACTGCAAAAAATTTTCCTTTTTAGGATATTCGTGAAGAGTTCTTCGGAGACGACGTTGGACAGTACTGGTACGACGAACGACGTCGGTGGCAGCGACACATGCAACATGAAACCTTCGGTTACTAACTCGACGACAGCAGCACCATGTGTACCATCGGACATGGTATCCGTAATAGCAAACGCTGGAAGTTTCGACGCTCCGAGCAGTTTCGATGACGGTTACGATTCGTCAAATAGTTCGCCTCGCAGTCCAGGTAAACCATATCTTTAAACGAAAACTAAGGCTAATATCTAAAACGTTCGGATAAACTTAGCCCGCCAAGCTCACTCTACAGACCCTAAAGACCAACTGTTGATTCTAAATTGGTTAATTTAGTGGTTACAATGTAACCTGCGACGGTTCTGTCATGTCCTACTAAAATCTTTCGCCGAGTTCAAAGTCGTACGCGTAAAATTAATTTAATTTACGTAGGAGTAAGCTTAACCCTAGTTGAGAAATTATTATCGTTTTTCATTTATTTCCTTTTAATGAAAAAAAACCTCTCGGTTCTTTTAAATTGGAGACAGATTGTGCAGGTTTCTCGTCGTCGAAGCCGTAAAAACACATGTTACGAGGTTCTACCTGGTGATTATTCTTCTGGTTCTTTTTATTTCGCAAGAAAAATGAAATTTAACGACGGAGTCGGAAATTACCGGGTAAATTGCTTCTACAAAGCTGACGAGGTGTTAAATTGTAAACAATACAAGCCTTTTGCAAACCGAGTTATTTTTCGCTGGAGTTTTATTTTTAATTAAAATTCGCGCTGGTCAGAGAGAAAGATTGAATGAAGGATATGGACGAAGACGGAAAATATTGGTTTCGTGTACCTGGATTGCGGTGGAATTATATCGCGGAATGATATTATTTAATATAGGTACTCGTATATCGATGAAAAGAATGCCATTTTTTGAAGCTATTAAAGTTGCTGGATTTCGATGTAACGTGTACGTGACGAAAGTTAATTTACATTAAATACAATTGAAAAGAAAAAGAAAAATGACATTTTTTTCGCATTCTTAATACAAGTCGCTATTTCCCTCGTTTGCTCGTACTAAATACGGAATCAAATCACGTGGAATTTTGATGACGTTTGTAGCGAATTTTTGTAGGCATTTTTTCTCACAGCTAGAAAGGGAAGAGGAAGGGGATTGTATTTTTGAATTATTTTTACACCTTTCGAAACTTTCAACGAAATATCTGTCAAATGATTTCTAATAGTGGGTATTTCATCGAGAAAAAAATGATTTATTGGAGAATTTCGAGGATACCTGAAAAACCAAGCTAAAATGTATCGATAATTATGCTTTTTTTAGAAAAATTTATTTAAATACCGGTTGGAACATTTTGGGGATTTATAGTACGTAATTTCAACTGAAAAGATTTCGTTCGAATCGAACCCGCTTGGTTATATCTTTAAACTTATTCTTATTCTCAATGCAAAGGTCTTTACGTACCTAATGCATAGGTACATGTGAGTAATCCATGGGGAGGTCTAAGTAAGCTGTAAAGTTTTCAATATAGGTACTTGAGTATAAGTTATTTATACCAACTCGGCTTAAAAATTAATCTGTAAAAACAATTTATTTTGCGACGAATTAGTCAGAATTATAGGTACCTACTAAAACTGATTTAGAAAGTTTTCACTTTGATGTTAACAAAATCGTTTATCAACTTTTAAGAAATTAATTTTACCTTGAAGTAGAAAAGGGGGCCACGTTGGTCTCTTCTTAATCAATACTACGTATATTATTATTTATTTTTGGAAAATTCTCCAGATATTAATTGTCCAACTTGGAAGAATTTTGTTTGGAAAAGTTTATCCGGATTTAAAATGGTTCTCGATGATAAATGAAGGAGGCATGTCTATTTCTAAGTAACGATAATGTCTTATTTTAAATTGAAGTTTTACTTGAACTGTTTTACGTTTTTGGAGATTTTCGGTTGCGGATAAAAAAAATAATTCACCTTATAATAATAAAATATTGTAATTTCCTTGGATGACTACTTTTAGAAAAAAATTTAGGTAGTTTGAAATTTAAAAATTGAAAATTAATTACCTATGCTTTGTCTGTGAAAAAATTGAGTTATTTTCAGATCGGTACCTACCAACATTAATTTTATTATTTTTTAAGTTTTTTTTTGAGAAATTTTGTTGAATCAAGAAATCTGGTAGTTTTTCATTCCCTATCTCCCAGCAGAATGAATATCTTCATGTGCTTTGAAAAATTATTCTATTTTAATAGGTAAATTCATTCAACTGGAGTTACAGATGAAGCTGGGAGTTTTCCAGTCGTAGGAATATCGCATATTCCAAACGAGTCATGTCAGGGGAGGGAGGGGTTTTTAAATCCATATTTTATATTCTCAAAAAAAAAATCGAGAGTTTTTAAGAGAGATTTGTTTTTGTTGTTAAAGTTGATTTTTACGTTGAAATGTTTATCAGATTCCAAAATATTCTTTGAAATTTAAAAATTTTTTTTACCTAGGTACCTAGAAATTTTTATTTTCGATCAGAATATAACTTTTTAAAATTTTAGGATTATCAAACTTTTTCATACTTATTTAGATAAAAAAATAATTGAATAATATTTTTTTTTAGACAAAAAATAATTGATTAACATTTTCTTTTAAAATGTTTCATGAACTCATCATCCAGATTCCCCCTCCCAATATTTATAAAAGTTTCCCAAAAAATTCAGAGTGCTCAAAAAATAACTTGTTACATTTGTATTTCTACGAAAAATCATTCACCAAGCATTTTTCCAAAATATGAAAATATGGGGGAAAAGTGGACATATCTTTGCTTAGTTTAAATCAATTCACGCCGTTCTAATTGTTTTAGGATGGATTTTTGAATAAGTACGCGTCTTCACCCTATATTGATCGATTTCCCAGAATTTCTTGGATTTTACTATGATTCTCCGAAAAAGACCTAAAATTCTACTTTACACTCTCTGCTGGAGCTGAATTTCAAAAATTTAAAATTGTTCTCTATCCCCTTCCAGAGCTAAGTTCTGACAATTAAAAAAAATTCAGTACCTTACTTCAGAGCTAAATTTTGATTTTTTAAAAATTTTCTGTACTTATTTTTCTCCAGAGCAGAATTATGAAAATTAAAAATTTTTCTGTACTTTTCTCTGGAGCTAAATCTTAGAAATTGAAAATTCTCTAGCGTTCCTTTTCAGACCTGAACTTTGATTTCTCGAAATTCAGATCTGAATGTTGGAAGTTGAAAATTCTCCTGCCCACTCAAAGACGAGAATTTAGAGAATTATAAATTTTCCCGAATCGTCTGCCAAACTGGTTTTACGAAAAATTTATCTTGCACTTCTCTCTCTATTTTTTTTTTTTTTGGTCCTCAATTACCACGGGGGATGGAGCTAGTTTATTTTATTTCAAGTACAAAACATGAACTTTCCCAGGTAACCCCATGGACCAATAGGTTTACCTATTGGAGATTACAGGGGAAAGAGAGACTGAATTCTAAAAAATGAAAATTGCCTTAAATCCCTTCCCAGAGCTAAATTCTGAAAATTAGATTAGAGATTTTTCTGTAGATAACTTGGCTCCAAAAGTGAATTGTATGTGTTTTTTTTTAAATTTCTTCCAAACTTTCTTTCAGAGCTAAGTTCTAAAAATCGAAAATTTTTCTGTACCTTCTTGCGAAACTGAATCTTGCTATTTTAAAAACCCTCCCGTATCCACCTCTTCCTCTCCCTCCCCCTCTGGAACTTCTCCAACACCCCATTCAGATCTGAATTTTAATATTTTAAAAATTCTTCTGTATTCCCCTACAGAGAAAATTTTTTTGAAATTTCCTCAGCTCTTTTCCAAAGCTGAGTTCTAAAAATCGAAAATATTCCTGCACCGTCCTGCGAAATTGAGTCTTGCTATTTTGAAAATTCTCCCGTATCCACCTCTTCTTCCCCCTCCCATCTGGTAATTCTCTTCTCCCAGCGATGAATTTTGTTACTTTAAAAATTCTCCTCCACCCTTTCAGAGGTAAATTTCAGAATTTTGGTATTTTGAAAATTGCACTGCCCTCCTCACTACAGAGCTGAATTTTGGTATTGCAAAATTTCTCCTGTACCCCTGAAAAAAATTAATAAATTTCAAGACTTTCAATGAAACGATCGCGAAAAGGGTGTTTAACGGGGTATTTTGACCCGCTGAAAACAAAACCGATGTTATTTTCTTAATTTGGCCATTTCTTTCCATATAAAACACTCAAAATTTGAAAAACTTGCTACAATAACATTTCTGTACGGGTTTTCGCAATTTTCCGCTCTTAATTCAAATAAACAGCCAAAACAAAATAGATACGTACGCAGGGAAATTTTACATAAGAAAACGAACTTTTTAGCAATTTTTCCAGGATGGCTTTTAAAAACTTCAAATTGCCGAAAAAACGCGAAGGAGTGCACCAAAATTGATGAAAAAGTTATCGTGAATACAGGCATTAAACAGAGTCACCTTTTTTAGTGACTTGTCCCCTACTTTCAAGGTTGGTCATTAAAAGTCATTTTTTCCCAAAGGTCACTATTGATCACTTTTTTCATTCTGAAGTCACTTTTTTCGTTCAAACGACCTACCGCTCTTGCATAAAAATAAAATTAAAAAAATACTGATATTTCTGAAAAAAAAGTCCTATAAAATCTTTTTTTAGGTAAGTACCTACTTATTAGTTCACCAGACTTGTTGATTGATACCTTGACAAAGATTTATTAATAAAAAAAATCTTCAGAAAAAAAGTTTTTTCAGCACTATTTCAGAGAGAAATACAGTTTGAATTATAAAATGGGGAGGGGGGGTGCATTTATTTATGAGAAAAAAATTGAAAAATTGGTAATTTTTTTCAAAAAATAGGTCACTTTTTGCCTCATAAAAAGTCACTAAAACCACTATTTTTCCCCCAAAAATCTGTGTTTGATGCCTGTAAATACATTCTACGAAATTCAACTTTGTACCAAAGAACAAAAATTTCCTTTCCTCTGTTGAAATTGAAAATTCTTGAAAATAATGCAAAGAAATGGCCATAATTCCGAAAAGAAGGGAGGGAGTTGAAAATTTTTCCAGTTTTTTTACGTCCAGAAACACGTTCTGAGGGGGTTGGAATGAAAATCGGAACTGGGGCCGATCTCACCCCTTTTCTGGCTAGACCCTTTCCCCAAATTTAAAACAAAGTAACCTTGAAATTTTTTTTGATTTCATCTCATTCACAAACGAGGTTTTGATTCAAATAAGAAATAAATGTGATCCACCATCCATACACACACTAATACACTAAAAATGAAGTAGGTGTAAACGAAACATCAAGAGGAGCACCGTAGCTGAAAAATCCAAACAGTAACACGTTCTCAAAAAAATACCTCTCTTCTGTTTTTCATCTGGTCTTAGAACTCGAAATATAGCAGCATAAGTACCCAAAATATATAACAAAATGGCATATACGAAAAATAGCACAGAGAACCAGAAAGATGCAAAAAGTTGTAGAGAAAATGGGGTACACCCAGGGCAGAGCATAAGACTCGAATGGAAACCAGAATTTTATATTTATATATACAAAAGAGAGAGAAAAAAGACGTACGAGGGGGACCGTGGATTCGAGAAAAAAAAGGAGTAAACGGCGCGTATTATTGAATCGCGAGAAGCAGCGTACATTGAAAACAGGAAATTGCTTCAACATCAAAATCTCATCTTAACCGTTTCCAACAATAGGCCGAATAGCCGACCCGTTAAACGTTCGCTGATAACTGATAAAAATAACGAATTTACTAAACGCAGCGGGCCAGGATGGGACGAAGAAGGTAGGCAGCTTTCGTATGAAAGAATTAAGACACTCGAGCGTGTGCGATATTGGCAAGGTCATGAGAACGTTTATTACTCGAGCCTCGAGGTAATTAAATTTTTTCATCGAAATGCGTATGAAAAAAGGATTACGCGATGAGAAAATGACCCACACCGAGATCGTAGGAGTTAAATTGCTGAGCATGTATGCGACTCCATTAGCTTTTTAAGGCTTCGCGAGGAGGAAAAAAAGAGGTAAATTATAATTTAACAAGAATGCACGTGCTTTTTGAATAGGACGAGACGATGTGTGCTGAGTAAAATGACGAAGAAGTTTGGTAGCCTGGTTTATATGTACCTGAGGTATCTTGCGGAGCAGCGAGCGAAAAAGAGCGACGAATAAGGAAATCGACTATACTCGACGGTGTTCCCTTCTTGGTCTTTTGATTTAATTTCCTGACGGTAGCGGCACAATTTTCGCCTCTTTATTAATAAACGACTCGCTGGTTGGCATTTTGTGATGATAAAGTTCTTAATAAGGAAAATAGAGTAGAAGCTCGATTGCGGTATGGCAGGTATGTGCCATGTGGCCTTCATAACCGCGTTAGCAATGACGATTCCGATACACCGCCTCGTCCCGCATACTCTTCTTTATCTCGTCTATATTACATACCAATAAGTTCGCTAACAGCATACTTTCCGATTTTCTTATGCCAAGTACCGCCAGAAATGCCTCTTTTAATAGCGTCTTTTTTTGATGCTGCTCTTCTCTCGTCGCCGCTATTTTCTAATATTAATCAAGTCCTCGATGAGAGTTCGATTTTTACGTATTTTTCGCTTCCCACCGCGCCCCGCCTTGCCCCTTGGCCTGATACCTGATTCAGTCAGCGCCATCCAGCTCGTTTTTTCTTTCACTCTTTGCACGACGTCGTCGCCGCGGATAAAGTTGGATAATGAATTTTCAACTTTTTACTTACCTATCGTACACAAAACGATGCGCATTTCGTGCCATCGTCTTTCTTCCTCTTGTTCTTTTTCTCAAAAATTCGTACCGAGCTCGCTGCTGTGAGAAAAAAAACGAAACAATCGTCGTGTAAAAATGTACATTGAAATAATAAAAAAATGCCAATTTCGTCTCATTTCTTTTTAACGTAGGTACTTCCAGGGGCTTTGCAATTGACAGCATTTTTTTGCCAGTAAATACGACGATAGGTATTTCCAGATATTATCTCGTCGTCGTCTGTATCATCGCTGGATGTTTGTCTCGTCTTACTATTCGACGAAATAAATCTGTTCGCGAGTATTCGAAAAGGGAAGTAGACAGAGTGATGGAAAAGTACGAAAGTTGAGATGTTTTCGACGTGTTTTCTATTTACCTAGATTTTTTTTCCAAACGTCGTTGACCAGCTTATAACGTACGTACCCTAAATTTTTTTTTTGAAAAAAAATAGATCTTGTGTTGGGGATCATAAAATATGACAGTTTAGTCTCATTTCGAATTTTCGAAGATGGTATCACTTGGGAAGTTCATCTGTGTCAATATTTTAATAGAAAAAATATGCGATGATGTTGATTCCAAAAGCTATTTTTTTCTCAATTGGGTCATTTCGTCATTCTATGTTAATTTTATCACTTTTTGAACTCAGGTAGGTAGGTAGGTACTCAAATTTCGATGAAAATTTTTTTACGAGGTTCTTCCTTCCCAAAAGTTGGAAAACCACCTTTGTGGCTTTGAGGAATATTAGTTGTTTTTTGCCTTTCCGATTTCTCGTAAAATACTCAGCTTTGATGTCTTGTGCCATAAAATTGGCGATATATTTAGAGCAATAATGAAATTTTAAACCTTTTAAATGAATTTTTTAACCTTTTAAATGAATTTTTCAGCTTTTTAACTGAATTTTTAAACCTTTTTAAGCAGTTGGAAAGAGGATTGAAAGGAGACTGAACCATTCGTAAAACATTTTCAAAAAATTCCAAGTATTTAGTTTAAAATTCTGCAAAAAACGTCTGAATAGGTTTTAATGATGGTATTTGAACATGGAAATTTTTGTGATGAAAGAAGGCATGGTGCCACAAAATTTTAGGCATAGGTATCTATGTAATTTGAAAAAATTGAAATTATCGTTTTTGAGGTGCTTAGTTCTAATATAAACTTTATTTTTGAATTTCACCCTTTTCCCTGTGTTTTTTACGTTAATCTGAATTTTTCCCAAGCAGAGGTGTGACCAGTAAATAATTAATTGGTGGGCCAAATAAGGCCCCAAAAAATTGTATGTGGTCCATAGGCGTGACTGGACCTTCTGAGTAGGATGTGCCAAAACGTTGAGCCCTCCAATAAAATCAAAAATAATATCTATGCCCAAGAAATTTTATCCAGAAATCTGCAGTTTTCTTCGTGTTGCAAAAACAAAGTTTCAAATTTGATTAGGTAGGTATCTAATTCAAAATGTGTGAAAGTGCTGAAGTTCATGGATCATTTTTATGGGCTTTTCTCCGGTGCTGGAAAATTCCAAAATTTTCTGGAGGTTTTAAAACGTCTCGAAACCGCTCCCAATCGATCCGAGAGGCCAAAAATAGGGCATATACTATACCTACCAAATTTTTAGATCAAATTTTCATCTTCTGCAAGGCGATGAGGTAATTTTGAAATTTCAAAAATTATCCAAAATTCAAGAAATAAACTTCAGCTCCAGAAATTTTAGATATTCCAAGTTTAAGTAAAATTTTGAGCCCAAACAAAAATAAATCGAAAATAGGTATATCATAAAAGAACCCCATATGAAAAATTTCAGATGCTGAAATTCATCCTTCAAATTTTGGCGAATTTTTGAAATAAAAATCAAGCAAGTGACTTTTCATCGAACAAGGTAACTTGAGGGCTTTTCCCACAACATGACAAAAAAATATCCCATTAGAAGAATGTAAATTAATGCAAGTGCATTCAGCATTATTTAAATTCTCAGAGATTTTGTATTCGATTTTGAATGATTTTTCCATAACTTGCGATAACTTTGCAAAAATTGGGAAATTATTCAATACTTCGCATAATTTTCCAAGAGTAGAGCAACTTTTTTCCACAGCCTGAACGATTTTCAAAAAATTGAGGAATCTCCCAAACCTTGTACAATTTTCTAAAGAAGAAAGATTCTTAACAAATCAGAAAATTTTATGAAATTTCCATTAGGTCATAAAAAATTGTAAGGTTCCCCCCCAAAAAAAAAAAATTTCTCAAGAAATTGGGATGTAGGTGAGTTTATTAAAAAGATTCCCATTTTTTCGGGGTATGTACGAGTTGAATTCCACTTTTTCTCAAACATTTCTTTCTCTTCTGATTTTTTTTCCAAATTTCAACTTCAATTTTCTTGAAATTATTTTCAACTCTTAATTTTTTTTCACAATTATTTCCAACATCAGAATTTTTTCAGCCTAAACTTCACTCACATTTTTCCAAGTTTAATTTAAATGTACTTTTCCGAATTTTTTCTCAAAATAGTTTTCAGTACCTAATTGAAAATTTTCTTGAGAAAAGAATATTGCTACCAGGACACATTTGGGAATTTTACCAAAAACATTGTCCCTGGAGAGAAAAAAAATTGAAAAATTTAGGAAAAGTAGGGTGTGCCAAGGCACACTCGGCACACCCATCAGTCAAACCTATGATGTGGTCAAAAAAATCAAATCTAGGTGTGGAGGGGGTGGGGGTAAAAATATGAAAGCCAATACTCCAAAACCGAAAACATAGGGAATTTGTTACCTAACTTTAAAGAACGTTCATGAGGTGCGTCTTGAACAATACCTACCTATAAAACTAAAAAATATAAATTTATAAATTTTTCACTTTTCAAAATTGGAAACAAAAGAACCAACATCAAAACTCTTGATCTTGATACTAGCGTTCCCTACCATTTTCCCGAATGGTCGTTTTCCCGAATACGTAAATCGGGGGGGGACTTGAAAAAGTAGCACGAAAAATCACGATTATTTGTTTTTTGATTTCAGTACGACTGGTTGGAAAATTTCTCTCTTTTTAAAAATATGAGTCCACTGAATTTTGGGTTGGTATTCGAAATTCTGGATTCGGGAAAATGGTATTCGGGATTTATGTATTCAAGAAAATGGATTTGGAAAAATGGTAGGGAATTTGATACCAGTGATCGAATTCATGATGTATAACTACATACAAGGCATTTTTATTTTTAAAAAAATTTATGGAGAAAAAATGTGAAATATTTTGAGGGAAATTTTAAAATTGATGAAACAATTTTGGATAAAGAATTTAAAACTGGAAAAAATTTTGAGAAAAAATTATAATTTTGTAAATATTTAAGATAAAATTTTGGAGTCGAATTATATTTCAAGAAAAAGTATTAAATAATTAAAACAAATAAAGTAATGTTGCAAAAAATTTTGAAGTGTAAAAAATCAAAAAAGTTTATTATTGAAAAAATTTTAAGAAAATTTGAGAAAAAAATACTTTTTTGAGAAATGAGAATTAAAAAATAATTGAGCTTGAAAAAAAAAATGAAAAATTTGAAAATATATAGAGTTGATTTTAGAAAATCATAAAATTACTGAAAAGCTCATCCTCAAACTTATACAATTTTTTATAAATGATTCAGACTCGGAGTCTCCTTTCAATTCTTTTTCCAAATGCGTGAGTGAAATTTCTCCAAGTACCTACATTATATCACCTGTTTTATGATAAGCAACATCGAAGTTGGGTACTGGGTATTTCTATAAAAAATCGTAGAAGCCCAAAAACAGAAAAAAAACTCTCGAAGCCTCCTAATCGGTTAGAACCACAACAACAAGGATGCGATGGTTTTCTGTAAAAAAAAAGTGTAAAATTTAAAATTAATGTTAAAAAAATGATTGAATTGTGAAATCAATGCAAAAATGACTTAAAAGAAATGAACGTGATATAGGTAGGTAACTGTATATTTTTTGAAAGGTAGGTACAACATGCGTAAAAACAAATGCATTAATAATTAAGTAGGTACTAAATAATATTGAACTATTCGGCAGAAAATTTCTTTAATTAAAATTATAATTTCTATTTATACGAGCTATATCTCTACTCAATTGTTCTACATCTCGTTGCAGACCCAACATCCGACCTCGAATTTTCATAAATGCTGCATTCATTCCATCTCCTCTACCCCAGTTGCCAAACTGAGAGTCTGGACCATAATCTCCGCGAGAATTTTGGTATGGTGATCCATCTCCTCCACTGTAGGAATTTTGGTTTTTAGTTATATCCCTCATATATCGGATAGAATCTTCAGACTGGGGTATTTCTTCGTAAGGTGATTGGAATGGAGAAAGGAATGGGTATGGTGCATCTCGTTTGATGATATTGAAGGATAAAAATGGGTGTCGAATGAGTCCTGATTCTTGAGTTGGATTAGAATTGGGATAAGGTTGGGTGCCCACTGAGAATGGTATACCAACTGGAGAAGGATCGGGAATAGGCAATGTGTACATGGTTTGCGAATGAATTGCGGAGAGTGATGTGAGCAAAATGATTACATTTGGTATCTGTGGGAAAAATGGTTAATTTTAGTTTCTCAAATTTTTCAGTTGTCCGTTTGTGAAACTGTGGAACGATTAGTTTGATTATTCGCTTTGAAACTGATTCAAGAATGAATTTGAAAAATTCAAAGTTTGAGAAGTTTTTTTTTAAAATTGAAAAATTTGGGTTATTTGAACTAAGTTGAAATGAAATTTGAAACTTCGATAATAATGAATAAAATGAAATTATATGTAAAAGAAAGAGTTGAGAAAAGAGAGAAACTGGAAGGAAAAATTACTTAACTTGAGAAGGATAAGTACCTACATAGATATATATTAGACTGGATAGGTACTTATGTATATGGGGAAAAAATCTGAGAAAATCCTTCACTGATTATTTGAAAGTGAAATTCAAAATATGTACAGAAAAAAGTACGAAATTTATTTTCAATGATGATCATGATGATGACGATGAAGAAGATGGGAGTTATTCAAGTCGGAAAAACGTAGTTTTCGAAATTTTTTCATCCCCATGAGAGAGACCCAAACAGGCGCGGTTTCAGATGTTTTTTTTTGGAAAATACAATTTTTAATACTTTTTTGTGGATTTTCTGGATAGGGATTAAAATAAATGTTGAAAAAAACAAGGTTTGTGCGATAAAATACCAAAAAATAACTTGGTTTTTGGAAATATTTTCCAAAGTAAGTACCTAGGTACTTAAAAAGATAGGGTAATTTAATTCGCAAAAACGAAATTTTTTCTAAAAATTACGTTTAGAAAGCAAAAAATAATATCAATTTTTCTAACATTTTACAATTAATTTTCGACTATTTGAAAAATGTACCTAGTAAAATTATCTATTTTCCTTCTCTGGAATTTCCAATTAATTTTGAAAAAAAATTAGTAAAAATCTCTATGGTGTTACCTGAACTTCAAAATCGCTCCTAAGCAAAACAAAAACAAATAGTTTTAGGTCAGTCAGGAAATATTTTCAAAATTTTTCGCCCTCCAAGGAGCGAACTCGCTTAAATGGCGGAGTGTTACAAAAAATTTGAAAATAAAGGTAAAAAATGCCTTATTTGAAAATTGAAGTAGGAAAAGCCAAACGGGCGTTAAGTCCATTTTTTGATTTTTTCAGAAAGCGCAAATAGTATATTTTACAACAAGGGAGAAAAAAATTGTTTTCTTGAAAGGGGACCTTAAGACACGATTTTTAAGACTGGTGCGAAATTTTTTTAAAAAGATGTACCGGAGAGGCGGAGATATGGCCACCGAAAGCGTTTGGACTTAACACCCGTTTGGCTCTTGCCAATGACCAAAGGTGCGATTTAAGGCTCGAAACCGCGTGGGACATTTTCGTATATTCAATCACATCATTTTAGTGTTGACCTCATGTCAAAAGATCGAAATCGAAATCCGTCTGAGCTACGTCAGAAAATGTAAAACGAAAACAAAAGACACCTTTTTTTTTTTGAAAATCGTTATTTTTTGAGTCAAAAGTCAAAACTGCGCTATGAAGAGGAAAAATTTCTTCCACTTTATAACATATTTTTAAGCTCAAAATAGCCGATTTAAAAAAAAAAAAAAACATTTTTTTCATTTCAAATTTTTTCCTTTTGGTTATCAATGCGATAATGCGACGTTGCCAAATGCCATGTTTCCGACCCGTTCGCGAAAATCTGACATCAGTCGATCCGCCGTATTTCAATAACCCCAATTTCCGTCATAATCTAAAAAATGACAAAAATGGACTTAACACCCCTTTGACTTTTGCTACATCAATTGGCTCGAGAAAGTTTTCGAAGATCCTGAATCCATTCCTGCGGTTACTTTGATTTTCAGTCCAGAAGTCGTACTTCCAGAGGGAAGGGAGGGGGCAGAAAAAAGGGACCAAAATTGGTAAATTTTTAGCTCTAACGAGTATCATTCTAAGGCATTGATATCCATGATTTTTAACTCACTCAATTTGTTATTGGGATTATTTCGACCCATAACCTAAAAGTCGACTCTCAACAGAATGTTATGAGACCAAAATTGAAAATTTTAAATATTTATCAAGCAATGTATCGAAATCTAAGTTTTTATGTTCCCTGAATCCATTTCTGGAAGTATTTCGACCCCAAACCAGAATATTGAGCATCTAAGAGATTGAGAGAATGAATCTAAAATTAAAACTATTGTGGAACGAAGTATCGAAACGTATATTTGAATTTCTGAGTCCGTTTCTGATGTTATTTACTTCACACTCACACACACAAACACAAAACATAAAAAAATTAAACTCAAGAGAGCTCGTTTAAAAATTTCGAAAATTCCAAATTAGATGTCTAACTATACATTTGTTTCATCTTAGGAATTCACTTCTGAGGGTCTTTTGGGCGATAAACCATTTTTTTCAAGTAAAAGGACTTAAAAAATTAATTAAGGTAGGATAAAAAATCATTCAATTTAATAACTCGACTCATTGTGTTAAAAATTTTGAATTTTGATTTCAGCCCTCCCTATCAAGACACATTTCAGACTTTGCTGTTTTGGCTCAAAATCATTAAAAAATTACACGATTTTGAAATTTTCTTAAAATTTTAATTTACCTGAACGCCCACACCCCCACATCCTCATCCATTCGTCCAATGTTTGGGTTTGTGGACGGTATAACCTCGTAAATAAATTCTAAAGCTTCAAAAACTGTATTGCAGTTGTATGGTTTTTCACTTTTTTTTAAAATTTTTATAATGACACTTTAAAGCACTGGTAACCTTATAAATATCTCACCCCGTACTTTATCTTTACACGAAATTTTAAAAAGAGCAAAAAAGCAGTAAATAGAAAAGGCTATAAAAAAATGCAATATGATACTTACCAAATCCATTTCGAAAATTTTTGATCACCACGTCGATTATTTGAAAAGATACTGTCAGAGAACCAAACACCAAGTGGATTAATATAGGAACGACGCAAATAAATCGAGTTTCTCGCCAAAAAATTTGCAAGGATTAAAATTGTATTAATATGATTATACTTACGTTTGTCATAAATTTAGCCAGGTAGATCTGCGTAATGTATAAGTTGGTACCTGGTACCTACTAAACCTCACATATTACTTACATCATTTATAGGTATTATCTACTTCTCGGTAAAATCAGCTGTTAGTTTTCTTCATCTTCATAGCGAGAATGAAACTGAAGCGGTGGTTCTAATTTCTATGATTTTGACAATAATTTTTTTTTTTTCAAAATTTTGCGTCAATTTGAATGAATCGAATGACTGCTAAAATTAGTTATCCAACGTGGGTACGATACTGAACGCTTAGAAATTCCAAACGTACGAGTATAAAATGAATTGGTCAGAAAAAAAGAAAAATACTCGTGGGTGAAAATAAATAATTTCACACTTGAATTTAATAAGATTAGGTATATTTTTAAAAATTGAAATCCTATAAAATTATGCATCTATGGTATTAGGCATACCTATACTTATATGTAATAGATATTTTTAATAAAATTATTACGATAATTAATGGTAAAAGAAAAAATCTCAAAAATATTATCCGCCGAATAATCCACCAAAGTTACCAGGTAACTTGAATCCACTGCCACTTCCACCGCCACCGTTACCTCCATTTTTACCTTTACCTTTACCAGCTGCTCTGCGTATGATGGCAGGATTTGAGAAACTTGCACCTTTACCAGATTCTATATACCGTCTCATGGCAGGATTTGAGAAACTTGCACCTTTGCCAGATTCTATGTACCGTCTTAAAGCAGGATTTGAAAAACTTTCACCTTTACCAGATTCCATTTCAGGTTCGATGCCAGGGGGGCTATTTACCACCAAGGTAGAATTTGACAAACTTGGTAATGTGTCATTTAAATCCGGAGGGGTAGAATTATCTATGTCTTGAGCTAAAGTGATCACAAAACAGTAGGCCACTACGAATATGCATAAGGTGCTGATGACCTGCGTAGGTTATGAGGAAAAAAAAGTTAGATAATTATAATTAAATTTGTTAGATGGTTAAAAAATAGGTAGGTACTCACGAATCTCATGGTGATGCTGGGACTATGCTGGGTCTTGATGCGAAAATGATCCACGGGCCCCGATGCAGATCTAACGAGTGGTTTTTAAGTTTATATAGTATTTTGAAAACGGAGAAAAATTTTGATAGGTACTTGGACGACATTGGAATACGATAATCCGATGAATTTTGGTTAATTTTGGACTTGTTTTTTTTGCTGGGATTTAGAATTTTTGGTTTTACCGAATTTAACCGAATAATCTGATGTTTTTCAGTTTTGAAAAAATAATAATCCGTAAAAAATAAAAATAAGTTCGTAGAACTGCACCTGAATATGTTGATGAAAATTACCTACTTGGCGTGGATTTAGTCAATTAAAATATCAAAATATGTATTTTTTTTTCATTTGTGACGTCCAGGGTAATCTCTACAAAATATTTCACTAGAAATAACTATATCTAAATGTATAATGTATAACTTTGGAGGAGGGGGGGGGGGGGGGGAGGTTGAATGAGGACGAAAACGAGGAAGAGAAAATCCTCTTTTTGATAAAAGAACTTAAACTCCAACACCAAATATAACCCCCTCTTTCCATACTGTAATAACCTCCCTTATAATTAACGGTGGGGGTGAAACTTTTGCGGTGACTTTTTTTGTAATACTCTACCTGCAATTGCATGTATCAAAAAATTACTCTTCACTGGTATAATTTTGGGTATGTTCAACTTCGTATTTCCATAATTTCCAAAAATACTGTAAATATTGGAAAAATAGGCATTTTTCACCCTTAATTTTTGGGTAAAGAAATATGTGTTTTTGAAAAAAATCGAACCTGTCTGATAGGAAATTACACGTAGAACATGATTGTTCATAGCCATTTTTCCATTTTGAAGCTTATTTGAGAAGATATTCACAAAAGTTTTGATTTTTTCAAAAAATGCTGTAAATTGTTGAAAAATAGATGTTTTTTACCCTTAATTTTTGGTCAAGGAAGTGAGTGTTTTTGAAAAAACAAAAAAACTTTCTGATAGAAAATTACACGTAGAACAATATTGTTTATAACTATTTTTCAATTTTGAGGCTTATTTGAGGAGATATTCACGAAAAACCGGTTTTCAGCGGACTTTTACCCCTCCCCTGGGATTAGAAGAGGGTTATGGGGGGGAGGTGTCCATTTTCATAAAACGCGAAAAAAAATGAGGATTCAATTTTTGGGGGTCAACTCCTGAAATGACTGGACTAGAAATATTTAGCTTTAAATTCATATGAAATTTTGTCCGACTTGAGACCCTCATATTGATAAATACCTAACAATGTATATTTTTGCTTAGGAAGTTCTTCCGTCCAGTATAATGGTGACAACGGCATAAAAACGAATTTATTTCGCCGCATGGTTGCCAGGTATTACAAAATCATGAAACGAAACCAATTTCCGGATATCAGCGCCAAATACGAAGATCTAGAAATGGCGGATGTACCAACAAATGAAAAATCAGAAGAAAAAAATTACAGTAAAGGTAATTGAGCAACCTAATGCATACAACTAAGTTATTCTATAGGTTCCTCCTTCCTACTTATCTCCCGAATGTTCATTTTCTCCCGATCAACTCGAATAAAAATTGATCCTCGGGTCGTCGTTTTTTCTCCTTCAAATTTTATGCGTCCGAGTTGAGGTCATCAAACGATGAAGAAGAAAACAAAAAGGAAGAATCGATGATTTAAATTGTAAGACTATGAGCCTTTGAAAGAGCAAGATGGCGAATAGGTTGATTAATATTTCAGCTTGGATTCCACTGGCGAGAAAACAAGAAAACCCAGAAAATAGCAAGAATTTTTATGATTTTACAGTAAAAAGCAAGAATTTTCAACATTTTCTTATTTCCTTGAATTTTTGGATCAAACGATAAAAATGAGCTTCTTTCTGGGGACGAACTTAAAGTAAGAAAAATTACATGAAAATGGCAAAAAAATTTCAAAAAATGGCCAGAATGTTTATTTTTTTAGATCAAATAAACAACTTGAAATAATGAGTTTAGAGATCGGAAATCATTGAAAAAATTGAAAAAATTTAGTTATGAAATTTTCAATTTTTTTTGAATTTTTCTCGACATAGGTACTTTTGAAATTCCTAGATACTCGTATTTCAAAAAATATTTATTGAAGATTTAGTATTGAATCATTTCCCAAAAAATATTACATATTTTAAGTAAGTTTTTCCTCGCTTCGTTCTCGAATTTTAAATAAGGGAGGTTTTCCTCGAATTTTTTACCGTAAGTAAGAATATTATCAAAAGATCGTAAAAATGTGAAAAATTCATTCGTTCAAGTTTGGCCACGTAATTTTGTCACAAGCCACAATCTTCGATAGTTGTTCTCTCGAAAATATCAAAAAATATCGTGTTTTTTTCATATAAATATGATTTCACATAAAAAATCTATTAAGGTTATTAAATTTTTTTTCAGATTTTTATTCATGGAGATTGAAAGTAATTCGATATTTTTTTCAATTTCAAGTTTTTTGATTAGGTAATTTTTTATTGCACCTGAAGTTAAGGGTGGCAACCTTCGTATAGCACGTAGTGCCAGGGGAAATACTCTGAAATCGGCTGGCACCTTTCTGAAAAAATCTTGACAACTAGAGAAATTTCCCAGATCTTTTTAAAATGAAATTATTAATTAAGCATTGACATTATTAGTCAAGTGCTCTAGAAATCGAAATTAGCTTGTTTTTTTGTGGGCCAAAAAAATCAGTTGGCTTTTTATGTGTATTGGTCCCACAGTTCCGAAAAAGTGTATTTTGGATTTTTTCACTTGCACAATGGGGGGCTGGAGGTTGGAGCCTTAAAATCACCGTTTTTTCCCATTTTTTAAATTTGATCGGGCCAAAAAATTTGAGCGATTTTGAGCATTTTGAGCCCCAATATCAGGTCAATTTTCAAGTATTTTCCAAAAACTGATGTGTGACCAATGAAAATGGGGCAGAATTTCACCAAAAAGTTGGAAATGTTTACCAAAATTTTTTTTGAGCAATTTTTGAGAATTTTGAGCACAGGTCCATTTTTGAGTATTTTCAAATAATTGACGTGTGACCTATAAAAATGGGGTAACATATCACGAGCAGCACAAAGATATTAGTGAAAATGTAATTGGAGCCGTTTTGAGGGGAGGGTGACAAAAATCTGAAAATACCATTTTACTCTTCTCATCGAGTGTATGAAATATTGCTTCTGTTCCGGTCAAATTTCTTCATTTTTCTCCCCTTCGCTTCATTGAAAATATCGAGGAGAAGAGATGAAGAGTGGGAGAAAAAAGGAGTGGAGGGATGGGGGAAATCTGAAAAATACCGTTTTACTCTTTTCATCGAATGCGTAAAATATTGTTTTTCTCCTGGTCAAATTGTTTCATTTTTCTCGCCTTCGCTTTCTGCCAATATTGAAGATAGAAGCTGAAAAACATTGTTTAGCAAATTTGCAGAATTTTTGAAATATCTATCAATTTTTTTCACAGTCGACACTCAAGTTGGATTAGTCTCAGAATCAGAACAACTCATTGAAACGACAATAATAGACGAGGAGAAATCAAACTGCGAGCAAATTGATCTGTACGAGGAAGTTGAAGCAAATAGAGAGACGTGGAATCGCAACAGTGACTTCCTTCTTTCCATTATTGGTTTTGCTGTTGACTTGGCCAATGTATGGAGGTTCCCTTACTTATGTTATCGGAACGGGGGAGGTATGCTCAAATTTTAAAGTACCTACTAGATATGCCTTAATAATGAATTATCTACCTACTAATTTGGGGTGTAAATTACAGGTGCTTTTCTAGTCCCATATTCCTTAATGTTAATTTTTGGAGCAGTGCCTTTATTTTATATGGAACTAATATTAGGACAATATAATAGACAAGGACCAATTAGCGTTTGGCGCATATGTCCGATTTTCAAAGGTACGAAAACTTGAATATTTTTTATAATTTAGCTCTAGTGGGTTTAAAAATTGAAATAAAAATTATGATGAAGTTGATCATTAACAGGTATCGGATTTTGCGCCGTAATGGTGGCATTTTACGTATCATTTTATTATAATGTGATCATCGGCTGGGCATTGTACTTTTTGGTGGCCAGCATAACACCCGAGTTACCTTGGATTCATTGTAATAATACCTGGAATACGGCCATATGCACCGATTCTAAAAGTAATTATACCAATAGCAATAGTACCACTCAAGTGACTGCGTTGTTACCTCATTCACCAGCTTGGGAGTATTTCCAGTGAGTAAATATTTCAAATTTTCAGTTCATCCGACAAATTAGGAATTTATTTTATGATTTTTGGTGCATTTTTATTACAGTCGAGCTGTTTTGGAAATGCAATGGAGTGAAGGCCTTCATGAGATTGGTTACCCAAAGTGGCAATTAGTAGTTTGTCTTTTATGTGTTTATTCCATGTTGTATTTT
This sequence comes from Pseudococcus viburni, assembly GCA_033439095.1. Classification (NCBI taxonomy): domain Eukaryota; kingdom Metazoa; phylum Arthropoda; class Insecta; order Hemiptera; family Pseudococcidae; genus Pseudococcus; species Pseudococcus viburni. The sequence goes on from JAVBJF010000371.1 coordinate 139,692, forward strand.
TCACTTTTCAAAGGCGTTAAATCCACTGGTTGGTTTTTTTTTTTTTTACAAAAATTACCTTTTGATTTTTTGTAATAATGATATTTTTTCTGCAGGTTTAGTTGTTTGGGCAACTGCAACATTGCCATACGTTGTACTTTCCATTTTGTTAATTCGTGGACTTATGCTTCCTGGAGCCCTCAGAGGGATCAAATATTACTTAAAACCACAACTTTCTCGTTTAAGGGATACTCAAGTATGTGGTCCAACCTCTATCATAGTCCCTTTATGAGAAATCTTGACATGGGAATAATTGCATTGAGGATTTCAGGTATGGGTTGATGCTGCAGTTCAAGTGTTTTATTCCGTAGGAGCTGGTTTTGGAGTTCATTTATCGTATGCTAGTTATAATAATTTCAATAATAATTGCTACAGGTAAGTTTTAAAATTCCTATTTATTGAAAATGGTTGATTTTTTGTTTCGGAATATCATTGCAAAATATGTACCTACTTATCCATGTACCTAGGTATCTACTCCTATTTTGCTCTTAATATATGGAATCTGTTTTAGGGACTGTCTGATAACCACCATGGTGAATTGTTTCACAAGTTTTTTCTCCGGATTTGTAATTTTCACATATTTAGGGTACATGTCTTACAAACAAGGTGTGCCAATCAGCTCAGTGGCTACAGAAGGTAAAAAAGTACCTAGTAATCGTTGGTTTTTTATCCTTGGGTAGGCAGATCGTTTTGCACTGTTTTAAAAACCTGAATGGGTGGGAAAATCTAAGAGTTGAAGCCCTCTCATACCTTTGGTCAATTACCCCTTAAAATTCAATTGAATCTAAAACAGTTGAAAATTTGAAAAAATTATATGTACTTACCGAAATTGTGCTTATTAATATGAGGTGTTTTTACCCAAAAATACATGTTGAGTCAGAGGGTGAAATTTTGGTCAATTTTTTTTTCAGGGTTGAACATAACTTCAAGAATATTCCCCCTCCTCATTTAAATTTTCAAAAAAAAAAGGAAACCCAATCCACCACCCTATTGTGAATTTAGTTTCATTCAAATTAAACATTTGGTTTGTGTACAGGACCCGGATTGGTATTTCAAGTGTATCCAGAAGCTGTGGCTACTTTGCCAGGATCACACGTATGGTCGGTCTTGTTTTTCTTCATGTTAATTATGTTGGGAATCGATTCGGCGGTAAGTGCCAATGCCAAGAATTTTGTGGAGTAAAAATGTCTCTCTTAAAAATAGTGAAATAATTTCAAAAATTTTTACATTTTTTTGAAAGGCCATCAAATGGTAAAAATAATGATTTGTGCAATGTCTCAATTTCTCAAAATTTTGTTTTTGTCGAAAATTGTAACCTCATTTTAGTTAAACGTGAAAATATTGCTTGCCATAGTAATTTGAAAATTTCACAATCCAAAAATTGTTTGGTGAAAAAATAAAACGTACCTAGACTACCTACTCGTTCGTCGTACCTAGTGTTCAATGTTATGTTTATTTTTGATTTTAAAAATATCAGCTTACTCCTCATCATCAATTGTTAATTATTTCAAATCCTTGGAATTTTTTTGGATTTTTATTTTTGAAAATATTTTTTGAAACCTCAAGATCGAAATTCAAAAATTTGTACCTTGATATATATTTCCTATTTCAAAACAAAAAAATATTCTGAATTTTGCCGGAAAATGATGAAGTGGTTTACTTTGAGTGGAAGACTTTCCAAAATAATTTTGAGAGCCCTAGTAGTCCAAAAGAGGTGGAGCTAAGGAACCTCGAAGGGGGGTAATTTTTGGAAAAAAAGTGTTTTTTGCCACCTTTGGGTGATGTCATCTACTGGGAACCTCGGTCCCCCTTGACTAGCCTTGTGGAAACGGCAGAAAATGTCAGAATTGGAGAAACAGAAATGGAAACAAGAATAAAAACGGAATCATTTTTGTTAAAAAAAAAGGAAATTCGAAGTTTTTAAATTCTTGTTTTCTTTTTCATCAATTTAGGGATAAAATTTAACCAGTATTGTTCTTTTTTCCAGATTTTCCTCAATTTCGAAAACACTTGAGTTAAATATTGCAAAAACTTTGATTCTTTTTTAAAATTTCATTTTTGTTACAAAATTACACGACGCTCCCTTTTTCTCAATTTTTTCCATTTTTGGGATACCATTACACTATTTTCGGTTATTATGTTCGTTTATATTTTCATTATCCATTTTCCTCGTTTTTTCATTTTTTTTTCAAAAATTTTTGTGTCTAGAATGCTCTCGAACAATTGCCTTTAGAATTTTTTCATTGCAGATTTTGATATGAAATCACCTGAAATTCGAAAAAGTCAATTTGAGAGCCGTCTCATTATCCTAAGCATCCAAAAACGGTCCCAACTACCAAAAATTTGAAAATGCTGATTTGTTTTTGATTTTGGTCTAAAATTTTAATTAGACAGTCGTATCATGCTCTCAAGAGTACTAAAAAGGTTTACAGACCCAAAATTTTGGAAAAATGAATCAAAATTTATATATTTTTGGGAGATTAATTTTTTTGGGACACATGGTAGCATGATATAACTTTTTCGGATTTATTTTAAAATTTTCTATCGAAATTTTCTCCAAATATTTACAAAAAAATACGATTTAAGTACTCGAAAAGTTGATTTTACAGCTCCCCCCCTCTATCCTTTTACAGAAGGTGCAAGAAAATTTAAAATTATTGAAAACACTTTTCTAAAAACAGTAACGGATAAAGGAAATGTTATTACCGAGAAACCTAACATTACACCAAGAAATGGTAACAGAAACGGAAACGTTTTTCGCGTTTCCACAACACTACCTTTCGTTAACAAAATGCGGTGTGAGTTTCTAAACCTCTCTGAATAATTGACTTCAAAATTAAATACCATTTTTGCCCTCTACAAGGAAGTTGAAAAGTTGCAGATCGCGAATTTGTGATTTTTTAAAAAATTTTACTACATATGTGACCTTCCAGGAAGAAACCGACCTTCGGTCCGAAAAAAAATTAAAAAATAAAGTTTCTCAATCAATCCAAAACAAATGATAATCATTGTTTTGGATTGATTGAGAAACTTTTATTTTAAATTTTTTTCGGACCGAAGGTCGGTTTCTTCCTGGAAGGTCACATATATTCAAATCGCTAACTCAAACTCCTCAAAATCAAGCTGAATTTTTTCTTGGTCACCTAGAATAATTTTTGATGAAATTTCTTTACAATTTTGATGAAATTTCCCAAAAATTTTAATAGCAGTGCTGCCAACTTTATTTTAATTTACGCAATTTTTATGACATTTCAGATGCCAAATCTGTTTAAATTATGTATTTTCAAAAAAATTAATTTAAATGTAGGTACCTTACCTATCTATTGAAATGACCAATAACATTTCGGTTTACTTTTCAAGTCACCTCGAAGTCTCTTAGTTTTATCCCACTTTGGACTGAGAGGCTCTGAATTTTTTGGGAAACTTCCCACACAACGTAAACTACTTCACCAATTCTCGTCAAAATCTAGAATTTATTTTGTTTTTTTTTCACGTAAAGACAGGGATATAGAAAACAAGGAAAGCAGATTCTGCCTAATCAGAAATTTGAACGAATAACGAATTGTTTAATAATCGATTAATTTGATTTCAAATATGGTATAAGTGTTGTTCCTTGACGACTTGCATATAGGCAACTCCTTCTACAAATATTTTTTGGACAAGGAAAGCCAGGAGGAGCGAAACTTCTCTAAATATCGAAAAATTTTAAAATACATTAATTTTGAATCATTTTGAGTTAAGATTTAGGTTATCTCAAATTCCCAAGGTCACGCGACGTTGCCGATATTACCATTTCGAATGCATTTCAGATGGGCGGTTTAGAATGCGTTATTACCGGACTGATGGACGAATTCTGCTTGTTTTTCGCGCGTAAAAAATACGCCAGAGAGATATTCACATTTTGCGCCATTTGTGTTTCATTTTGCGTCGCCACCATTAATGTCACTCCAGTAGGTACCTCTATTGAAAGTAGCATTACCTAACTTTAAATTTGTGCATAAAATGAACTTTTTATGTCCGTTTACGCAGGGTGGCATCTACATGTTCCATTTATTTGACACATACTCTGCCGGTATATCTTTATTGTGCTCAGCCTTATTTGAATCAATTGCCGTGTCTTGGTTTTATGGTAATTTATTCCTTTTACAATGTGAGATTTCCGGTTTTGTAGAGATTTCATTTAATTCTAAAATTTTTAGGTTTGGAAAGATTCACCGGTGATGTTGAATTGATGCTTGGTCATAGGCCAGGATTATATTGGAGGATATGTTGGAAATTCATTAGTCCTTCTTTCATCATTGTATGTCCCTACATTTTTATTTTTGAAAAATTTAATTGTGATGTTTTTCTAACTTGATAATTTTTTATACAGGGTGTGGTTGTTTTTGCATTGTTGTATCATGAACCTTTACGATATAATGATTACCTGTATCCCACATGGGCTGAGTGGATAGGATGGGGACTAGCATTATCATCTATTTTGATGATACCCTTTTTTATGATCACTCAATTAATCCAGTCGCCTGGATCTTTTAAAGAGGTACTTAATATGATATCTGCTAAATTGTAATTGACTTATTGGACTGAATTGAGCATACTCACTATTGACTTCCATCTCCTTTCAGAAAGTTGCCTACAGCATTACTCCTGTAGAAGAACATTCTCTGCTCAAACGATCGAAAAAAGTCACCAGATTCCGATCTCGTCACTGGTTGTATATATAATTCCTACATTGTTAAAACGACTGAACGGTATTTTAACTTATATGTACCTATTTTCTTTGTATTGGATTTCTCTTCTCCTCCCCCCTGCTCGATTCGACGAGACAATCAAAATCCCCAACTGCCTAATGTACCTATTTACTATTAAGGTGTATTTATTCTGTATAAATGTACCTATACCTACAGCTATGGAACCCTAATCATGATCTGCTTTCATGTAAGGAATAGTTTTTGTGTCATTTATGTAAATATTTTTAAGTAGTTGGATTTTTGCTTTTATATGTGGATCGTATTTTTATTGGATGAATTTATAAGTTACCTAGTTACCTTAGGTAATGCTTTGTTAGAACTTTCTCCCAATTTATTAAGAAGTGTACTTAGTTGTGAGCTCATTTAACTACTAACTTATTTATAATTATGATCTACCTACTATTTTAGTGCATAATTAGATTTAGTGCTTTTTTCAATTTTTATTACGAAGAATGACAGTTTGACCTTCAACAAACAGATTATCTAAGTACCATTTTAGCTGCTGTTGCGATTGGAACTGACCATAGATCGTAGGATGATTTCAGGGAGATTTTTCTTCAATTTCAATTCCTGGAATTCTGATTTTCCCTCCCTCAAATTGAAATGATGGGTTTTTTGGGTTTTGAAAAATCTCAAATTTTTCCAAGGGGATCAATATTTGATTATAAGTACATAATTTTATAAACTTTGAACTGTTGCAAATTTCTGTTTAATATAAGTAGGTATACGAAGCTATACCCATAGCTCAGTTGAAACATTTTTTTCGGATTTTGGATTTATTAGAAAATGGAGTGTGGATAGGTAGGTATGCATTTCACAAGGTGTCTTTCCTTCTCTATTTTCTCTTCTATATATTCTTTTTTTTAATATTGTCAACACTGCCTGTGCTGTGCTCAAATATTATTTTTTTGTTACATCGAAACACCATCAAAAATTCAAAATGTAAAATAATATTATAGGTACCAATACTGAAGTAAATGGGTATCTATTTTAATTTTATTAAGAAATAATGGTATTGTGTAAATAAGTATATAATGGAATTTTATTCTTCAAAGTCTTATATATCTAAATCAAAGGACAAATATTTTGCTATCTTGTACAGTATGTCTGAACTCACTCAATAAAAGTTTCAGGCCCTGCAAAATTATTGAATTTTTCAATAACATCTTTAGAAAAAAAATTAAATCAAAAAACTTGTATTTACCGAAATAGCTTGTTCTTTATTCGCAGTAGCTCCTAATCGGCGCAGAAAATGATCCAAAATTTCATATACAACATTTGGACTTCCGTTTGCATTATTAATAATAAAGTTTGCAAATGCTTCAAAAACGATTCATATTTTTCTTGAGGTTTTTCATTCGAGCTGAGTAAGAATTCGCACAAGCACTGAACCGGCAGATGGCTAAAAATTAAGAATAAATTACAATCAACTCTTGTTCAATCTGTTCCCAACATAGGCGGAACTAAGGGCGGGCAGGGGTGGGCCGGGCCCCGTTGAGAATTTTTTTTGGCCCGACCGCTTTTTTCTGGCCAATTTTGAATTTTTTTCCAAATTCCAAAAAAAAAATTGGTTATTTTAGTATGGTGTGAATATTGAATGTTCGCGATGTGAATATATTTGAATATTTACCCCACACTAGGTTATTTGAGTAGGTATTGTAAATCTGCGTAACAGGGGAAGGGGTAGTTCCAGGTTGTTTGGGTAGTTCTAAAAATTTATGTCGGTAGCTCCAAAATTGTTCGGTAGATCCAAAATTGCTTGGTGATTTACTAGCTCCTAGGATTTCGACAATCCCAAGTCCAAATTTATTCCAAGTACAAATTTTTTCAACTCTAAATTTTTCCAGTTTCTTTAATTCCAAATTTTTTAAAAATTTAATCCAATTTTAAAATTTTTCTCGCAGTATCGATTTGGATGTTGGAAAAAATCTTAAAAAACATGAAGCTGAAATTTCTTTAAAAAATTAAAAAAATGAGAAAAATTTTTTAAATGATTAAAATCGAGTTGGTGGAAATTTAAAAAAATCAAAGTGGAAAAAATGTTAAGAAAGTTTATCGTAGAAAGAATTGCAAAGTTGAAAAAAATTTCAGTATTAAAAATTTTCCCAACTTAAATTTCTTCACATTATTTTCGATTCGATATTTTTAAAACTTTTTTCCAACACTAAAATTTTTTTCAATTTTTTTTTCAACTGCATGCATGAAAATCCCTCATGGTTATAAATTGATGACGGCGAGTGGTGGGAAAAAATTGACATTCATTCAAAATTATCTCAAAAGCGTTGGAAAGTAGGGTACGAGGGGTACATTGTATTCCCCAAATTGGTGGCCGGAGTGCGAAGTATGAAATGTACTTCCACATTACATCAGATCGAGATTTTCAAAGCATTAAAACATGAAAAAAATGCTTTTTTGGACATAAAAAATCAAATTTTTCCAAAACTTTGCCCTCGCTTCGCTCGGGCATGAACAAAAACATATGGTTACATATTTGAACTATTTGAGGCAATAATGCGAAAGAAGGCTCCCTTTTTCTCCCTTCCCCTACTATTCTAAGTCACTACACCAATCTGTTCTGTTACCTATACCTCTCAAAAAAGTGATTCTGATGCCACTGAATGATCTTCAATTGAATCAACAATAATTTTTCCTCTTCCAACAGGTTATTCTCAGGAAAAATTGTCATTCCAATTTTTTTTCAATCGAAGTTTAAATCCCAGTAGTTCCAAAATTTCTTTAGAATAACCCCTGCTGCGTAACTTTTGTAATTTTAATGTATAAGTTTCAAAAAACCAAAATTATTATTACTCATTTACGTTACTTCAAATTTTGTAGCCAAATGTCTACCAACTCTATTATTTAAAAAAAAAATAGATGACATGTTTGAGCGAATTAATTTTTATTTTATCAGGTGTACTTGAAATTTTACATTTTGATTTTGAGGTCCCTTTTCATAACTGACCCTCTCACCCCCCCCCCCCTAAAAAATCGTATAAAAATCTGGCCCACGCTTGGCCCTTTGTGCCCTAGCAAAAAAAAATTCTGGTTCCGCCTATGGTTCCCAAGCTAGAAGTAGGTATATGTATCTTTTTCACCTGAACGACATTTCCGAATTCTGCACCAAATCAACCAACCAAGGCATAGACCGAGACGACCCTTGCTTTTTGATAATATCCAATAGAAAATCAGGATTTCTCAACCGGCATAACAAGATCTTGAGATAACCTAAATTTTACTACACAAATTCAAATTTTGGCTAATCCAAGTCGCTAATCGTGAATTTTTCTCTTATTTTCAGCCATCAGTATCGTTTTACGTTTTACCGAAAATGGCATTTCCGTTAAGTAGGTAAATGCACAGTAGGTATATCGAAATTTAACGACGAGCTTAGGGAATTTTTCGAAGTTTTTACTCATTTTTGCCCAAAAAAAGCCCAATTTGGGGCCGAAAGGCTGTGCGGATTCCAACATTTTTTGCTGATTCGAAAGGGGATGAAATTTAGCATCAGAAACATGTAAAATATTACTAGGTCGCCGATTTAGATTTTTAATGAAAAAAACGTGGCTTGATTAGAAAGAGTGGTTTTTTTACCAAGATTCTCTGCTCTCGAACACTAAAACGTGATTTATAAGAAAACCGCTGGTCGGATCACGATGATAATTGCACCACTGTATCGGGCTTAATTTCTGCTTCAAAATGATGGGTTCAGATAAATTTTTTATCCAATTTTTCGTCAAGTTGAAGGGGAATTTTCGTAATTTTTACTCATTTTTGCCCAAAAAAAGCTCAATTTGGGGCCGAAAGGTTGTGCGAATTCCAAAAATTTTTGCAGATTCGGAAAGGGCGTGAAATTTAGCAACAGAAACATGTAAAATATTACTAGGTCGTCGATTTGGATTTTCAATGAAAAATAAATCTATGCATAGTTCTATGAAATTGAAAACGTGGCTTGGTTAGAAAGAGTGGTTTTTTTGACAAGAATTTTTTCTCATCAACGCTTCTATCGTGATTATTGAACAAACCGTTGGTCAGATCGAGATGGCAATTGCACCATTGAATCAGGCGTGATCTCAGCTTCAAGATGATGTGTCAAAAAAATTAGAAAACAAATTTTCTCAAGTTTTTCAGGGTATTTTTCGTAATTTTTACTCATTTTTCCCAAGAGAAAGTCCATTTTGGGGCCGAAGGGTTGTGCGGATCCGGAATTTTTCAGCATTTTCGGAAAGAGTGTGAAATTTAGCATCAGAAACATGTAAAATATAAATAGGACGTCGAGATGATTTTTTAGATATTGTCATTTGATGTTTAAATTGTATTATGGAAGTGACTATGTATTTAACAATCATTATGGCTTGAGAATCAAAAATCATGTATTTTTATACTTAAATAAACAAAGTATATAAATTGCAATCATTCTACTCCCAATAAATAATCGTTGATACTGTTAGATTAGTTGTGATGGAAACAATAACATCAATAATTTAAAAAAATAAATAAAAGAATCTCGAAATGCGATCTCAAACACAACATTCCAACCATAGATTAAGAATTCTACGTATATCATATAGTAGTATTCTTAAACTTCACTTTATCATGACGTTATCACTTTTTCGGTATCATTTGTAGAGGGTTGCAGTTGTGAGATTCCGGCGGACTCATGCCGGGAGTTTATTATAAACTTTATCTACAAAATCACTCATTCTCATTCCTCTGTCGTGTGATGTAATTTTATTATTTTAGTTGTGACCGAAGTTTGAATTCAGTATGCTGATGGATGAAGATACCTCAAAGAAGACTCGATCTACGCAGCATGTACCGCAGGCTGCAAAGGATGCTGTGCTGGTTCAAAGCACGCGCTTACCTTCTTCAACTCCCGTTGTAAAAGGTATTTTTTGTGGTTTGTCTAATAATTCATTTAACTGATGAAGTTAATGCGAAATTCGCTTTTGTTTTTTTTTCATGTATTTCCAAGGATACGATTGGAACGAAGGAATTGATTATGAAAAGTTACTCAAATCTTTCAAGCAATGCGGATTACAAGCTACCAACTTTGGATTAGCTGTGAACGAAATAAACAATATGGTGAGCCGATTTTTAATTATACTCGCGTGTAATTTTTAAAATTTTCTTAGCTCGATTTAAATTCTAAAATATTTATCGGGTTTTTCTAGATTTTCTACAAAAATAAAGAAGATGCTTTACCAGATAATGCTGATCTCAAAGAGGAATTCGTTCGACCAAAATCCAATTTAACGATTTTCTTGGGATATACCTCTAATATGGTGACTTCTGGTACCAGAGAAACCATACGATTCTTGGTCGAGCATAAAATGATCGATTGCATCGTAACCACCGCTGGGGGTGTCGAAGAAGACATAATCAAGTGCTTCGCTCCTACCTACGTGGGCAGTTTTCACGTTGACGATAGAAAACTAAGAGACGAAGGAATCAATAGAGCCGGTAATCTCCTAATACCGAATGAAAACTACTGCGCGTTTCAAGATTGGGTCAATCCCATTCTCGATAGAATGGTTGAAGAACAAGATACAAAGGTATTCGATAGAACGCTTTCTCTTTCTTTGTTACTTTGAGATTCGAAAAATGTTGATTACCGTCAGAGGCCTTTCGAAGCGATATGCTCGGGGGGGGGGGGGGGGGTGAGAACTTCAAATTTGCCAACTAATTTTTCCAAATTTGCCAATTGATTTGTTAAAAAAATTTACCAGTGCTAATTTTTCTCAAAACATTGCGGAAGCAATATTCATTAAAAAAATTATTTAGGAATAGAAATTACCACTTTTTTGGCACATATAAAAACAGATTCAAAAATAATAATAACAAAAAAATGTTACAATCTCGAATTTTTTCCCTGGCCAATTTTATTGTAAATGAAAACCCCTTCGGAATTGTCTTATTTGTCTCGAGTGAAGCAAGGGTGAAAAATTTCAAGAAAATTTCAAATTTAATAAGAAATATTTTGTACTTAACGTAGCATTAATATGAATAGCCGATGAGAGAAATGAAACTAGCCCGAGCGAAGCGAGGGCGAAAATTTTAGAAAACCTCAAATTTAAGGTGCAATAAAACAATATTTTGGATTAATAAACTTAATTGAAAAATTGACTGCTTTTACTTTAACAAAAGAAATGTGATAAGGCGGAGCACAATGAGGCCAAAGCTTTTGAATTTTGATTTTTAAACATCGAAAATGAGTTTTGAGAAGATAGAATGTAATAAAAGTAATTGAAATAATTTTGAGGAAAAATACAAAAAAAATCACTTTTGTAGGATTTGAATTAAGTATTTTAAAATTACGAAAGAAAAATACAGAAAGGCCGAGCGCAGCGAGGCCGAAGTTTTTGAAAATTTTTATTTGTGAGGTAATTTCAGTGATGGGTTGAAGAATTGTGATTTGGATAGTGATTTTGGGGAGTAATTTGAGACTTGGATTATGATTTCTGAAAGGAGGTCCTCAAAAAAATCGTTCTGAGGACTTACTTGCCCTCTGCCTCTTTAAGTGAGACCCTGCTTAACTATATCTTACTTGAACCGTTGAACCTAAAAGTACATATACCTATTATAAAAATCAAAATCAATTTTGAGAAAAATTAAAAACTTGAAATCATGTTTAGAAATCAAAACGTGAAGTTGCTTCATTAAAAGGGTTCTAAAATCAAGTTTCAGAAAAATTGTTTGAATGAAATAATTTTTAAAAACTTTACAGTTAGATTTTTCAAAATGAAAAAAAATGGATTTAGCCCGAGCGAAGCGAGGGCGAAAATTTTAGAAAATCTCAATTTGAATGTGCAATAAAATAGTGTTTTGAAAGAATAAACTTTAATGAAAAATCGACTGCTTCTACTTTGAAATGATTAAAGTAGAAATATACCATGGCCGAGCGTAGCGAGGCCGAAGCTTTTGAAAAATTGGATTTTCAAATATCAAAAATAAGTTTTAAGGAGAACAAGAACAATGAAATTATTTGGAATACCTTTGAAGAAAAATGCGAAAAAATCTCTTTTAAATTACAAGTACAACTATATAAAATTTTTTTGGTTGACGAGTAAAAATTTTCAAAATGCAAGATAATTAATCATTTTTTTCCTAAAAAAAAAACATTTATTACAACGGTTTAATTCTTCGCTGGGAAAATGATAAATTTTCAGTTGGAAAAGGTTGGAAAAATGACTAATTTTCCCAACTTATAAGTGAAAATTTTGTTGATTTCCGACTTTTAAAATAGGTAACCATTTTATTTATTCATTTTTCATTCAAAAAATAAATACCAATCGTCCCAACTGACATTTTTACTCATCACTTGGGAGAACGACCGATTTTGAGTTGGAAAAATAACCAATTTTGAGTAGGGAAAATTACCAATTTTGAATTGGGAAAATTACAATTTTGAGTCTGGAAATTTACCATTTTCGAGTTGGGAAAGTTACCAATTTTGAGTTGGAACAAATGAAAATTTTGTTCATTTCCAACTTTTAAAATAATCATTTTATTTATTATTTTTCATCAAAAAAATTAATCCCAACTGTCCAATTTTCCCAACTGATGTGTTGAAATGTTCAATTTTCCCAACTCACGAGTAAAAAATCTCCTCAGGGGAGGAAGTTAGCCCCCTATCGGTATGTCACTAATCTAACAAATCGCACATAGGTACCTACGAAATTTTCTAATGAAAAATTTACAACACTGCCAAACTGCCATTTTAAAATTGTTTTTTTTTTCAATTTCAATATTTCACAACTTTTCTCAATTTTTATCACTCGGGCTTTTCTGCCAACTTTTTGCCAACTTCACCCAACTTTTCCAACTGGAAAATGCTTGGGGGGGTGAGACACCCCCCCCTCACCCCCCCGGTCGGGAGGCCTCTGATTACCGTGCTCGGATGATCATGTGTTTCAGAAAATATTATGGACTCCTTCGAAGATGATTACGCGATTGGGCGAAGAAATTAACAACAAAGAATCAATCTACTATTGGGCAGCTGTGAATAAAATTCCTGTTTTCTGTCCAGCCTTAACCGATGGAAGCTTGGGAGATATGATATTTTTCCATTCATTTCCCACTCCTAGTAGTTTGATTCTCGATATTGTTCAAGGTAAAGTGATGGAGTAAAATATGCTCTTGGAAACGATCGCGGTAATTATGCGCGTATTATAATGCATTTCACTTTGTTTTGCAGATTTACATAGTTTGAATACCATCGCGATTCAAGCCGTACGTACTGGAATGATAATTTTAGGTGGCGGAGTTGTTAAACACCACATCTGTAATGCTAATCTAATGGTAAATACCTACTCAAATTGAATATGCGTTTTAAAAAAATATTTTTTTCTCGTTGAATTCGGTAATTTTTTACAGCGTAACGGAGCTGATTTCGCTGTATATGTGAATACAGCAGCAGAGTATGATGGAAGTGATAGTGGTGCTCGTCCGGAAGAAGCAATTTCGTGGGGGAAAATAAGAAAAGAAGCATCTCCTGTTAAAGTGCGTTTTGTTTGATTACGTTGCATAAATAAATGTTCAATTATTTACGTAAAGAAAATTAAATATGCCATATTGTTGTTTCAGGTATACGGAGACGCAAGTTTAATATTTCCTTTATTGGTTGGGGAAACATTCGCCAAGTTTCATCATTCAAAAAAAGATGGTAATTTAAAAAAAAAAAAAACTAAATATTGCAAGTACGTTATCTTACTGCCACATTTTATTTGGCCGAGTTTAGTTTTTGAAACGTATTCACTGTGAAGGGGGCGATCACCCCCCCCCCCATGGCCCCATGGCCTTTTTTTTCAAACATGATTTTTCCAAAAAAAATTCGCCCTCGCTTCACTCGGGCAGTATTTCTATTTCACTATCTTTATTTTTTAAACACAGTATCATCCTTTCGATTTGAATCAATCAAATTTGATGAGATTTTCCTTCTTCGGATTAGTGAAATAATTTTCATAGAAATTTTGTTATTTTCACTGGTATTTTAGTTGAAACTTACTGATTTCTTAATCAATTTCCAATTCGTCAAAAAATTCAGTAATTTTAGCTAAATAAAAATCAGTGAAAAATCATTGATTTTCAAATAAATTTATTTCACAGAATCAAAAAGTTGGAATTTTACAAAAATTGGCTAATTCATATTTAGACAGTATAGAGTGATAGTTCCAAAAATCCTATAAATCTTTGTGTTACTGTTACAGTCTTTTCATTACCGGTACACACCCGTTACCTCAGACTCAGTTATACGTACACTACGAAATATGCCATGAAAAAAATACTCGATATGTTTCAAAACGACCACAGAAAATTTGACAAAAAAACTCGTTCTTGCCCCCCCCCCTTGACAAAATCCTGGCTACGCCAATGTTCACTGTGTAATTCAATCTACGTTAAAGACAAATCCATTAATGAGAACGTTGGTAATTTTTGTCGCCGTTAATTAATTTCTTTAAAAACTTAAAATTAAAAAAAAAATTAAAAAATCCAAGTTGAAAAAAATTTGAAAATTGAAATTGGATACAATGTTGAAAAAATTACGAGTCGAAAAAATTAGACTACATATATACATTTGGACTTGGATTGTCGAAATCTCATTCGTGGCACAAATAATCAAGAGATAAAATTGTAAACGGTCATTTTTTTTCAATTTACAAGCTTAATTTTGTATCATTTTCATTGATTCTTACCTGAAAACTTTCTACGATTTATTAGTGTTCATAAGATTTCTATTTTGCTAAAATTTCAGATAATTTCAACTTTCCGCTAGTAGGTACTAAAACATAAAATTAAAAAAAAATTAAAAAATCCAAGTTGAAAAAAATTTGAAAATTGAAATTGGATACAATGTTGAAAAAATTACGAGTCGAAAAAATTAGACTATATACATTTGGACTTGGATTGTCGAAATCTCATTCGTGGCACAAATAATCAAGAGATAAAATTGTAAACGGTCATTTTTTTTCAATTTACAAGCTTAATTTTGTATCATTTTCATTGATTCTTACCTTGGTATAGTTAATACATTATTCAAAGATGTTTTCTTGATTGAATTTCGAAAAAAGATATTCAATTTTTCAACGTGTTTTTTGCAGCCCACGGATGTCGAAAGTATTGAAGATGAATCGGATGACGATTCGGAGTACTCAGAAACATCGGAAGATTCCGACACCGGAGGTACCCCATATAAAATTCGTAATTTACATAATTGCCCATTAGTATCATGTTTATGAACAATTTTTTTCTCCGAACGCAGAAGAAGAACTTGACACAAGCGAAGAATCTGGCAAAGATTGGTCAGACTTGAAACGTGAAGCGGAAGCCGACGATCGTCAGTGAGGCGGAAACTTCGAAGACGAGTATTCGTCGCGATCGAAAAACAAAAGTCATCATAGATCACCGCCCAAAAAATCGTCTCACGTCTCATTCGTCGTCACGATCGTCGCATCATTCGTCGTCTCATAGATCATCGTCGTCGCATCTCACTCATCTTCACATTCGTCAAAAAAGAAGATTAATATTTTTTTTAATTATTATGTTTATTTTTTTAATGAAGAAATGTTTTTATCGTAGGATCTAATTTATATTAGATTTCCTTCAATTCCATCGTCGAAGGATTGGTGATTTTTTCTGTGTAAAGAGGATAGATTTTGAAATTTCGTATTTGTGTGTTTTTTCCCCCCGAGAGTTTGTTCCTCTTATTTAATAAAAATGTGGATTGAATTTATATCGTCTTTGTTTTGTTGACGCAAAGGCTTTCTGCATGAAAGCCGAAGTATCGAAAGTTGTGAGATTTGTATGAAATATTAATGAAAGAATATTTTGTTCAGCTTCACTCAGTAAAGTTGTAAGTATTATCGTAACATCGTAAGTTTTTAGATGATGAATTTTTTCTTTTTCTGTATGGTAATATTGCTTATCAAAGAGTCAATAGACCATATAGTATTAACATAGACCGCGCTACTGATAAGCGGCGAGTTCCGACAATATTTTTTTAATTATTTTGCATAAATTGGGCCCATTTCTGCGGGAAAAATCAAGAGAAATTATTTTACCGTTTCTCTATTTTCTCATTTTATTTCAATGCAATTCCAAAAAATTTCCTCAAAATTCAAAATTTCGTAATATTTTTCATTATTTATGAACTGTATGCATTTTTCAGTCAAAAATATTAAATTGTCCATTTCTTGAAAATAAAAGTCAATTCAATCCAATTTCTCAAAATTTTCCGGATTCCGGCGGTCCAATATTTTTTTCCCGCATTTTTCCATTAAATAAATTAAAAATGACTTGTTTACTACTGTATGCATTCAACTCAAAAATTTTGAAACGACCCCCCCCCCCTTAAATTACGAGTATCATGTCGCTGATACGTAAGTATATTTTTGATTTTTCGCAGTAGCAATAAAATATATCAGTGCGCTTTTTTGTTATATATTTTTAATGAGTACCTACCTATTTAAAATAAATGTTTCATATACCTATTTCAAGTTTAATTTCCAAAAAGTGTAAACAAATCTATGGGAAAATTACATTTATATTTATGCAGAATTCAAAAATTAGAAAGTGACAAAAGTAGCTTCGTTCATTACACCACAAATGTTATTTTCAATTGCAATCTTAAAGTAGCCTTCTTGTCCTACAGAAGCACCTTGAAATAGATTAACAATCCAATATTCCACATTGTTTTTTTTACCAAAACCAACAAGTAATCCGGAATAAGGCAAAATGACATCTTTATCGCCTGAAATGAAGGAAGAAATGTATTATGTGTATTTTTTTTTTACAGTTTTTATAATTATTTTTAAAAGTAGGTACATTATATTTGTCTCATTACCACAAGTAGGATCATTATATATTTCATCAGAATGTTTCACAAATGAAGAAATATCTGCTCTAATGTGTACAGCGAGAGGACCATGTCGTACAAGAGCTGCTTTCAAAGAATTTATGTTTTCAGCAGGAACCCTACCCCAGCGTTTGATTGCAGCAGTCATAGGTTTACTGACATTTCGAATTTCACAAGATTCGTGCTAAGCAACAACAAAAAAAAAAATCGTCCAATATTTAAATTAATGTGGACAAGTAAATAATAAATTTCGATTATCGCTGAATTGTGAATGATTTCAACTTACTATGCCTGTTTTTGGACCTGGATAGTGTGCTTCTTCTGGAATACCTTTATTGAATATTATCCATTCGTAAGCACAATTTTCCCCTGCTCTGGGTTTCATGTCTAGTCCAAGTTTATATGCGACGCTGCAATCCATTAAAGCCTGAAATTCAAAATTTTTGATTTACCTATTACAAAAAAATACGTGGTTTTTTCTTCATGTACGAAATTTTATTTTAAAATTAGCAAATTTCTGTCTATTCTTTCCTCACAATTTGAAAAAATAGTATTTTTTTTCTAAGGCTCACAGACCCATTGGATGGGAGAATTTTATTATCGTTATCTTAGTACAATACCCTCCTCCAACCCTCATACTGACAGTTTATAGAGAGGTAGGATTCTTCTATTGGTGCAAGTTAAAATACCTACTTCTAAAGTAACTGGTAAGTACCTGCTTGGAAAGATGAAGTAGGTTTGTACGATTTGTATGCAGAAAATAAGCACTTTCAACAACTGCAGCAGCTGCACAACTCCAAGACATTTCTCTACCACATTGATCTATATAGATACGAAAAAATGAATCAATATTGCAAAGAGTGTACCAAAATTCATTCGGCCTTCCGCATACGTTCCAACTACTTTCTTTGGGATCAAATGCCACCGAATCCCGAAAATTAAACTTTTTTCTTATCAAATGGAATTTTTCGTGGTTGGCTGGCCCATAAGAAGCACGGAGTCTCAAAAAGTGTTATGGCTAGTGGCGTTGTCAGAATCGAAAATGGGGGGGGGGCACAAAAGGGGCCGTGATTTGGACAACTTTTTTTTGCTTTTTCGAAGTGGAAAAGGGGGACTGACTTTTTTCACCTGCTAAAAATGGGGAGGGGGTAAAAAGGGAGCCTTCTTCCGCACGTTCGTCTTAGATAGATCATAGAATTGTAATTTTGTTCATCCCCGAGCGAAGTGAGGGCAAAGCTTAAAAATTGGATTTTCAATGCCCTAAAAATACATTTTTTCATGTTTTAGTTATAATGCTTTAAAAATCCCTATCTGATGTACTTACTTAAAAAAATCTTTACTAGAATCTTTTATGAGAATATGCATGTATTTGCAAATTAAAAATTTTACTTACCTAACATCTGTCCCAAACATTTTGCATTCAGCATTACCCTTCAAGTGTTTTAATGCCAGTTCAAAATTTTTATGAGTTATTTTCTCCCCAAATAATGAAAAATGACAAGATCAAATTTCAATGGGATTTGACCCTCTCATCCCCCCCCCCCTCCTAATGAGAAAAGAAACAAACTTAAAAATAACTTGGACCAAAAAATGAAAAAATCAAAATAGGTACCTTTAAGAAAAAAATGAAAAAATTTTTAAAAACATTATGAAGTAAATGAAAATTTTTAAGTGGAAAATTTTGCCTTCTTCATTGGCGATTCAAAAAACGAAAGATTTGACCAAAATAAGAAAAATATAAAAATTTGTTCACGAAGTATGCAACCAATAATGTACCTCGGTATTGAAACACACTGAAACACACTAATAGGGGAAACATTTAAAAACTCGAGATCTGTGAATTTGAAGGTTTGAAATCAAATCACCTGGGTACTTATGATTTCAATCTTTCGAATGCACTGTAAGTAATTTGATTGGTCAAATTACTCCAATTAAATTGCGGTTCGATTGGACCAAAATTCAAACAGCTTGACCTAACCGCGATTAGATTGGTGATGAACTATTATTTCAATCATCTGACACTGTTAGTCTGGAGCATTTTTTTAAATCATCCGAGCCTATCTAGGAGCAGTCTGAGGGGTTTTTTGACCCCCGCGATAGGCGTCCTCGAACAATTTGGGACTTTTTTAATCTAATGAGATTATCACTGCAGTGTACTATTGTAGGGGTTTCTTCAAAAATTGAATGAAACCCTGATTTTGGAAAATGAATCAAAGTAGCCTCAAACGAAAGAAGGATAGAGAACAAATTTCTTTTCCCCTCGATATCATTCCGAGTTTTAGAAAATGGTAAAAATCTTTCATCTTATCAAAAAAATTCCATTTCAAATTGAAATTTTTGATTTTTTACCACCTCAATAAACTAAATCCCGGTTTGTTACTGAAATGGACTTCGTGGGGGGAAAAAATTGCTCGCGACTCTAAAATTCGATCCAATGATCGATCATTTTTTTTAAATTTAAAAATTGACAGATTGCCGAGAAATTTTTTTAAAGAAATCAGATTAGACAACAAGCTAGAACCGCACGCTGCCGAGCCCACGCCGCCGCCGCCGGTGAAATGTGGACGCCGCCGCTTTGAGCCAAATTACTCGGCGCGCCGCTGGCAGCCGCCGCCGATAACAATCGGCGGCGTCAGTTCGGCGTGGAGTTTTTTTACTTTTTTTATTACAGAAATATGAAAAAATACATTTTTTCGCTTTTATATCAAGCAATATTTTTCAAAAAATTTCGCCCTCGCTTCGCTCGGGTACTATTCTCATCATTTTATTTTAAAAATTGATGATTTTTTATTGATTTTTCAGTCAAAAATCACTGATTTCTCAAATAATCCCCAATTTGTTTAGAAAAATCAATAATTCTGACTGAAAGATCTGTAAAAAATGACTGATTTGAAATTTGACCCCTTGACCCTATTTTTTTTTATAGGAAATACCGTTTGAAGTTTGATCAGCATATTTTTTCGGGCAGATCACGAAAAAAATGGTAAAAAATTCCATCACCAAAAGATTTCTCTCAATCTGTTTTTTTTTTTGTTGCACATTTCGTTTACAATTTTCATAACTTTTGACACTTGAAGTCGATCTTCTGAGGAAAGGAAGGATTCTATAAAAATGAATAGAACATCAATTGAAGAGCCAAAAATTTCCTTTATGTCGAGCTCGATTATCTAGCTTCTTCTTGAATAAGAAAAAATAACTTTTCGAGCTATTTTAATTGAAAGTTTAGAA
Source organism: Pseudococcus viburni (assembly GCA_033439095.1). Lineage (NCBI taxonomy): Eukaryota > Metazoa > Arthropoda > Insecta > Hemiptera > Pseudococcidae > Pseudococcus > Pseudococcus viburni. Next base: position 159,561 of record JAVBJF010000371.1, read on the forward strand.
TTCAACTTATTTTATTATAAATCTGAAAAACTAAGCCTCACAAGAGAAAACCAATTCGATTAATGGGGGAAAAAGGAGGCTTGGTTTTTGAAAAATTATCAATGAAATGAAAAAGGTTGAACTTTCAGTTGAAATATCTCAGCTTTTCACACAAAAACTAAGAAAATATTCAACAAAAAATTCAAAAAATGTTGAAAACATTTTCGGTGATGGAATGTTTTATTATTTCTTCCATGATCAGCGCGAGAAGTTCCATAAAAATCACCCATTACATTTCAAACAGCATTTTAAAAGTTTGAAAATGATGGCCTGAGACAAAGAACCGCATACGCCGCCGCTTTGAGCCCAAATATTCGGCGCGCCGCCGGCCGCCGAAGAAAAAACCCCAAACGCCGCCGCCGAGAAAAAGACCGTCGGCGTGCGGTTCTACAACAAGCTGGTTAAAATTTTTAAACTGAAATTTTTTAAAAGAATCAAGAATTCAATTTTCATCTGTCTAAAGCAATTCGGACGCCTTCGGTCCAAATTTTGAAAATACTGGAGAAATTCGAAATTTAAAATTGGTTAAATTTGTATATGGGAGTTGGGAATTCAGTAGGGATTGAAATTTCATTAAATGTCGGAAAAAAACTTCGTTGGAAAAATATAACACACTTATGCCGAAAAAACTGGTTTTCAAATTTTCAAAAATTTTCCAAAAATCAAGATATCAACTTGGGCAGTTGAAATTTTTGAGAAGGAATTTCCAGGACATGCTCTTTCAAAAAAAAATCCGTTTCAATCAAAGACGAAAATCTAACGTGGGTCCCTTATAAGATTAGTACCTACATAGGGCATACCTCTGATTTCATTCACAGCACCCAATTCTCTCCAATCAAAATTCTCGGGTAATTTATCCGAAGACCCGGAAAATTCATCTTTGTGCACTTCGACGCAATTTTCCTTCAAAGTATTATATATTTGATCCATCGCTTCTGTCTCGACACATCGAGATTTATCTGTAAAATATCTAATTATTATTTTTAATAATGTTTTTCAATGAAGCAATATTTTATTTGATTCACTCGCCTAAAGATTCATTAAAAATTTCAGCTGGTGCAATTTCTTCGGAAAAACTGGTAATTTCCATTTTTTGAGTGAGTGATTTCATTGTTATGATGACCACAATTGGAGCAAGTATTTGTTTCGTTGAGTCCTTGACCGATTTCTACCAATTTAAAATTTGAAAAAAAAAAGACTTACAATGATTTTGGGTACTGTGGGAACGAATACCTAAACTTATGGAAAAATCAGGTTTACCTGGGGTCGCACATATACGGTCATTTGTAATGTTTCATTGATCCATTTGTCTGCTTCGATTCCTCGAACTAGTTCTTTTCCTACGTGCTTGATGGAAAATTTATTCAAAATAAATGATAAAACTTGGTTTCTGTATTTTTATGTAGATTCATCAGCAAGTTTGAAATTGGTATAAGGATCAACCTACCTTAAAATTCGATTCAAAATTACGCGTCCAAGTTTGAAAATAAATCGTTTTGTTCATCATCTGGGTTCTTTTGATGCAAGAATCTTCATTATTAATTGCCACAGGAAATACATGGTAGATATCAACTTCTTCGCCAGTTTTTTTAATAAATGTTTTCAAAATACCTATAATGCGAGTCAAAAACGCCGATTATGGTCCATATGGAGTTCTCAATTTATTAATTTGTGTTTAAAATGTCGGCTTACTTCCATATGTATCCATTCTTGTGATTAATTCGTCCCTGTCCATCCATATTGATGAGGATACAGCTCCTTTGCCACCATCGGTAGTATTATAATATGCATCCATGGTCATTCTGAAAGCCGATGGAAACGTAAGAGAAGAATTTGATGGGGTTGATGTTTGGGCATCTGTATCTTCAGCTATAAAAAAAACAACAGATTATGGTGAGAATTTTTAACTCATGTTCTCAAAAAAAATATAATGTGAAAGTATAAAAAATCGACGAAATTAGCAAAAAAAAATTACAGTCAAATTGACATGTTTGAATTTGGTAAATTTTTGAGCTGGAGAGATGAACATTAAATTTTTTTGGGATTATCAAAATTATTGAACGTCCGGGCAGTAAAATTTCGAACCCACTTCTCCTAATTCGAATCTTCAATTTTTAACTCATGTTTTCAAAAAAAATATAATGGGAAAGTATAAAAAATCGACGAAATTAACAAAAAAAAATTACAGTCAAATTGACATGTTTGAATTTGGTAAATTTTTGAGCTGGAGAGATGAACATTAAATTTTTTTGGGATTATCAAAATTATTGAACGTCCGGGCGGTAAAATTTCGAACCCACTTCTCCTAATTCGAATCTTCAAATTTTTTAAGAACGGGGGAGGGGAAAAGTCTGATCGATTTTTGAGTAATTAAATTGCAAATTTAACTTACCTCGACCTTCCACAGCTGTCGAGAAAAAACTTAACAAAAAAGCTACAACAAACAGCACACTCATGTCGATTTTTCTGCTGGATAGGTTAGAAAATTGCGCACAAAATTTTAAGTCCATCTTGTTGGGAGTTGGTACCTCGGCTGGTTTGAAAATTAAGCACGAATTACTTACTTTATATAATTACACAAGGACAAAAAAATACGTATGATTGTCTCGGTTGAGCTAGCAGAAGTATGAATCATGATGCGAAAAATATGGAATTTAATGATTCGCACAAATCGTAATTAATTATAAAATTATCAAATTAAAAAGCGCTTTATCATGGCATTTAATGGTTACGATGACATATGTCTGTCTTTCGGAATTATGCCTCCGTATTACATTTCACAAATAGTTTATAACAATATGAGATAAATTTCAACTTATTGCATAAGTTGTGATAAGAATTAAAATACATTTGGGTACCAATAATTGTAGAATTTATTCAGTTTATGATTACTCAGACTCAGATAAGTTTGGGAATAGGTTTTAGGGTGCATTTTTTCAAATTTTGATAGGAACTGGCGAAAAAACGTAGTCAAATGATCTCAAAAAGATTTTTAAAAGTTGGAATTTAATGGTCATTGCCCTCCCCCTCCCGCAAAAATTCAAATTTTCAAAAAATATGCATTTTAAATTTTATTAAGAAATTTTTCAAGCCAAATTCTTTTGCTTTTTTGCTCATGGTTCTATTATTAGGTGCCACTGAAAAAGTTTTTCAGACGTTTTAAAAATTTCACCTGCCTGACTCCACCTCACCACTTCCCTCTCGATCATAAAATCTGACCACCATCAAAGCATTTTGAAAAATTGAAAAGAAAATTGAAAATGATTCTCCATTGAAATTTCCTTTGCTTAGTCGATTTTCATGAATTCAAAAATAGTGTCGAATAATTTTTGAATTCATGAAAATCGACTAAGCAAAGGAAATTTTAATAGAGAATCATTTTTTTCAATTTTCAAAATTTCTCAGCAACTTTAATTAATTGAAAAGCAATAACCATCAAAATTTGATATTTCTGTAACTTTTCGATATTTTATCAGACATTAGAAAACATTTAAAAATTTGACATTTCGGTCAACTTTGACATATTATCTGTGACTTTTTATATATTTTTTTTTGAGAAAAATATAATTTTATTTAGAATATCTCTGCAGTAATTGACCGTCTTGAACCATGCTTGAACCGAAATGTAAAAATTGGAACTCGAACTGAACCCAGTAAAAACCGAAACATACGAGTATTTCAAATTGGTTTCATTTTCAGTTATTAATTTTTTTACAAGTTAATGCCCTGGGACTCTCCAATCACTTTTTTTCATTCGGTAAAAGGGTTTTAAAATTTTTTAAAGACTTTTGTATCAAAAGTTGGAGACCTTTCACTATCTTTTATTTTCCTAATGAAACTGGCGATTTTCAGCATCAAAAGTTCAAAACTGCACAGAAATTGACTTCGTCCAGTTAAACGTGTTGCATATCTGTACATTTGCAGGCGCAAAATCGAATTTTTTAGAAACTTGTTATTTCGCCATTTTTTAAGCTGAACAATAGTTCAAAATGTCAATTATGACTAATTAAAGGTCGCTGATTACTAATTTGTAATTATATTTATATAAATTGCAATTGAGGTCTAAAATGGATGTGTTATTTTGTTAAATAACGTTTCCCGGAAAGAAACTAACGCAGACCGAAAACAAACCCTATGACCCATCATTTATCTTTTTTTGTTTTTTTGCTCAATAAAAAAGTAAAAAATTCCAAAGATTTTAGTATTAGGAGTTAGAGAGCTTTTAGTATACCTTATATTTTCCTAGTGAAATTGATACCCTTTCGTGTCAAAAATCAGTCAAATCGAGATTCTGGTGTGTAAAATTAGTTGCCTATCTATATAAATTGAAGTGAGCTATAATATCGATCTAAGGATCGTTTTCGAATAATTTGAGGTCGTCGAGTTTGAATCCAAAGTCCATTTTCGGCAATTGACTTTCGTTTTTGAGATGTCGCTCATTTTTACATTAAAAATGCTGGTAATTTTGGATGATCTCATTGATAGCTAACAATTTTTTCCATATTCGAGATCAATGGCTTCGATTCAGTGAAAAACAACTCTTTTTTGAGTATTCGCTTTTCGAAATTACCCAAAATGGCTAAAAATAAGTGAAATATCAAATTAAGTGGGAAAGAAAGAAAACACGATTCTTTGTGTTTTTTCAAATGTAAACAAATTTGACTACATGATACCAATGATATATTCATGACCAGCGACCTAAAATACACCCACCAAGATTATTTCTACCCCTTTCTACACTACACTTGATAGTTTACCGTTTTTTAGAGAAGAAAATCAACGATATCACGAGAACAAAGGTCCGTAGACGGAAATGAACTTCGGATTCGAAATCAGCGACTTTGAATCCATTATATTCGACTCTTATACTGAGTGTTTCGCTACAAAAAATGGATTAAAAAATACAACGTAGAAAAAAATTCGCTATTTTTAAAAGAAAATATATAAGCGAAAATTTGCCCATTTTCCCTTACCTACTTATTTTGAAAATATAGATTTAGCTGATTTAGGAATTTTTGAAGGAGAAAAATCTCAAAATAGGGATCCAATACGATTAATTCGAGGTCGTTGATTCCGAATCTGGGGTCCTTTTCTGTGGTCGAATCTGTTCAAGAAAATATGGGCAATTTTTGCCTCAAAAATTTTATCTCTTGGTAGTTGAGTCGAGATTTTCCTATTGAAAGGTTTGGTGTTTACCCATTCTAGGTCGTTGATTTCAATTCCGGAAACGAAAAAGGTTGAAGAATCCGTATGCAAAATTTATTTTTAAAAAATTGGCGAGCCATTAGAAAATTTTTAAGGGGCTACATAGGTGAGTACTTACAAGAAATTTAAAATACTCAAAAAAGAGAGAAGTGATTGAAATTTGAATTTTTGGATAAAAACACCCAAATTGACGTTATTTTTGAAAAAAAAAAACAGTTCTTTATCGGTTTTGCAAAATTTTTTGAATGTAACCAAATTTTTAGAGCAAACTGACCGATGTAAAGGTTGAGTGGGGGTGGGGTAAAATTTTTACCAAGTTTTTGATATAAAAACCACGCAAAAATTATTGACCACTTATATTCTCTCATTTAATTTTGAAAAAAAAAATACAAAATAATCGGTCCCAAAACAAAATTTCATGGTTCTATGGTTCAGATAACAATTAATGACGTAATGACTAAAAAGTAAAAATATTATTCTCGATTGCTACCTAAAAGTGTGACTTTGACCCCCTCAGTTTAATAGTCATTCAGTTCCAAACCTCCTTGTATTTATTTTTCAGAATTTACCTCGTCAAAAAAAAATCACGTTTGAAATTCAGTACAAATATGTGCCATGTGTCGATAATACCAATGGTCAATAAATCATAGACCAATGCGTTCGAGGAATTCTTGTGTCGACGATTAGTCGTACTGAAAAATTGATAACATTTTATGGCTAAATTTATCTTTGGAAAAAATCCTTGTAAGAGATTTTTTGCAAATAGTGTAATACGTAGTAGTTTTATTTTTTATTGGTACCTACCTAGTCTAATTATCTTTTTAAAATTTTATACCACAAAAAAATGGTGGCGAGGGTCAGATTTTTACAATGTAGCAATCCAACGAAAGATTTCCACAAATTTCGACAATTTTCTAGAGAAAAAAATATTTTATTTTAATAAATCTAGCTTTTACCGTTATAAAATACGTTAATATAATATTTTCACAATTCCATTGAATCACAATTTTATCACATTTTAAATGCCTATAAAGCAAAGATAAAAAATATTTACGTTGAATTCTTACACGCATTATACTAAATTAGAATATCAGTTCGCCACCGTTTAGGAACCATCGAAACTATACGAACCGAAAAATAAAATCAAAAATTACATCGATTAATAAAATACAAAATGATTACAACTCCCTAAAAAAAAATTGAGAAAAAAGTCATCACAAAAATCATGCTTTTGTTTCAATTCCGTAATTTTGGCCGAAGCTCGAGCGATTAAAAGGTGACGTAAGTCGGTGATGTCATCACACCGCAATTATTATCTTGAATAGCCATTAAAACGTAGCCATCATTTCCCCAGTAATTCGACCAGGAATTTTTAACGAGCCAATATTTTTTACCGAAGACAGTTCCATAACCGACTAACAATACAGCGTGGTCCAATCCGTCCGGTGTGTTTCCTACAAAAATAAAATTATTTTCATCAAATGAAGAACGAAAGGTTTAAATTCAAATATAAATTACAATGAGTGAAAACCCGAGATCGTACCGCATTTAGGTTCGTAGTATACGCCGTTCGAGTAGAACGAAAAAGTACGATGAGAGGCGTCAATGGCAATGGAGATGGGACCGTGTTTCAGCAAAGCTATTTTGAGGGCTTCTTCGCTTCCAACGGTTACATTTACGTAGCCGGTGATTTTAGCTTGTAAGGTTACATTTTGTACATGGCAGTAGCTGTCCTGAAAGGTGTACATAGAAGAAACTCGATAATTCGATTTTTTAAAATTATAATACACAAAGAGTACGTAGAATTTCAGTTCGAAGATTACCTGGCCATAATAAGGACCATATTCTTCTTCGGTTGGAATGCCACCGTGTTTCATCATCCATTGATATGCTCTGAAGTCTTCTCCACCATCACAGCCATTATTACCATAACCCCAACTGCAGTCAATCAAAGCCTAAAGGGGGAAAAAAAACACGAAATGAATAATTTTTTTATAAATATCCTTCTTAGATACGATTATCTTTATCAACACACTGCTGATACAACTCAAAATGAATAAATAAGTTTTATCTTACCACGATAACATAACGTGATCTTTGAACTACAAATATAGAGTTATAATGTAAATAATTTTGTCATCGAATTCCATTAATTTAAAAAACACATGCACATAACTTGAAGAATACTCACTTGTTGAGATAGACGAAGCAGTGTGCCTTTCGTGTGGACGAAATATTCACCTTCGATGGCTCCTGTAGTTCCAAAACTCCAACAAGATCCACAAACAGATTGATCTACAAAGAAGACATTTTCAAATTCGAGAACTTGATCGAAATAATTCGAGGTATACCTTTGACAGGGGTTACAGCTCCGAATATTCTCCAATCGAAATCTTCTGGAATTGATTTGATTTCTTTATCGGTATCGTAAGGGAAAGGCAGACCACCATTGTAGCCAGGAGAATATCTGCGGCCTCTAAGAGCACGTAATTCAACAGGTGTTTTGTCAGCTAAAATATTAACGCCTAGAGTAAATCCTAGATTGGCTCGGTTCTTCGAATGAACGAACCTGCGAATCATCAGAAGTGCAATATTAATGAAAAGGTCAAAAGATAGGTTATTAAATAAATTAGGTAGAGTGTTCCTTATTAAAAAATGAGAATTTTCCCCCAAATTTTGGAGGTCCCATTCACTAGGATGGCTTATTTTCCTCTAAAAACGAAATTCCCAAAATTTTAATCCCTACATCAGTGGAAGGCCAACCGTTGGGCGCCTCAGACATCTGAATTTCATTTTTCTTAAGGAATTGAACTTAATTGGGATAAAATGTTAAAAACGAAAAAAAGTGAAATTATGTAAAATTTCGAACCGCCGCCGAATAAATTTACATGTTTTTTTGCACTATTATTTAAGGAAGGATTTTTCTTTTTAAAAAATGACAAATAATTTTCTTCATTTCGGTTTCAATTTTCAATTTTTCTCGATTCGTTCAAATTGATAAATTTCGTTGGTGTTTTTTTCATGCTGGGAAAAATTTTGGAGTTGAAAATAATTTTTAAAAAATCCAAGTTGAGAAAAGATTTTAAAAATTTGAGAAAATGAAAATTTAAGCTCGAAGGAAAACTTTTTGAGAAAATTATAAGCATTTTTTGTGGCAATTTTTTAAAGAAAATTATGCAAATATGGTAAGTAAGTAGGTAATGCGAATTTAAAAATTTTGAGTTGAACAAAAATTTGAATTAGGGGGAGATAAAAATAATAAGAAAATGAAAAAATTGATTGAGAAAATTATGACAATGTGAACTTGAAAATTTTGGGACAGAAAAACAAAAATCAAGATTTGTAGGAAAATTACGAAAATTCTAGCCTAAAAAATTATGGAGTTCAAAAATTTTGATTTTTAAAAAAATTTCAACTTAGAAAAATGAAATGGCTTGTGGAAATTATATGTGGATATAGAAACCACCCTTAGGTGTAAAAAATTGATTTCTGAGTTGACACTGATTTTGGGCGTTTTAGAAGGTATAGAATCAAAGGAGAACCTCCACTCAAAAACCAATTTTTTACACCTAAGGGTGGTTTCTATATCCAGGCTCACATATGAAAATCTGGCTAGAAAGCTTTAGGAGTAGAAAAAAATGAAAACATTGAAAACTACAGGAAAAATTTGAAAAATCTAAACCAAAAATCAAGTAAAGAAAATGTTACAATTTTTTAACAAAAAACCTGAAACCTTCCGTATTAAAAATATATCGAACATAAAAATGAACGATTCAGTCGTTCATAAAATTTACAGGTTTTTCGAGCATATTCTTGCAGACTTAGTCGAAGGTAAATTTTCAAATATTATTTTAAAATTTGAAAATATGAATCGGTTGTGATTTTTAGGGATGATTTTTGGATCCAGCTCTCACTCTTCCATTTTGGCAGCTCGACACATTTCAAAATTTCGGTACTGAAGTTACGAAAAAAATTCACAAATCGACAAATTTTAAAAATATAGACTCCAGCTCTCATTTCTTTCTCTATTTTTGTATTTTTACACACCAAATTCATTCACATTCGTCCCAAGTTTATTATGCTTTAGATTTAGACGATAAAACTCCTCAAAATACAGAATAATCGTGGAAAAGTGAATTTGAGCCATATTCAGAAATTTTACATCATTTCACCAAAAAACTTGTTTTTAGCATAAAAAAAGAGGGTCTAACGCATGATCCCTACCTGACTGACGTTGGGGGTTAAAATTTTGAAAATACCATTTCTAAAAGAAAATGAATCAATCCAAGAGTTAGGAATTCCAAAATTCGAAAATTCGATTCAAGACACACCCTAATGAGCATCTCACCTAACATTATGTTTGAAAGCTTCTCTTCTGTAAGGATGTTCTTTATCATCGTATTTTTTGTTATGAGCTTTCTGATACTTATCAAAAGCAGCATCGACGTGTTCCTCGTATCCTTCGACGAATTCACGAATCGGATTAAATGTGTAAACGTGATCGACACCGGGTCCAGGGAACGATTCACATTTCATATCTATACCAACATTCATCAGATTATTACAAATCTTGAAATTAAATTACGTTCTGACGTCTCTCGTTAGCCTAGAACTCAGTATGTATACCGGTAACTTGAAAAACAGTCGGATCTGGTTTCTCGTCGGAAAAATATCCGTAATCGATCCAATAATGATCGAAGTGCGATCCGAAAATGGCATTCATTCCTTTCATAATGAACGTAACAGGTACAGGTATTTGAGCAGACGGATCTTTAGTCGATTTCTAGAAACGGGAAAATAATTACATTAGAAACACTTGTTTAAAGTGACCTATTTTAGAAAATATCTGGTATCGAACCTGGTACTGAATAAACATGATGTATTTCGTCAACTTCTGCCCATCAACTTCGGTAAACTGCCATTTTTCCGCCTCGATTCCGCGAATTATTTCCGTACCAATCAACTGCAAATAAATATTTCCTGGTGCAATTGAAGTTACACAGAGAACCTCATTTTGGATCATTTATTCACCTCGTATTTTGCCAAATTGGGTAGCACGTTTTGAGGAGTAATAACACCGATTTCAGCTGACCCATTTACTTGCAGACATTTCAGCGTGTTTGTCTCTTCTTCGGTTGTTACAGGTGTGATTTTCAGCATGGATCCGTATTGGCCTTCTTTTTGTAATTGGTACGTCTTCACCATGCCTTTAAAAGACAAACGATATCCAGTGACGAAATCAATAAGGTAGAGAAGAATATAAAATACTGAAATTTATACCTCCATAATAATCCACCCTGCTGACGGAATCTTCGGCGTCATACCAGGTATAAAATGGTTCCTCGATTTCCGAATAAGGAATATATAAAACTGCTTTGGTAACATAGCTGCTAGGAAACACCGGCGGATCTTTCGATGAGCTAACACCTACACAAAAGCAAATTAAAATTATACAACATATCACGTTAAAATTGAGAAATATGCTTGAAAAGGAACAGAAAGATTTCATCTACAAAATAGTATTCTTTTCTGAGATATACTCGAGAGATTCTTAAATAATTATTCAGTTCTGATCCATGTTTTGAAAAGCTGAATCATTCGGATCAAAGGTGAAATAAGTTACATTAGCTTGCCAAGAGAATTCATGACAATCATGAATACTCTTTCCTTTCGAGCTTCCGATTAAAATAATAAATAATTTGGATACTTTGACCAGTGGTTAGCTAATTACCTATTGAGATGAGGAGCGATATAAAAACACCGAAACACTTCATTTCACTTCACTTTCAAACACTACTCTCAAAATGCAACGGAATATATCTTAACAAGCTTCGCAGTTCGCAATTATTTATAATTTACGCAGAAACGCCGACGATCGGCAAGTCATAGTTATAAATGACGGCTTGCAATTGATAAAGAATAATTTTATTTATGGAAGGGTGATATGGCGGGGATAGGGGAACGTGGAAAATAATAAAAACAAAAACAAACGCCAATGATTTGGCAACAGTGTGATGGCAACACTGAATTATCACAAGAATGTTGCTATTTTTACACAAAATCTGCATCATTGAAATTGAATGATGGGCAGATTAATTCTTTTAGTAAATTCAATTCTTGATTGAATTTGAAAGTTGAAAGTTGAAACTGAAAGTTGAACTTGAAACTCAGATTAATAATTTCTTATTTCTATTCATTTTTTCTTCCGAATGAACAGAATCATTCATAATCTGATTACTTTTATGTGAAAATAAATTTTCCATTTCCAGAAGTGTTTTCACCTTTTCACGTAATTAATAATTAAATAAAAAAATTTTTGAAGTAAGTTTACAATTTTACATTGACTGGATGAGCAAAGGGTGGAAGATCTCCCCAAAAATTCACCTCCACACAAAAAGAAGCGGAGCTAGGGAAAGGGAATCTCAAAAATTGTAATTTGGATAATTGGATTGGATACCATTTTTTTGAGTTTTTTTTTTTGCGACCTCTACTACATAGGAGATTTAAAAGTGGCCGATCGCAAATTTAAAAAATTATTCTGATGTTTACCAAATCCAGGGATGGAAAACCTTTATAAAAAAATAAAGGTTTTCGGTTTGGGTAAAGGTTTTCGTGAAAAAATGAAGGTTAAGGGTTCTAAGGTTTTTCAGTTTTTAGAATAAAGGTTAGGGGTTCTTGGTTACTGGTTGCCCAGAAGGTAAGGGTTCCGGGTTAAGGTTCCGGTTAGGGTTTTGGGGTTTTTTAAAAAAAAATTTCTCATTTGATTAGGGTCATTCGGGCAAAAAATTTTATTGTTGTGATGTAAAAAACGTCAGAAAATCCAATAAAATTGATCTCAGGTCTTGAAAATCATTTCTTAGGAAGATATGGACGTTTGAAGTTGAATGATCAATATTCAATTGCTCACTGTTCATTATATATTCCTACCCAGGGATGGAAAACCTTTATAAAAAAATAAAGGTTTTCGGTTTGGGTAAAGGTTTTCGTGAAAAAATGAAGGTTAAGGGTTCTAAGGTTTTTCAATTTTTAGAATAAAGGTTAGGGGTTCTTGGTTACTGGTTGCCCGGAAGGTAAGGGTTCCGGGTTAAGGTTCCGGTTAGGGTTTTAGGGTTTTTTTAAAAAAAATTTCTCATTTGATTAAGGTCATTCGGGTAAAAAATTTTATTGTTGTGATGTAAAAAACGTCAGAAAATCCAATAAAATTGATCTCAGGTCTTGAAAATCATTTCTTAGGAAGATATGGACGTTTGAAATTGAATGATCAATATTCAATTGCTCACTGTTCATTATATATTCCTACCTATGTCATAAAACTTACAAAATATTCCTAAAAATCAATTTTAAAAAAAAAGTTAGTTTCAGTATCACAAAAATCTGAACTGCTTGCAGGAAAAACCCTAAAAAAACTAAAAAATTGAAACCTCAAAACCCGAAACCCTTAACCCAAAACCCAAACAAATTTTTAGGGTTAAGGGTTTTAGGTTATTCATTTCTAAATTCATTTAGGTTATGGGTTAGGGTTTTTTTTCGCTAGTTTTTATAAGGGTTAAGGGTTCTAGTTATTTTTCAAAGCAAAAATAAAGGTTTTTTAGGGGTTAAGGTTCCAGAACCGGTTCCGGTTCCGGTTCCGGTTTCCATCCCTGACCAAATCTAAATATCGCTCACATTATTTTGGTTATCTAGATAGGTACCTAGATACTTACATACCTAGTATAATTTCTAATGAAATTTTTAATTTTTGCAGTAGCAATTTGCTACAAAAATTTTTCAAAAAATTACTTTAAATTTATTTTAAAGAGCATGAAATTTTTTTACTTAATTTTCAAGCCACTGAAAGAACAACTTGCATTTTACGAGGTTCTCAGACGGTGACGAATACCTAAAAGTGGCAAAAAATAGTGTTTTTTTTCAAAAATTCTCCCATTTTGAGCACTTTAAACGCCGTCGTTCTTTGAGCAGGAGGAGGAGCCGGGGGGCAAAATACTACCTCAACAAATTTTGTCAATACCCAGAAAGTATAGGATAATTATGATTATTCAGTGTATACCGACCAAATTTCGACTTTCCATCTCAATGCCTACGCTATTGGCATGGGTACCTAGGCTACCTACCTCTTCAATTTTTGCCGAAAATTTCTGCTTGGAAAATATGGATTTCACTAGGCAAATTCGAATTTTGAAAACTTGAATTTTAATCGATCAAAAACAGGTCATAATTCCAGATCGGCTCAAAACTCTTTCCGATCAACTCAGGAGGACGAAAATAAGGTACCTATATACCAAACTTCAACTTCTTTCGTTGATTAGATTAAATTTTCATATTTTTCTGGGAGGGCTTTAGGGTAAATTTGAATTTTCAAAAATTCGTCAGAATTCAAAAATTGAACGTTGACACCTAAAATTTTTCATAAGGAGTTCTTTTTGGATGTCCTTTCAATTTATTTTGATTTCAATCCCAAAATTTTCCGCCTGTTGGGGTAGGTACCTGCACCTGCATTGTGAGGAATAAAAATAACAAGCGAACAAGACACCGAAAAACATTGATCGCTCTGGTGTGAATTACTCGCTGTCGTATGAAGAGTTGAATGTTTGAGAACATAGAATCTATGACTTTATGTTTTTCTAATTTTCACCTATTCACTACCCTCTTGAAAAGTTTGAAAAGTAATATCCATAGCTGAGAATAAAAATTTCAATCTTCAGGAGAAATTTCGTAGGTAACACTAAAATTCAGCTCTGAAGGGAGTACAAGAAAAGTTTCCTAATATTAAAATTTAGTTCTGGAAGGAAGCGCAGGTAGATTTTCAATTTTGAAAATTCGGCTCGACAGAGGAGGTTCAGAAGAATTTTCAAAAAACCAAATTCACCTCTGCAGAAGGGTGGGAAAAATTTCAATTTTCTTATTTTAGCTTTAAAAGAGAGTAAGTAGGTACAGGAACAATTTATAAAAAACATAACAGAGTAGTTTTGAAATAAGTATCAAAATTCAGCTATAACGAGATTATAAAATAAATTTCGAAATATCGAACCTCAGCTCGGGAGGGGAGTACAAAATAATTTTTAATAGCCAAAATTCGGCTCTGGAGGATGGTGCAGGAGAATTTTCAAAATTGTATCAAAAGGTAGCTCGGGTGAGGGGTAGGTACGAGAAAATTTTCTCCTTCCAAAATTCAGCTTCGGTTTGGGTTTGGGTGCAGGAGAAATTTCGAAGTATCAAAATTCAACTGCGGAGAGGGCACAGGAGAATTTTTAATTGTCAAAACTTTCCTCTGAAGAAGGGTAACTACTGGGAAATTTTTAAATACCAAAATGGGACAATTTTTAATTTTTAAAATTCATCTCTGGAGGAGTTATGGGAGAATTTTAGATTTTCAAAATTTAGTTTTGCATGGGTGGGAGGGTACAGGATTTTTTTTTTAATTCCAAGTTCATCTTTGGGGAGGGACGATGAGAAATTAATAAAATATCGTTCACAATTTTTAGTTTTCGACCTATTGAAGATATTGAACTTTTCACATGAGATTTCTTTTGGATTAAATCGCGATTTAATTGGGTTTAGGTTCCCACATTTTATGAAAAATGAAATTTTTTGGGAATGGTAATAAAATTCAGGAAATTCCAGACAGTTTTTCAATGTTCGCAGAGACGCATTTTCAAAAATCGATTCAAAAACGATAGGAACTGTCTGACTTTTCATATTTTTGAGAAATGGTTATTTTGAGGGGTTGCTTTTCGCAGCAATTCAAATACCTACGACAATTTATTTTTCGGAATGAAATAGGGCTACGACTTGCCCGACTGACAAAATATGAACGATTTTTAAAAAAAAAAGGTAAACGAATCGCTAACTAAAAAGTAGCATGATTTTTGGGAAAAATCGTTCACGAAACGTTAAAGTTTTCGTGACTAATTCGTCAGTATTTTAGTTAGCGATTCGTTACCTTATTACTCATTAGCTAAACGCTAGCGATAAATTTATAGTTCTGTTAGCGATTCGTTAGCGAACTGGGTTACGAATCGCTAACGATAGAATTGATCCTTCTGTCAGCGATTCGTTAGCGAACCAGTTTACGAATCGCGAACGATTAAATTGATGAATTTGTTGGCGATTCGTTAGCGAACCACTTTACGAATCGCTAACGTTAGAATTGATGATTCCGTTGGCGATTCGTTAGCGAACCACTTTACGAATCGCTAACGGAATCATAAATTTGTAGCTAGCGTTTAGCTAACGAATAAGTAGCGATAGAATTCATAATTCTGTTGGGGAAATAGTTTTTGACAGAAGACAAAACTATTTTCGAAAAACAAATGAAATTTGACCCAGCGGTTTAGAATTTCGGAAAATTCTGCTTTTATCAATGAAATTGGTCACCAATATGAATAATTCGCGATTATAATTTCTAATTAACCATTTTTATGAGCATTTCTTCCATGCTGAAACGTTTCAAAAAGTTTTGGCGATTTCAAAACGGTTTACATCTGTTTGAAATTATTTTGGAAGGTCGGAAATTTACCAAATTTCAGCTTTTTTCATCGATGACATCAAATTTCTATAATGTGCAAGGCGATGGAGTAATTTTTAAATCTCAAAAATTCACCAAAATTCAAAAAATGAACTTCAGCATCCAAAATTTTGGATATGAGAATTCTTTTATAATGAATTTTGGATTTATTTTTGATTTGGTCCAAAATTTTACCTACGGTTATAATATTTCCCCTGTTAGAACTAGGTACGAGTTCAAAAAGAACCATGATAATAGAATTCAAAGTTAAGAACACAAAGCAAAAATTCAAAATAAAACAATCCAACAATTTTGGTTGAAATTATTGCTAAAATACTTAGAAGAACATACGTAGCCACGTTCATTTTACTTCTGAAAAAATTTAACCATTGGGTAAGTAATTATTGAAAAGAAATCTGTAGGTATAACTGAACAAATTGAAAAAGTTGAACTTGAGAAATTACAATAACAATAAAATTTGAAGAAATTTTCTTACGACTATTTATTCTTAAATTTTTTCAAGATCTTTCAAAAAAAATTTCAAACCTAAACTATTTTCCAGTACTTACTTTAAAAATTTTCCCCGAATTTTTTCAGATTTGAATTTCTTAAAAATCATAAATCTCATATCATTCAAAATTTTTCAACTCACAATTGAAAAAAAATAAAAATAAAAAAGAAATTAAAATTTTGGAAAATAAATCGGAGGAAGTTTGAGAAAATTGAATGTTAAGAAATTTACTGCTGGAAAATTTTAAAAATTGGATAAGTACATATAAGTACAATTTCGAAAAATATATTCAATAGTAGAAATTGAAAAAAAATTGAAGTTGTAAATTAAAATAACGATAAATTAAAAAAAAATCCTTTAAATTTTTTCTTAAATTTTAATCAAAAAACAAAATGTCGAAAAAATCACATATCTTGCAACGAAAATGAAAGAGACCTAGAAACCCGTTCTAAGTCCTCATTTCGGATTGGCGAAGGCGAGGTCGAGTTGGGGACCATGGACGAATTTTCCAACGTAGACGGAGTTTCCAACTTAGACAAATTTTGATCTGACGAAGGCGAAGTTTGATGCAAACTAGGATTCAACACCGATGAATTTTCATGTTCAAACAAAGGCGCTTGGTGCGAACTGGGATTCGACATGGATGAATTTTCTTGCGACTTTTCATTCAACGACAAGTTTGGAGTCACGGTTACAGTATCTACAAGCAATAAAAAAATTAATAAACAGAAATTTGTAAAATTAACATCAAGAAAATGCTCACCGCGAGGTTTATCATTTTTTTTCTTTAGTCTGATTGCATACATGTCCGATTTTTTTTTCCAAAGTTTGCGTATTTCTTTCAAAATTTCGTTTTTGACAAAATGTTCGCTTTCTGTCGTATATTTCGTTAGAATAAATGCTGAAAACAATATACAAAGCTATGTGCACTCACGCCGTCATGAAAATAATAGCAAAATAATGAAAAACTCACTTTGAATCTCCAAATAAATTCTTGTCGCAGTTAGATTCAATTTATTATATTGCCCAGAGCAATTGTATACCTTCAGCACAGCACCACAATCGAAAATTTCATGGAAGATCATTTCTACTTTTTCAGCCAAATTTTTTCCTCTGGCACTACAATACATCATCAGTTTTTTCTGAAAGTAATATTTTTAAAATACGCGAAAAATTCTCGACAACATTAATAAAAAAGTAATACTTTAAAGTGCTTACAAAATCTTCCAAGTACTGATGTTCTAATTTCAATTTTGATTCAATAATTTCGAATTTTTCTGCGGTACGAATTGGAAATAACATTCGCTGCCTCCATGAAGTGAATTTTTTATTCGGCGTCTTCATTGCAGATGATGATGATTGTTTGTCAGATGTTGTCATGTCTGTGTTATTTCTGAATAAGCTGGCGTCTATTGATAACAAAAAGAAAAAAATATATACCTACATACGTATCGGGCATGTAAGATAAATAGAGTAAAATATTAGGGATGACAGATATTCATACCCAGTTTTTTGTTGATTTTAATTAGGAGCTCTTTTACTTCCGCACAACAACAAGGTTTCTCAGAGTCTGAGGGAAAAAATGAAAAAGTAGAAAATGAAGTTTCAAAAAGTGTTAACTTTATGAAATAAACTCTGTGAAATTGCAATTAGGTACCTGGTATAATTATAGTTGATTTATGTGTATGCTCACTTTCTTTGAGTGGCTTTTCTTGTGGTTTTATCGGATTCAAGGAAGTATCTATAGGGAAAGAATAAAACATTTGAGTTTTAATAATTAAAATTCTTTAGAACTAACCCAGAAGTAAAAACTGTTACCATTCCTAGATTTTTTTTCTGGTGGTTTGACTGGTTTCAACAGCGACAAATCTGATTCAGAGTCAGATGGCTTTGATTCGGATTTTCTTTTTTTTTTCTTCTCTTTTGGCTGAGAACCCTCGCCTGCAGTATCAATACGCTCAGCTTCAATTGATTTTTCCTGTTCCAAACTGTTCAAAAATAGTTTCGCATCTTCGTAGATATCTACAGTGATTTTCAGTATTTTAGTTAATACAGATATAATTATACCACAACGTCATAAGTAAGTAGGTACTACAAGTTAATTTAGGTACCTACCTTCTTCGCCATATAGGATGTCAGCTATGTAGAGTTTCCATTTGCCTTCATCGGTATGAGGTTTTGTACATTTCTCAACACAGTTGGATATTTCTTGATCAGTTCTTTTATAGGGGTACCAGAAAGTGTTGTTATTGGTAAAAAACCATTTTCGTGGAATGACGCTCAACTCATGTAGCTTGTTTGTGGAAGCTTCTCCAATTATAAGATATTTTTTTCGCGGCTTTGTACCAAGTTTATCTATGAAAGTTTTTTTCGACATTTTATTCTGAAAAAAAGTAAATAGGTACAATTGATTTAAAAAAATGTCACAAATTGGGAACACGCTATCAAAGTAAGCAGGCATCGGAACAAAAATTTTTTAAATTGATATCAACTTTAGTAATCAGTTTTGAGAAAAAAGTAACCTTGAAAGACAAAAGATAACCAATTTTTTAAATTTATTTTCTCAAAAGCATCCTTCTCCTTGTATATTTTCTTAATGATTAAAATTCTGCCATGTTAAAATTTTTCATTAAAAAAACATTACCTTTTTCAATTTCTGGAAGCCATTTATTTTAAAGTGAGTTCAAAATTTCTTTTCTAAAGGTTTTTGATTTTTTATAAATTTTCAATTTATTGCAACTCATATACTTTCAAATTTATTTCATGTATTCAAGTTTATAAATTATTCATTTTAAAATATATTTTCAGTATTTTCCAATTTTTAAGACGTTTTAAATTTATTAAAAGTTTCGTTCATTTTATTTTACACTAAAATCAATTTTTTATATTAAAAATGTTTGCATTCTTAAACCATTTTCAATGTTTTTAATTTTTTTGTAATTCAATAAATTTTTCAATTTCTTTTTTCATTTTCACAACTATTTAAAGACTGAGCTGCAAAAAAGTAATTTTTGTCCTATGCTTGGAATTTGTTCACTTTGGATTTGAAATTATGCGCGCACAATTTTGAATCAACTAACTTTCATCAAGTCCAAATTCTTTCACAAATTGCTGATGAGCATTTTTTTTTCATTTGATTTATTATAGAAAACCCCATTTAATTTTGGATGAGGTGACAAAATGATGGATTCAAATCTCTTTGGAAAGAATGGTTACACACAATTTCAAATTGTGTAATATAATTTCAAACCCTAAGCAAACTTACTCCTGAAACGAGTTGAATTTGAAATAAATTTTATAAAATGAATGCTCTACTGAGATACATACATACTGTTTTACGAATTGAAAATTAATTATGGTGGAGCAACTTTGTTACATAAAAGTTGCCTTTTTTGAGTAAGTCGGAAACCGTATAACATCTTGTTGACACATCTTTTGTGTTACTAAAAATAGGAATAGCGTAACACTTTGCGGCAATTTCTTCAACGTGGTACCGAAACTTTTCTTTGCTCAATTTGGATACTTTTTGGACACCAACAGTATTTGAATACCACGGGATTCTATACGCACTTTTCTTTTTTTCAAATTTTGATCCTTCAATGTAAATTTGTCCAGATGTTTTGTTTTGAAATATACGATCAATTAGAACACAGTCTTCATTATTCAACACACAAAATTGATCAGCAATTCTTTCGCTTCGGAAAAGGAATTGCCTAGTTTTCAATTGTTTGAATTCTTGAATATCTTCACTATCATTATTTTTACAAGGACGACTCAAGATGAATAACGAACGTTCGTTTTCAGTTGAAGCAATACTTATCCGTTCATAGTACCGATTTATAATTTGCTGCATGGGTAATTTGCCACATCTTATCATATTCTTCAAAATTGACATGAAATTTTCAAATTTAAAGGCGCTAAAATTATCAAGAGCACCATACATCAAAGCATCTGCTGCAAGATGTGTCAAGGAGTGCACATTGTGATTTATTAAAGACTCGTCATATAATCTGGAGAATTCTTTGATGTAGTTTGACAATAGAGACTCGATATAATTTTTCTCTTCTTCACTTATTCCACAGCTTGAGCCCATCATTCGGTTTACATAGCTCAACAATTGAAAATGATTTAAATACTCTGTTGGTAGCAAGCCAATTAAAAGTATAGGTCCGGTATAGAACAGAAATTGTCTAAACTCAGTCGCTTTCCAACGATTAAATTCTGAAATAAACCGTGGCTTTCTCACAAATTCAGCTGGACAAAAGTTCCTCAAAATGTACAAACGATCGTTTAAGGCTTCAATAAACGATTTTGGTAAAATCCTTTTCAGAGGTTTTACTTTTGAAGTCCAAATTTCTATCATTTTTTTCATAATGCCAAGACATTCAGAATGCATATAGTCATATGGAATACAGTGTATATCAAAATTTGGAATATCAAATAAAATTGATTTTTTTTGACAAAAATCATCATCATC
Organism: Pseudococcus viburni; assembly: GCA_033439095.1. NCBI lineage: Eukaryota > Metazoa > Arthropoda > Insecta > Hemiptera > Pseudococcidae > Pseudococcus > Pseudococcus viburni. Next base: position 180,297 of record JAVBJF010000371.1, read on the forward strand.
ATCATTTTCTTGATCATCAAAATCAGCATTAGTGCGCAATGATGCAGGCTCAGCATTGGTAAAAAAAACTCTGTTATGCGCCCATTCTCCTATAACTCGACACTTAATGCAGCTATTATAACCAGTTGATCCTTTTGAATTTAACAGAAATGATTTTGCCGGCGCATCAGCGATAACTTTTTCAAACTCAAAATCATAATGCTTTCCCCGAATAATAATTCCATTTTCACATAATTTTGTCACTTCTTCAACAAACGGTTCTAGATAATTATTGGCATCACTCGGTTTGCTATCGCCACAGAATAGGGCAATCAAGAAAACATTTTCACTGGAATTAATTGAACCAAGAATTGGCCAAACACTTTTAGAAGAGCTTTTAGAAATTGGTAACCCATCTACATTAATGGTGAGTTTCAGAGTGGTGCAGTCATCGTTGAATAATTTTTCAACGCTGGTGTTCAAGATGTTTGCAATTCCCAAATAATTATACGAGTCATCTCTTTTTTCAGCATTAGATTTGTTACCTAACACAGTTCTAAAATCTTTAGGCAATGATTTCAATTCCTCTGGATCATCTGTGTTTCTTAATTCTTGTAATAATTCGTTTCCCGCTTCTCTACGAATTCGATGTTTTATACCCCATTTACGAAGTCGATTTTGAAAAGAATTTGTATTGGTAACCTCTTCTTCACCTACATGAAATAATATAAAAAAATTTCATAATATTGTGCTAATTCTTCAACTTCTGTTTAATGCTGAATAGATAAAATATCCCTCAATCTCCAAAATTTGGATTAAAAAAATTCAAAATCACTGTTGGTAGAGAGCTGCGCTGAGATCAGTGGTGGGGGTGGGGTTTTCAAAAATTCTCTATGACCATCGCCGTCAAGTAAAATTGGCGGCTACAATCGTAGCAATGAGCTGAAATTTTCATGGGGGGAGGGGGTGGCAGGATAAAAAATACACCTTATGGAAGAAAAATGGAAACTATGGGATTTAAATTTTCCAAAAAATCAGCGTTGATGAAATGAAATTTTTTGATTCTTACAACTTTTTTAAAGGTGTTTGTTTTTCTTTGTTTTTTTTTTTAAACAAAGAATACAGTTTTTTTCTTTTTTGGACGGATTTTTTCAAACATCTATTTTATTCACAATAATCAGTTTCTTCTTAAAAACAGAAAAAAATGAGAATTTTTAAACGTTTCAAAATTTGATTTCTTTCTTTCTTTAATTGATAATTTTCAATGAAAATGGCTACCTACTTTTGAAAAAAATAACGAGTGTTTTGTTTCCTATTTTTTTTTCAAATTTGTCACAATTTTCATTTTTATCAAGAACAAACAAGAATGGCGAATCATTGGCATAATGAAACGATAAACAAAATTTTTCAATCAAGAGAGCAGTACAGGAAACATGGGTGCGTTTACTTTGGGTTCGAAATAATTATGTTTACATAATTTTATTTCATCAAAAAACTTTCAAGTTGTGTAAATTCTTTCATTTAAATTCAGAAACTGCTGGTTAGTATTTTTTTCTCATTTAATTTACTTATTATAAAATAGTCGTAAAATTTTCTCAAAAAATTTCAAGATTATTTTCAATTTCGTATCTACTAAAAAAAAAAATAAGTCTACATTTTTTTCTTAATTCAATTTCAACGTTTTTGTTTCAATTTTTTTCAACTCCCGTGTCCAATTTTTTTTTCAACCGAAAACTTGAAATTTTCTCAAATTCCTTTTCAAATTTACAACCTTAATTTCTATCGTCCGCATTTTCGTAAAAATTGTTTCAACTTCAACTCAAAATACAAAACTTTTGAACTTTTTTCCAACCTTGATGAACTCTCATTTCGACTTGTATAACCGTCTAAGAGAAATTAATAATTATCTATTTCAAGTATTTTCGCATTAGAATGACACTTCAACAGTTTGCTTATTTGAAACAAATTTTGAGAAAATTTCAACTTTGAGTTAAACAGTTGAAGTTGTAGAATTTCTACTTGGAAAATATTTTGAACATGTGCTTGGGAGTTGAAAAAACAGACGAAAAAGGAAATGAAAAAACAAAGGGTAAGTGCCGGCGGATAATAGGATGGGTGAATCTGCTCCCGAGCTGAAATTCGAAAGTAACTGATGGAAGTTGGTTCTTATGGTCTGAAAACCTTGTGGAAAAATTGTTGGCCCCTACCTTTCTCCTATCTTTAGTGATGGGCCAAAATGTGTTTTTTTTTCAGCCTTTTCATTAAGAATTTTAATTTTTGCGAGTTTTCAACAAAAATTTTTCAAACTTGCCAGGTGGTACCCTATACTAAGGGATATTAGTTGGTGGTTTGAAAAAAATATTCGATTATTTCTTTTAGCTGAAACTCGTGTTTGAAAACTTCAAATCGAGTTTTCTACGTGATGGCTCAGAGGTGCAATTCTGACAAAAATATATTTCATGTACCTAGGCTGAAAAAAAGAACCTTTTGGCCCATAACTGAGGATAGGAGAGGGTAGGGGGACAAAACTTTTTTCACAAGGTTTTCAGACCATAAGAACTAAATTTACACCGGAAAAACAAATAAATAGGTACCTAAATTTTATCCAAAAAAATAATAACGGAACACCGTCTACAATATTGGCAAACTTTATTCGATAAATATTATTTTTTTCGAATAAAGTTTGCCAATTTTGTGAATGGTGTTCCGTTATTATTTTTTTGGATTAAATTTATCATTTTTCAACACTTTTTATTTATTTTTCATTTCTTATTTTTTTCAGTGTAGTTTCGAATTTAAGCTTGGGGTTCGGAGGTAGATTCGCCTATCTTTACCGCCGGTACCCTTCGATAGAAGACGAAAATACGAACTCGTAAAATTTTTTGGATGTACAGAGCTGAAAAATTTTTACAGGATTGGAAAATCCGAATCTGTGAAAAATTATGAGAAAGTTCTGAAAATTTGGACTTGATTAAAACGTCATATATGTGGGTATGAACATTGCACAATTACAGTTCAAGTTGGAAAAATTGGATTTTTGAAATTGATAACTTTCGAAAAATATATCTTTTCGGAATACTTTAATTAATTTGGAATCGATGGCCGACCTCGAAAAAATAGATATTGATATGTTACACATGAAAATAATTTTACGTCATAGAGGGAATAAAACGCTACTTTATTCCCTCTCGCGAATCGCTCGAGTGCTTAAATTCGCACTTTATTCCCTCTATGACGTAAAATATCGTATGCAACTCGGGAGATGAATGATTTTCGACAATTTTGAGTTATTTCTCTCGCTTCGCTGGGACAATAAACCTCAAAATTCGTCGAAAATCACTTTATCTCCCTCGTTGCATAATATACTACGAGTAATGTCGATTATCTCCCCTCATTACCACTATCATCTTGATAATGTTTTGGATTCGAATTCTACGACCTGGAAAATGTGAAGTGGGACCATTTTTCTCATAGTACCACGATATTATACTGGATTTCACCCGTCAGGGTGTCTACTGAAATCCAAAAAGTAAAGTTCGTGTAATTTTCGTACTTTTTTCATAGTTCAATAGCAAAATTTGAGAAATCCTAAAAAAAGAAAATCGTGTCGGCGGTCATTTACTAAACTACCAAGTTAATACGGGTTATAGATACGAAACAAAAACATGAACGACACGAATATTAGTGGACTGTAAGATTCATAACGATTTGTAAGAAAACGTCAAGACTTAAAAACTAAACCGGTGCGAGCTACACCCACGCAAATGACGCGTCTCGCCGGAAATGGCCAACCGATAAAAATCTAAAAATAGAACTGTAACTAATCGCACGACATCGTAGTATCGAACCGTATGTACTCAATTTTTAAATCACTTTCGAAATGTCTCCAAAGATGATCGTTTTTGACCATTTACAAAAATGAAGTAAACACTCCAAATATTCAAATCGGGTTATTTTTTTAACTTACAATGATATGATAAGATATGACCAATTTACTGTAAAAAAGGGGGGAAAACGTATTTTTTTTGAAAAAAGTCCACAATTTTTATCAGAGGATAAATGGATGGAGGGTGGGAGTTGAAATTACCAAAAAATTTAAGAATTTTACGACGTCTTTTGGCGTATATTTCACGACATTTTTCCGATAAATTTATCAAATTTCAAATAAAATTGGAAAATACTAAGAGAACCAGATCTCGGTGAGCATTTTTTTTTTGAAAAAGCAGCAATTTCAATTGAAAAATTGCATTTTTGGTCAATAATTTCCTTTCTTAAAATTTCGTACCTTTTTTATATTCTCGTGGTTTTTTTTGTACCAGTAGACACCCTGCTCAGGGAGAAGGGGGTCTGTGGCCTATGGTGCGCCAAAATCAGCGACATTGTGGACGACGACGTCAGTAAATTATTCGGCAGCGCAGCCCTCTGTAAATATTGAATAACGAAAACGAAAATCAAAATTACAAATGACGAATGGTACAGTCAAACTGGCAATACTGTCGGGGTACAGAATACAGATACAGACATTCTGAGCATGATGCCGCAGCGCCAGTGACCACAATACGACTCGCTGAACTTTTGCATAAAATTTCTAAGTTTAGTTTTCAGAATTCATATATAGGTAACTTGAATTACCTATACATATATGTATTGCTGATAGAAGAGTACTTTGAACGGCGTTAATTTTCTTCTAAATTTTTAGTAGGACTAGCGGATCAAGATTTTTGACTAAAAATCGTTTAATACCTATTATATGGATGAGTAAGTAAAGAGAGTGAATACGTACATAATTCATTTTCTGATTCAGATGAGTACTCATCCGATGTCGACAAGTCTTTTTCGTCGTTTGAAGATGAGTACGAATTTTCATCATCTGAGGGCAAATCTTCTTCGTCTGATATTGTAACATCATTTTCAATATTTTCATGATTGCTACAGTCGGATTTATAAAACATGTCTGATACTACGATGTTATTTTCATAATTTTCACAACTGCTGCAGTTGAGTTCATTTTCATCATTTTCACGACCACTGCTGCGCGGTTCATTTTCATCATTTTCACGACTGCTGCAGTTGGGTTCATTTTTACGGCTGTTGGAGTCTTGTTCTTCATCATCACAATAATCACCATATTTTTTTTTACTTTTTGCAACCTTACGGTACCACGTAGACTGGGTTACTTCTTTGCCATCCAAAATGTATTTTCTTCGACGACTGCTTGACATGACTTACTAGTTAGAGGTAACCGATCACTTTTTGATTTGAAAAAACGAAAAAAAATACTCGATGATTGCAATATTACTCACCTTTTCAAAATAATGGTCAACACAACATAAATACGATCAATATGGCTTATTCCATCGACACGACTCAAGTATAGGTACGATTACAATATCGGCATAACATAAACCAACCAGAAATCACAGCTTCAAAACAACAGTCAATAGAACTTGAACAATCGACACAACACATATGTACGCGAACAAAAAAACGAACTGAACTGCTGAGAACACACAGCTGACACAGCATATACACACTGTACAACATATGTTTCGTAGGGAAATGCGCATGCGCCTATCCCCACTACCTTTCAACTGAAATTTTTATTGGGTCAAATAACCAAATATACTCCACACATAGGAACAACATACACGTGCATTTCGTTGAAGATTCGTTAGAGAATCTTTAACCAAATGGAAATCTTGTTTACAAATTATTCAATTTTTTACCCAACGAATTTGTGCTATCGATTAGTTAACGATTCGTTATAGATGAAAAAAAATTAAATTTATATTGAGACTTGTATTTTTACAAGCGATTGTTCGTTGAAGATTCTCCAACGATTCGATAACTATAAGAAAGTCGTCAAAAGTTATCATTTTCACGTTTTTGTCGCACATTTTTCGTTTAGAAATCGACAAGAAATCGAGACTTCGCTAGATTTTCGCTAGACTCGCCAACGAATCGTTAGGAATTTTGTCAATTGGGTGCCTCGTCCGAAGGACGGTATTTTGCTAGCTATCCTTAGAACCTTTAAATACGTCTCACGACGATAACATCTTTTTCCCTACTTTGGTCTTGATTGTCTGGCCTACACAGCAATATTCGCATTCGTCCTTCGAAGTAGGAATTGAGGATGAAAAAAGTACAAATTCACTATTACCCCGTTTTCGTAGGATAAATGTGAATATCGCTGTGCAACTGTGATCGAATTGATGAGAAAAAGAATAAGTACCTAATAAAATTATCAAAGAATACAAAAGACTTCTTTATTTCTCGTACATTCGCTTATCTACATCCAGATTTCGTGAATTTATTTTTCTTAGTTTTGAAATAAGATTCAATAAAGAATTCTATCTCAAATTAATTTCATAAAAATTCACAATTACCTATTCCAATTGACCTACATAACATCTCATCCGTAAATACTTAATCTTAATTACCAGAAATGAAGAAATTATACCTACCTATCAATATAATTTTAGGAACTTACGAAGTAAAATCCATAAATCTGAAAATTTATGGAAGATTATACAAATGAGGCTTTACCGTCCATCGCTATAATTATTGACCAGTTTTGTTTATACTTTTTCAAAATACCTTTTATCACCAAATTTATACGGAAATATGCCATCATTTTAGACCTATGAAACCATTAAAAAAAATCCTTAGAAAATTTCATCATTCTCTGGTATTACTACTTTGAGCGAATGACTTCTGGTAAAATAATCAATTAACTAGATGATCATTTCAACGAATACTTTTGTAAACTGAGTATACCTACCTAAGTAATCCAGTGTGCAAGTACGTTAAAAATTTCATTTTTCGTTCGAAGTTTCCAACCGGTTTAAAAAAATCATTTCGTACGTTAGGCACCTGATGTCCATACAATGAAAATTTTGGGTAAGTTATTTTGAATAATTATTTTTAATCAATGAGAATACGACTTACTGTCATCTGTCAATTTTTGTGCATTTCAAAGCCTATTTAGTTGTGCTGATTGGTGTTCTGTTAACGTCACAATGGCAAAATGTCCTTTCTTCCGACACAGGTAGATGAATATCGTATTGTATCCCGACATGTGTAGTTCGCGTAGGTACTAAGTAATTATAGGTAATTGGAGAATATTTTTTAAATATTGTAGATTCTGCTAAACTTTTATTCAGAACAGTTGAAAGCCAGACGACACCAGGTGACACCGTAGAAGGGAATAGGGTTACTTTTTATTGCGACATTGTTCCACCGAATGCGTTCATTTACATAAGAAATTATTTCTACCATAATGTAAGTCTAAATACTTTTTGCATTAAAATTTAATTTAAAAACATCAAATTCCTATCTGTCGGTTATGTCTTGACACTTTTCGCAGGGTTACCAGTGGGTAAAAACAGTTACATTTTGGGAATTCTCAAATTTCGAAAAAAATTATCACAGTAAATAAACAACCAAAAGATTTACTGTTCTTGAAAAAAATTGGAAAAAACCTATACTTGCCAGCTATTTTTTTTGTTAATTCGAGAAACTCTGTAGCACTTTTTCACTGCTGGTATCCCTACAAAAAATGTAAAGATGTAATCGACTGATGCCATTATTTTAAATCGCGTACATGTATTTTATTTTCCATAATGCAATCAACTCCAAAATTTTCCCAACAAAGTCTTGCGGTGTAATGTTTGAAAATTTCTTTCCTAAATTTTTCCAACCCTGAAATGTTTTCTCAACTTTATCTAAACCCCTGAAAAAATTTTCAATCAATATTTTTTGGAAAATTCTTTTCAATTTCAACTGTCATGTCGTTTGTGAGGGTAGCATGAGAATCACGAATTGTGAGGAGAATTGCTGGGATATTTTGCAAAATCGCTTGCGTGTTTTCCAAAAACACGAAGTATTTTCCAAAATCACCGCAGAATCCCTGGGAAAATTTTCTCCATTCGCTGGAGTATTTCCACATAGTTTGCTAGGGTATTTTCGGAAATCATAGGGATACTTTTCAAAATCGCTGGACACATTTCCCTTAAATGGTGGACCTTGTAGTCCAAACTTATAAATAAAAAAAAACTTCAATGAAATTATTAAAAATGTAATTTTCGAATTTTATCTTTAAATGTCAAAAAACATGTATCAAGTAGGTAGTAGAGAGCTAGACAATTGCTTGGTACATAATTTAATTAATTTTATTATCAATTTTTTTGACGTATTTTCGTTTATCAAACTGGCAATTTTTTTGAGTTTTAAAAGTTTTAAAAAAATGTAAGGGGAAGAAATTTTGTATATATAATTTAGTTGGAACAGATTTTAAGAAAATTAGAGATTCAAGAAAAATAAAATTTTGGATACAGTTGAAAAATTGGAAAAAAACGCAAAAGTGGAAAATATGTATTTTGAAAAAATTTCCAGTTGGAAAATTTTAAAGCAGAAAATATATACCTAATTAGAAAAAGTATAATAATGAGAAAAAATTCGAGAAAATAGTTCAAAGTTGGAAAACATTTTTAAAAAACAAAAATCGAAATTTTTTCAAATTTAAATACAGAAACATAATTTTGAGAAAAAAAAGTTGGGAATTGAAAGAAATATTGAAAATGTTTGGACTTTGAATAGGTAGGAATTGGGTAATTTAGACTCACGCGATCCGCCTCTCGATGGGGAATGGGAACCCACCACCGAAATTTCTCCTAATTGGTGGAGTGCCTATTCAAATAATAGCCCGGCGCTCGGAATTAATGCGTTTTTTATTTGTTTATAGGGTACAGCGATATATACCAAACCAGAAATCGGTGTCTATAATTTTGGCAAGTATTTGACCATCGAAAGAATCAATAAAACAGACGAAGGGTTCTATAATTGTTTCGCTTACGTCGAAAAAAAGCCCGATTTGAAGTCACTCTTTAATAATTCCGTCCGACAAGTCGGTAACGTAAGTTATTACTCTACCATCCGAGAAAGTCCCGATGCCGCTTTGATGTTCCACAGTAATAATTACATGCTACGTGTCGGTGATGTAAGTATTTACAAATCTATGTACTTATAAAAATCCAGTATGGATTCTAAAAAAAAATTTCAACTATGTTTCCGTCGTTTTTATATTTTTTTATAGAAACCAAAAGTTTCGCCAGGAGCTCCTGATATTAAAGGTAATCAAATCAGATATACTCTCACTAGTCAGATAAACCTACCTATACGTACCTACCTGTCTAAACAATGATTTTAAAAAATGCTGAGCCTGGTCGATACTCGTAATTACTTACCAGATGACGCAAATTGATTTCAGTGGAACTGAATTTCTCGTGATGGGCCATTTTTGATTATGACGAAAAAAAAAAAATGTATTCCAATATTTACATACAAGGTGTCCAGAAAATTATACTTGCAACATTTTTTTCTCGAGAAGTTAAAATTAAAAAATGATTTTTTAGGATAACTTTTGAAAAATTTAGGCAAATTGACAATGAATTGATAAGGAGGATAAAAATCTATTATTTTTCGTCCTATATTCTGTCGAGAAACAGTTATTGCTTCTGAGGAAATTTCATTTTTTTTAAAATTTTAAATGAGTGCGAATTTTTGTCTTCGAATGTGATGATTTTGAATAAATCGTGGTTGAACAGAGTGAGCTATTTAAACCCACCCAATGTTACTCGAACTTTTGAGCTGTATCAAAGGCACATAAAAATATATTATGTGAGCCTGAAAACTAAAGAAACCACCTTTATTGGTTAAAAATTAGTTTTTTAGTTGACACTGATTTTGGGCATTTCAGAAGGAGTAGAATCAAAGATGAACCTCACTTCAAAAAACAATTTTTGACCTTTAAGGGTTGCTTTTATATCCAGGATAACATATAGACTTTCGGATTTCTGGAATTTAATTTCTTGAAATTATTTGAGTCGAAGATCAGTTTTCTCGAAATTGTTGCTTCCCCGGAGGAGAAAGGAGAGCCCAATTAAATTACGAAGTGCAACAAAAGAAAAAGCTCAAAAAATTCGAAAAATGACCCGAGATGGTTTTCGACACTTTTGAATCTATTCCTGAAGTTATTTTGACCTTAGATTTAAAAATCAATTCTTGATGGTGGAGCTGGGACTAAAGTTGAAAATTTTCAACTTTGGTCCCAGCTCAACCCTCAAGAATTGGTTTTTGACCTCCTAAATGAATTTTTGGCATTATTTAGATCGCAAGCTCAAAAGTGAAATATCGGAGGTGAGGTGAGGACTCAAATAAAAAAATTTTCAACCCTCTAATCTTCTTGAATCCGTTTACAATGAGCTTTCATCAGAAAAACAAGTTCAAGTTTAATTTATTGTTTTAGATCATGTAGGTACCTGATACATGTACCTACTGATTTCCCGAGATAGATAAGTACTTTAGGGAGATTATTGGTTCGAAATTATCCAAGAAATAATCCCAGATATAAAAAACCTGCATTTGAAACAAAAAAATGAAAATTTTCAAAATTTGAAATGGAATGTTATCCTTGATAGTTTTTGTTTTTTCAAAGCATCGACATCAAAAAATAATTCGGAGATGTTAAAAAACATGAATTTCGATATCTCACTTCATAATTACCCCTGATAGTTTTTTATTTTGGACCCACCTTCTCATCCCGGAGGCTCGACTTTCAGGTTTGGCATTGAAAAAACTAGGTACAATAATGAATTCAAGAGATCAAAAAATCATGTACAGGTTTTGATTCAAACTAAAAGCTTTTCAATAATTTATGACGTTTTATTAAAACGCCATTTTTTTCAGTTGATGATTTTTTGATAAAATATCTGATGTTAGAGCCTATTTTTCTCATTTTACAGGGTCATTCTTATTTAGCGCTCCAGTTTTGAAAAATCGTAGAAAAATTACATTTTATTTTTACGCCACTTTCTTGGCTGCACTGAGTGCCCAGAAGCGGGATATTTTTTATACTTGACATGCCACGGCACCAGGGAACTTTCACTCGGCTCTATAATTGAATTAGTAAAAGCTATTACTTTGAACATTTTCGAAAAAATGTGCTTTTTGGGGGGGCGTGATTTTTGAAAACAACGAGTTTTTGGAATTTTATTGAACATTTCACTTTTTTATGGTCATTGAATTATGTTAGAAGGTTGTAATTCGTGTTCCTGTTTCGTTTCCCTCAACGCAGACCTATGAAGTGTTTCATAAAATTCCAAAAACTTGTTTTCAAAAATCAAGCCCCCCCCCCAAAAAAGTACATTTTTTCGAAAATGTTCAAAGTAATAGCTTTTACTAATTCAATTATAGAGCCGAGTGAGAGTTCCCTGGTGCCGCGGCATGTCAAGTATAAAAAATATCCCGCTTCTGGGCACTCAGTGCAGCCAAGAAAGCGGCGTAAAAATAAAATGTAATTTTTCTACGATTTTTCAAAACTGGAGCGCTAAAAAAGAATGACCCTGTATAAATTTAAAAATTGATAAGCAATTTCAGAAAATTGAAATAACGTGTGAGTCAGGTCTCAATTGAACAAAAAAAGGCTTCCCCGCGGGATTCTTGTTAAAATTTATTTTATGATTGATTCTTGTTTTAGGCACTAAAACAAATATATTTAGCTTAGATGCCTATTTTCCCCCTCCCCTTTTCCCCAAGGTCCACCCTCAACATTTCAAACGCGTGCACCGCCCAATCTAGGGGTCGTAATTAAAAAATTTGCAAACAAAAGTTGTTCCTCAACACGTTCCGTACATTTTCATTTCTTATAAAAATCCATTTTGGAGCAATTCCTGCCCCCCCTTGAAAATAAAACAGTATTTAGAAAACTTTAAAATTGCGTTTTCTTCATTTTAAGCGAAAAGTTTCAGAGATACGGCAAAATTTGTAACCACAAAAAGTATTCAGAATTGAATTTTCTTTCCAATGAGCTTTATTACGACCATTTTCATTAACTTTTCCCAACAGGGTGGATCTTTCCCCCTCCCCCTTATCTCAAAAGTTGGACCCATGAAGAAAAATTGAAAGATTTTTGTTTTTCAATATCTAATGCAAAATTTCATTTATTATCGGGATTCATTTTGGAGCAAATTTTGCTCGTGGGTCCAACTTTTGTGAAAACGAGGAAGGGGAGAGGTCTACTCTGTTGGGAAAAGCTGATGAAATTGGTCGTGATAGAGCTCATTGGAAAGGAAATGAAATTCTGAATACTTTTTGCGGTCACAAATTTTGTCGTATCTCCGAAATTATTCGTTTAAAATGAAGAAAACGTGATTTTGAGGTTTTCTGAAAAACATGATTTATTTCCAAATTTGGGGGGCAGGAGTTGCTCCAAAATGGATTTTAATGAGTAATCAAAATGTAGTTTAGGTGCTGAGGAACAACTTTTGTTTGAAAATGTTTTCATTACTACCCATAGATTGAGCGGCACACGCGTTTGAAATGTTGGGGGGACCCTGCGAAAAAGGGAAGGGGGAAAAATAGGCATCTGAGCTAAATTTATTTGTTTTAGTGTCTAAAACAAGAATCAATCATAAAATAAATAATTACTGGAAAATCAGTGAAAATTCACTGAAAAATCAGTGAAATTTATGAAATTTGTTGAAAAATCAGTGAAAATCGGTGAATTTTGCTGATTTTTTCTGTACTGCAATTCTGACTATTCATCAGTGACTTTTCACTGATTCAGAATGAGAGAGCATTTGGGGCGTCCATTTTGTAGACTGAACCCCAGAATTATAACACTTCTAGTACATATGTTCGGAAATGCTAGGTATTCCATCAATTCAACAAAATCTTTTCAGGTTTTCGAAAGTCCAATAAAAATGTATTTGGTCTCCAAAATTTGGTGAAGAAAATTTGATTCCCAGTATTATGGATCGGTCTACAATGCTGAGATTTCGATACCTCACTCCATAAAATTGAAAATTTTCCAATCTAGGTTCCCTCGAGGATTGACTTTTAGATTTGGTTCAAAATGACCCCAGAAATGGATTGAGAAGTTTCGATCATCCCTTTAAAAAAATCATCTTTCAAATACTTTCTTTCTTTTTCCTCTTCTTTTTTTGCTGCACTTTTCAATATAATTGGGCTCACGCTGTACTTCTCTGGCAGAAAATTTTTTCGAATTTTTAACGATTCGGAAAAACTCCAATTTCCAAGGAATTGAATGACACAAACCCAAAAACTATTTCTTTTTTGTACCTTTGACATAAATTTAAAATTCGGATAATACTTTAGCAATTTTTATACGTTTTCCCTGAATTTGCAATTTAATTTAACCTCTCCCCTCTATGACTCCAAGGAATGGAATACTTCAAACTCGAAAGATCTATTTTTTTGTGTGTGTCTTTATGACGACTTTAAATTATGGGGAATATTATGAAATGGCTTGGTGGCCCAATCCGTATTTAAGTAGGTAATATTTACGAGAAAAAAAAATCTACATCTTAATATCCCATTACGTACAATTGCGGTACCAATTAAATTCTTTAAAATTGAACATCTACATTTTTTTCACAGAAATTTCAAACGTAAGTTTACGACTGATAAGCCGCACGTTCACGCCAGAGAATATAGAGCAGTTCTCAGATGTGTCTTTAGAATGCGACGTTCAACCCTCTACAATAATAAACCGAAAATATACGTGGTTCCGAAACGTAAGTAAACAAAAACAGAAATCTATGATAAAACATTGAACTTTCAGTCAAAGTTGACCGAATTATTCATCTGCCATGCCTCAAAAAAAAATTAATTTTTACTAGAGAACCTTCACAAGTGTCTCCGCCGGTATTAGAATGAAATGTAGCCTAACGTATAATAGGTAAGGGTAAAATACTACCACCAAAATTTTAGGGGTCTGTTTTGAAAACAACTTCAGGTCTTCGAGGTTAAATACACACATTGCTTAACTTGAACTTGGAAGAGCTTCTTTTGATCAAAGATCTCATTTTCAGTAATTTTTCCAATTTAAATGAAAAAAATTTGAAAATTTTTGAACAGAGCTCCTATAACATTTAAGATAGGCAAAAACGCGTGTTTTCGTTTTACACTCGTGTATGGTACAGGAATGGTACATTTTATTTTAAATTTTTTCTTTTAAACGAGAAAAAACATTAAAAATGAGTTATTTGATCAGAAATAGCCCCTTCCATGTTCAAGTTAGGCAATTTTCGTGTGTGAACATAACATTTTTTGCTCCTCTCAACGTGCTCTACCTAATCGTTATAATAGTTCGTGATTTTATGGAAAAAAATTTACTCCATTTAAAATACATGAAAAAAATCAAATCTTTGATCACTTAGGCCTGAAAGTATTTTCAAAATGAGCACCTACGATTTTGGTGGTGGTATTCTACGTTTACCTACGATACGTTAGGCTACATTTCATTATTGTATAATCTTGGTGCATGAGACAGTTGGGAAAAAGGCAGGATTTCGAAAACGGAAAATTTTCTGGTTCTCGTTTTTGTTTTTGCTGTTTTCATTTCTAATAACGTTTTTTTTTCATTTTTGAAAGTCAAAATGCGAATAAAAAATGAATAGTCGTTATTTATTAAGTTATGATTCCATGAAACAAAAAAAAAAAACAAAAAAAATGACAGGTTCATTTTTTTTCTCTATGAAACCTCAGGTTTTTTTTGATGATTGAAAAATCCAATTTTATAAGATTTCGCCTCATGTTGAATTAGTTGCCATTTTAGCATAATTATGCCAAACTTGGCATATTTTGAAGTTCATTTAGCATGAAGCATGAACATTTTACTCTTTTCATAAAAAAATCTAGCATAATTTTTTGGCATAATTTTGGCATAATTTGGCATATTAAATTGGTGGGAAAACTACACATTTTTACTTGAGGTGGTTGAAAATTATTATAAATGGAAAAATAGACTACCTAGTAGGTAAAGATTGCTTTGAAATTAACCATAGAGAAATAGCATAATTTTTCTGGATTTCTGGCATATTCTGGCATATTCTAGAAATCTTAAGCTTTTTGTACCCTATCTAAATTTTCCTATAATTTTAGAAATTTATGTCCCTTCTTCAGAAATCAATTTAAATCATATTTTCGCTACCAAAATGTCAGAAAAAATTCAAAAAAAAGGAAAAAATTGTTTTTTTCTCTAACGTTAGATATTTGTAAAATGTTGGAAAAATCTATGTTTATTTTCGTTGTTGTTTTCGTTTTTATAAAGTTTTCGAAACCTTGTAGGAAGGTTCCTTAGTTAATCTAAAACACTCTAAAACATAGCCCTAGGTACTAAAACATATCGTATATATATTTTTCATCCAGAACATAGAAATCCTCTCGGATAATATGATCGGTGCCAAGCTCAACTTTTCTACTTTAGTATTTCGACGAATCGAGCCAACCGCGGGCGGAATATACCTTTGTAAGGTGGAAACTGAAAAAAGTGTTTCATGGAGTAATTTCTTGCCGATTACTGTCTTAGAAGTAAGTATTTACAAGGACCTAGGAAGGGTTGTCTTTGACTTTTATTTCCTTTTTTTTTGAAAAGTAGCAGCCGATATTGAAAAAAAAATTGCGGATGACTTCAAAAAACGAGGTAGTACCCCATTCAAAACCCATTATCTTTCAAACGAGATTCAAAATTTTGAGATGGTCAAAAAATCATAAAAACTACGAATTTATCGAATTTAGGTAGATGATTGTTTTTTAAATTCAATTTCAGAATACTTATCTCCAAAAAAATGATGATTTTGATCATGTTTACAAAAGTATTTTTCAAAAACAGCAAAAATTGTGAAATTCTTTTTTACTTTTACAACTCTTACTGCAAAAAAATTCAAATACTTTTTTGAAAATTTGATAATTATCTGCCATATATATTTCTTTGAATCTCGGAAAAAAAAATACAACGTTGGCATTGTTTTTCAGAAAATCAACGCCGAAGAAGTTCGAAAATGGTTAAAAGAATTGGATGATTCTGAGGTAGGCAACCCCAGTACTCTGCAATTTCATCTTTGATTTTTTCAACTGATCAATTTTTTTTCATTTCTTGCAGAAATTCAAAGCTTCGTTAGGTAATGATACGTGATACAGAGACATAGTCATAGGAATAGCGCAAACGAAAGTTGTTCTACTGATAAAGGTAATCTTCGTTTTAAATTATGCTTATAATCAGGGATTTTTTTCACAGATGCTCTGGAAGCATACTCACGACTGGGAGCTGGAATAAATCCAGATGATATTCGAGAATTCGATAACGTGTATTTTGTTTGCGAGATCAGCTCCAATATAACAGAAATCACAAATATTACTTGGTTTGAAAAGGTAAGTAACACGAAGACATTGAAAGGGTGTCAGAAAAATTAATCGAATGGAGCTTCACGCGAATAGGTACCTTGAAATATACCAAAAAATCATGTTTCAGGGTAGACTACTAGAGCCAAATCCGGAATTAGGTATCATACAACGGGGTTCACTTTTAATACTCGAACGTGTACCAAAAGATGTCGCTGGATTTTATCATTGCGAAATTAAAACCAAATACAAACGCTTTTACAGTACTTATACACTTCTGAGGATTAAAAGTGTAAGTTTCCTTAATTTTTTCCCTTCAATTTCTTCAAATTACGGTTCTCCCCTTTTTTTTTACAGAATTCAAACTCTTCAACAATCGATTGGAATAAAGGTAATACATGGATTTTGACGCAAAGAACTGAGTGCGCGTTATTTGCTTAGTTAATTTGAAAATTTCTAAAAAAATAATAATTTTTCTGGTTCTTCTGAAGTAGATACTGGAAGTGGGAATTTACGTAATGAGGTGGATTGAAAAAATAATGTATTTCGAATTTTGATGAAAATTTGCAAGTTAGGTCAATTTAAGTGAGGGACTTTTCAAAAAAAGAATTGAGCACTATAATCATGAAGAGGGAGGAACTAGGGGTCTTCAAAGTGATTCCACTAATGAAAAAAAACACACATTTTGCCACTTATGGATTGTATCATCTTGTTTGTAACCTCGTGGTCATATGAAAAGTGTTATTTTATGCTGTCCAATGAATTAATTTTTTTTTTAAATCATCACATTTTATAAAATTGTTAGAAATTTTTTAGATTCTGAGATCTGTCTAATGGATATCCATTCAAATTTCAGGTTTTCAGTTTTCAGTTTTCTGTTAGGTTCTAAGTTTCCCTTCCCTGATCTGGGGAAATTTTTCTTTTAAATAATTCGAATAGTTCACTCGAGAACATTCTTCACCATATGTAGGTACCTATTAAAATCCGATACAATCTACTTCAAAATTTTCTTTCAGTCAAGCCGGAGGCATTCATGCAACTGGGAGATGGGCTGAATGAGGACAATATCGTAGAACAAGATGATGTGCATTTCACATGCACTTTTTTACCACCGAATTCAACACGCATCCGTAAAATTTCTTGGCTACATAACGTAAGGATCTAAATAAAATGAGTATCTCGAATCCACAGGATGTCCCAAAAATTATAAAAATAGTTTTCGTTCAAAAAATTTGATGAATTTTATTGATACATACAACGACCTCGGACACTGGTGTGATTCTAAGATAGAAATTTTTGGAGCCGATTCAGTAATTTTAGGTCAACTGCCCAAAAAATTAAAATACGAAACATTAGTGGCGAGAAACGAAAAAAAAAGTTGAAACCCGAAAAAGAATTCATAAAAAAGTTGAATTTTAACACGTATTTTGTAAAAAAAAATATGGGAATAAAGGAATAAACCTAGGTATCTAAATAATTCTATTTTTACATTTACCTGCATTTTTTTCCAAATCTCTACAACATCGTGTTTAAATATTTGGAAAAAATAAAAAGAATATTTTTTCCGGTTTACTCTTGTATTTTTTTTTCTAAAAAAGTTCATTACCAAGTATACGAATTTTTCGTTAATAAGATACAGATTTTCAAATTTCAAAAAAAAATCTGACGGAGCAACCATTCCGAAAAATTACAAAAAAATCGTTTTTTCATTTTAGTATTTTGCCGTGTATTTGGTCCTGGTTGTTTTTTTTCGAACTAAGGACCGAAAATCGCAAAATACAATACAGAAATGAAAGTTATTTTAACAGATTTTTAAAATTTTGTGCCTTTTTTACGGAAAGAAAATACCAGGCAATTGGAGTGAACTCCGGAGTCGGAGTCAAACCGACTCCAAATTGACTCCGGAGTCATGATGGAGTCAGGAGTCCACTTTCTCCCTCGACTCCAGGAGTCAGGTGGAGTCAGGGGTCAACTTTTCAATTTTTAAATCCCCCCACCCTCTATTCGTAATATTGTGGGAGGTTGCATTCGGATAAATTATCAATTAATGAAAAATCTAACGTCGGATTCATGTTTAGAGGGTCAGAATACCCAAATAAACACCATTTTCGCGATCGTGTTTATTGAGGTACCTATGTACTTTGATCCCCTACACTCGAATCCGACGTTGCGTTGGTTTTTTATTTGGTCATTTTTGTCCGTAAACAACGCACAAAATTTGAAAAATCAGCTAAAATAACTTCATTTTTGTACGGTTTTTGTTTGCAATTTTCGTCCATTGCAACAAAAGTGAATACGTAAGCAAAATCTACATTAAAAAACACGTTTTTTTTGGGGGGATATTTTCATAAAGTACCCGAACTTTGCTATCAATGCCCTTTTTGCAATTGAAAATTTCAAATGGCCAAAATTTCATAAAGACGAGCATCAAAATTGATAAAGAAAATTATCGTAAATGCACGTCTACGAGATGTAATTTTGTGTCAAAGAACAGAAAATTTCCTTCACTCTCGTTGAAATTAAAAATTCTTGAAAATAATGCAATAAAATGGCCATAACAAAAAAAGGGAGGGGATGGGAGTCGAAAAATTTTCCAGAATTTTTCACATCAAGGGATATATTTTGGGGGGGAGGGGTTAAATCGAAAATTGGAACTTGGTCAAATTCACAGACCCTTTGATTCAGTAGTCTCAGAGTATTCTTAAAAAACCCGAAATCAAATCTTGCATTTCATCAAATTTCTAGCACAATAATTATCATGGTAATTGAAACTTTTCTATACATTTATTCTCTTCTTTTTACGTACCTACTGAAATCATATTTTACCTTTTTACGATTAAAAAAAAACTCAAATTCGCGGTGCGCCTGGTGTGTTGTAAATAGGCTAAAAATAAGTTATTTTTGGGACACCCTGTAATTTGAATAATGCTCACTTAAATCTGGGGCTAGGTAAAATTTTTTCAACTTTCTGAAATTTATTGCAACGATCGTATACGTCTGATTACTTTTCATTCAGAGACTAAGGATAGAGAGAAGCGAAAGAGTCGGTTTATTAAATCAAAATTCAACTTTAGTACTTCCGCGTATTGAAAAATACTATGCTGGAGAGTACCAATGTTTGATATACACCGATCTGGGAATGTTTCACAGTTCATCCGTGGTAATAACTGTTCACGACATCTCAGCAAGAGGTACGGACCCTAAAAGTATTTGAAATAGGCAATGATACGTAGACTTAGAAAAACCTCAAGTGATACCTATATAGTTGATTCGAGCACTTTGATGCTTAATATCGAGTGTTCCAATTATAGGTTTAGTGGTTGAAACATTTAGAAAATTTTAATTAGAATTTTATTTTCCCTCTCACAAATTGCTTTAATTTAATCCTGAGACTGAAAAGAGATACAGGGATGATTGAAACGGCACTGTTCCCAGTGATGAGAGCATTGAGGACCAATGGTCATATTTTCAGGCCGACCCACGGGGGGGGGGTCACTCTTTGAGAAACCGGTTCGGATCAAAGAATGTGGTCTCGTTTTTTTTGTGAAATAAACTCTGCACACTGATCTAAATAAAATATGTTTTTTTTAAAAATCGGTTCAGAAGTTTCGAACCAGTTGTCAATAATATCCAAAAAAGTGGAGATATGAAAAAAAGTTTGAAACAAAAGTTGTAGAGAATTAAAAAACAATCATTTTTTGTTCTATAACTTTTTCCCCATCTGGCAATGAAAAGAAATTATGGTACAAAAAACTCGAGTGAACCCCCGGTGCTGCATAATCCCAATTTTTCCAATTTTCTTGGCTGATATATTTTTTTTAAGTCGATAACCGGTTATCAAAAAGTGGATAAATATCAGAAAAAGTGTGAAATAAAAGTTGTAAGAAATCAAAAACTGAAGATGTTACGCTTTGTAATTTTTTTTTCATCTAGTAATGGGTCCCAGTAATGGCTTTGAAAGAGAAAATTTTAATCGAGTTCTTTGTACCATAACTTTTCTCCATTACAAGATGGAAAAAAAGTTATGGAACAAAAAATAATTGTTTTTTAATTTTCTAAAACTTTTGTTTCAAACTTTTTTTCATATCTCCACTTTTTTGGGTATTATTGACAACTGGTTCGAAACTGCTAAACTGGTTCCAAAAAAATATACCTACATACCACATTTTATTTGGATCAGTGTGTAGAGTTTATTTCATAAAAAAACCGAGACTCCCATTTTTTAACCCAAACCTGTTTCTGAAATGGTAGACCTTCGGTGTGTCAGCCTGAAAATAATGACTATTGGGTCATCAATGGCCTCATTATGTACTATAGGAACACTACCTATGCTGTTTCAACTTTCTCCGTATCTCATTTCAGTCTCGAGATAGTGAGAAGTAAGTATTTCAAGTGGACAAGATTTTTGTATCATACTATAGGTATAAATTTAATAATCAGCAATTTTTTAAATTTGAACGAATTTGCACGTCATTTTGTTTGTTTATGGCTTATTTAAATAAAGTACACTTAATTTCATAGCAGAAGTGAACGCACCCGTTTCCTTCTCAAAAAAAAAGGATAAGAATTTTCAAATGAAAGACAAAGATGAAAATGATCAGTTAATTTTTTAGAACAATGAACAACATAATGATTTTTTCAATCTTTCAACGCCCCCCCCCCCTTGTTTTACCAATTTATACACTACCTATGATTAAAAATAAGTGCCGCCTGATAGAAAATCAATTAATTAAATTCGGTGGCGAATGATTTTTTTTCACAGACCCTCCTACATTGATAGCCAGAATCGAAAACGAAGCGTTATCAGCTGGTTACGAAGAATCCCAGGATGTGTTTATTCAGTGCGAGATCATACCCGACCTATCAAACGTTCGTATAGTGAAGTGGCTCCATAACGTGAGTACGACATAAAATGAGTACCCACCTCGAATATACATGCATACCTTGACCTACATAATATATGATATACCTAAACTGTGCATTAGGCAGCATCATTTTAAAAAAGTGCAAGATTTACAGCGAAGTGCCAAATGTGGATCAGGGCTCGGTTGTGGATCAAGCCACATAATTTTGGAATGAAATTTCGATATCGTGTTTAAATATAAATTTTTCAGGATACAGATTTCGGATTTTCAAATTAAATTTACCATCAACCTCAAAATAATCCCCTATAGATAGGAATTACATTTCAAAATTTTTGAAAAATTCAAAATGGGTGTTATTACCTTCCTATTTAGACGTGGAATTGAAATTTTCTTCTCAAATTGACCCTCAAAATCTATATAGGCTCTTTGAAGTTTTTTTTTGATTTCGAAAATTTTGACACGGGAGTCTATTACCTATCTAAATATTGTCTTTATCAGAATGCTGATTTCGAACTTTTTATTCAAATTGACTCGGTTTCAAAATACTTGAGCCTTCAAAAAGAGAATGACTTTCAGTACCTACTTTGAAAAAATCAATATGGATATCAAATTATAAGTTTCTTAAGACACAAATTTGAAATTTTCGTTCAAAATGGCCTTTGATCTTGAAATAAATTCTACTTGACGTAGAAACCTGAAGAGGAAAAGTTCACAATTTCATCACACAATTCGCTTTGGAATTCGGTATTATTTCTTTTGATTTCTTGTTTATCCGATTTTGATTTGAATGAAAGTGATCAAAAGATCTACATTTCTACTTTCTTAATTCTATAGGCCATGGTAGATGATACTTTTCATAATTAAAAACAACGTCGAAATCATATATTAAAAATTGTATTTATACAGGGAATAGGAGTTAGTCAAAAAGTTGACTCCTGACTCTGGCTGGATTCCCGGAGTCAAGGGAGGAAGTTGACTCTTGACTCCACCTTCACTCCGGAGTCACAATCTCACACCCTGATTCTTGACTTCACCTTGACTCCGGAGTGAATTTCAAACCTTGATTCCTGACTCCGCCTGACTCCGGAGTCATTTACTCCAAATGACAGCTCAATTATTTTGATTGCCATGCTTTAAAAAATCTCGCAATTTTTTGAATTTTGTTAGGTACCTACTCTCTCATTTCGAATCAGTGGAAAATCACTGATGAACAGTCAGAATTGCAACACAGGAAGAATCAGTGAAATTCACTGATTTTCAGTGATTTTTCACTGATTATTCAAAGAATTTCACAAATTTTTCAGTGAATTTCATAAATATCACTGAGTTTTCTGTGAGTTTTCACTGATTTCCAGAGATTTTCTTTCACTGACTTGCTTTTAGTGAAAAAATTTTCACTGATTTATTACTGTGCTGCAATTCTGACTGTTTTTCAGTGATTTTTGATAAATTTCATTGATTCAGAAATGAGAGCGTATAATGTCCGCAATAGACAACTTTCCGCTTGCATTGTAACATTAGTAGGTACCTATATAATTATTCTCGTTCATTTCAAGTTGATTGAAATCATATTATCCTACCCCCAAGTCTTAATAAGTATATATACCTAATTAAAAACTGTTCATTTTTCATCAGGATAAGATATTATCTCCATTAGAAGATGGGGTCGATATCCTAACTTGGACTTCAATTTTGATAATTCCAAGGATTAAACTAAAATACGCTGGAATATATAAATGCCAAATTACAACGAAAGCAGGTGCTTTAATACATAGCAATCCAGTAGAAATAATGGTCTCAAAAGCTTCAAAATTTTTCCCCAGTTTCGTGAGTAAGTATAACACCCAACAGGAACATACATATAAATGGTACCTATGGTTTCTTCGAATATCTTGATCTGAATTTTACATTATTTTAAAATACCTAGGTATGTAGCTATGTACCTATGCTGATACGAGTGAAAAATAATTAGGTATAATTCCCCATAACATTTTTTCATCTTAAGAATAAGCAAATCGGTTTCATGTTTTCATTTTAATTCATTTTCTGCTTCATTGTCTTCATGAGTAAATTTTCCAATCAATCTGATAATTGCAAAAACTACATAGAAAATTTTTTTAAAACCGAATTAAATTAGAAATAAATCACAAAAAATGTTGATTTTTAAATTTCAACAATAAAAAAAATCATGAAAAAATATTATTTGTATTCTACTAAGTACCTAAAGAATTTTACTTAGATAAAATTACAAAAAGTCATAAGAAATTTTTCAAGTTAGAAGGTACCTACCTATGTACTCAATTAAAAATTGTTTATAATTTGTTTGGCATTTTATAATTCGCATTTTAGTAAGTTATACTTATTTTGATCAAAAAAAAAAAAATGCAGAAAGGGTAAATTTCGTATAAGCCTAATAGGAATCAACGGGTATTTTGCTCCTGGGGGGGGGGGGGGTGTAAAATTTTGGTTTTTTGCACTCAAAAAAATAAAAAATAAATTTTATTAAACGTAATAATAAAAAGGCACCATTCACAAAACTAGTAAAATTTATTCAAAAAATAATAATATTTATTGCAAAATAATAATATTTATCGCAAAATTGACGAAACTTTATTTTCTATGCAATAAACTTTACCAAATTTCGTGATAAATTTTATTATTTTTTTTGATAAAAATTGCTAATTTTGCGAATGGTGCCCCGTTATTATTATTTTTGGATAAACTTTATTTTTTTTTGATAAAATTTATTATTTTTGGATAAAATTTATTTTTTTTGGATAAAATTTATTTTTTTTTGGATAAAATTTATTTTTTTTGAATAAAATTTATAATTTTTTGCAACACTTTCTATTCATTTTTCATTCTCCATTTTTCTCAGTGTGACTATAACCTTCAAAATTACACATTCACGAAAAAAAATTTGAAAAAAATTGTAGAGCTTTAAAAAGCAAGCGATTTTGCTATTTACCTACAATTTTTCCCTGGGACGTCATAGGCCTCATGGAGCGAGTGCTAGGGCATTCAGAATCAGAAAAAAATCAATTTTGAAAATTTTCTATTACTGAACACAAATAATTACCAAAAATCGAGGTAATCGACTCCCTCATCACAAAGTAGGGGAAGGTGCCGCATAGTGGGATAGAAAAATTCTAGGTGGCAAAAAATCAGAAACTTGATTTCCTGCGCAGAAAAAAATATGAAACTTTTTAACTAGGAGTTTTTTGACACGCCGAATTCAGTTTTGGGGAAATTTTGACCTCAAACTCTTCAGAGAAGGGAGGGGACGGGGGTTGAAACCCAAAATTTTGGAATTTTCCGAGTGGGGTGTTAAAATAATGTGTTTTCAAGTCTATAATCTCTGTATAAAAAAAGATTCGAGATGATTCGCCAAACAATTCTCGCGAATTGATAGCTTGAAACTTGTAATCATCAATAGTTTTATCGAATTCACCCATAACTACCCATTTCGAGTCGTAGCCGGGGTACAGGGGTCCACAATTTTGACCAACTATCAAAAAAATGTAAAAAATGAAGAAACATATAGATTTCTACTAATTCGAAGGTTCTGAGTTCAAATATGTATTTCATTTTTTCATCCCACCTTTTTCGGGTCTCCTGAATTCGAATCCGAGAGTACTTTTTCAATTCAACCCCAAGGAAGGGTGAGGGAGGGGGTTGAAACCCAAATGTGGGATGAAAAAATGGAATACATATTTGAACTCAGAACCTTCGAATTAGTAGAAATCGATATGCCATACACTACTTTCATATCTTACATGTGTTTGTCCAAATGGGGGGGAGGACTAGGGGGCTCCAAGGGGTCGAATCAAAAAAAGGACCGAATATTCGTAATCAGTACCCCCAAAAACCTAACAAAGGACACGTCACACGTAGGTAATTATTGTTTTTTTCGAGTTTTGATCTTATTAAGGGGGCTGATAGGAAGGTCAGAGAGATGAGATGAAAAAATGGAATACATATTCGAACTCAGCGCCTTCAAATTAGTAGAAATCGATATGTTTCTTCATTTTTTACATTTTTTTGATAGTTGGTCAAAATTGTGGACCCCTGTACCCAGGCTTTGACTCGAAATGGGTAGTTATGGATGAATTCGATAAAAACTATTGATGATACAAGTTTCAAGCTATCAATTCGCGAGAATTGTTTGGCGAATCATCTCAAATCTTTTTTTATACAGAGATTGTAGACTTGAAAACATATTATTAACACCCCACTCGAAAAATTGCAAATTTTGGGTTTCACCCCTCCCCCACCCTTCCATGGGGTTGAATTGAAAAAGTACCCTCGGATTCGAATTCAAGAGGCCCATAACATATATTTTGACACCCCACTCGAAAAATTCCAAAATTTTGGGTTTCAACCCCCTCCCCCTCCCTTCTCTGACGGGTTTAGGGTCAAAATTTCCTCAAAACTGAATTCGGCGTGTCAAAAAACCCCTACTTACCAATTTTCAGATTTTTTTCTGCGCATGAAATCAAGTTTCTGATTTATTGCCGCCTAGAATTTTTTCTATCCCATTGTGATGCCGCAGTGTCCCAAATGCACAAGCTAGGATGAAGTGGCTCGATTACTAAAAATCGCCAGGTGGTATGGAAAAAAGTGCACCGTGGAATTATACCTTGAAGTGTGTACTGCCACGCTGTGTTTTCAGAATTTGCATTTTTTTGAGTATTTTCGAAATACTCACCCTTGAGTGAGGGGGTGAAAAATCGAGACTTTTGAAGTTCGCAGAATAGGAGCGATATGGGTGTAGAAATATAGGTTCTGAGGGGCACTGATTTCGATTCCGATGCTCGTTTGACCCCAAAACTAAAATTTTGCCCTCTAGGGGGTAAGGGGCCAAGAATTTTGAAAAATACAATATGGGTATCGAAATATAGGGGTTTGAGGTCGCTGAATCTCATTCTGGCACGGGAGAATAAATAAAAGTTTTCAAAGTTTAATAGAAATGAAAAAAGAAAGAATATGGCTTTTTGACAAAAAGCAAGACAGAAGCAGGATATACAGAGTTATTGAATTGGGTAATTTTTTTTACAGAAGACCCGCTAGTGATTGCAGAACTCGTAGACCATCCAGAAACGATTAGTGTAAACAAACCAACGTTTTTCCATTGTCACGTTCATACCATCGATACGGAAATTGTCTACAGGGTTTTTTGGTCCTACAACGTAAGCAATCCAGTATTTTTGATTTGGTATATCTACCTACATCGCATGAATGTATAGGTACTATTCGATCGATCTCCTTCCTCTCCGTTTTGTATGAAAATCTGTCAAAACTATAACCTCGTTTTTTGAACCTAATCAACTGTACCTAACTACAGAGAAGTTTGAGACAAGTTATTAAGTATACATTCTTTCCAATCAGGATGCGACATTAGATCCAAACGCCCGATTCTCATGGTACAGATACTCGAACAGAACTTTAGTAGTATTGAAAACGAGACCAGAACATGTGGGAAACTATATGTGTTCGGTTGAAACAAGCATTGGTTTTTATATGGGTATTCCGGCGGAGTTGACGAAAGTTTTAGCTGTAAGTACATTTATACGTTCAAGTTCACCTGAATTACGCTGAATGTACCTAATATTATAAATTCAAATATTCCTCAATTTGTATATTTTATACTCGAACTCTTTTTTTCACGTTTCACAGCCCCGTGAATTAGAAGTGATTTCTCAAAATCGTACAGGTAATAAACGAAATGATACGTAGAGATAAGTAAAGAATATTTTTAAATTTTCCATTGTGATGAAATTTTTTCGTCGAGTAGTTCTTGGATTTTAAAAAGGGAGGGGGAATTTTTCGCATTTCTGACAACAGGATAAAATATCTAAAAAATATTCATTAGGAAGGTAGGGTAGTAGGTACCTACTGAGAATTTTTACAGAATTTTCACTCGAGGAGATCATAACATTTTTCAAAATTTTCAGTCTTGAGATAAATTTTTATGGATCACCAAAAGTGGCAATGCTGATTTTGTTCTTTGAAATTTTCCATTTTGCTAATTTTCAAAGGCTCGTAGTCATATAACTTTGACAAAAAAATCGCCGAGATCTCCGGTTAGGGTCATTCGATCCCATAACTTTTTCTCAACTTTGAAAATCTAAGTGACTACGGTTTCTTGAATGTCGAACTGGTGATATTGGAGCGATACTCGAATTGAATAAGTCACTCGAATTGTTTTGTTTTCCAGAAGACAATGGGTTTCAAACATTTTTCTTCCCGTCTTAGACGACTGAAACTAAAGTCCAACTGCTCCCCATTTTTTTTGAAAATATTCGAGAATTCGTTAAAAATCATTCACCATCTTGAAATTTCAATCACTCGGCGTGATCTCTTTCAAAAAGAAATGGACATGGAAATATTTTAGGGTATTTCGAGCAGCTACATTTTTTCAAAAATAGTACCTAAGGGAAAAAACGTAAATTTCGTAATATTTCCATTTAAAAAAATAAGTAAGGTATAACCTATTAGTAACAGGATTTCAGCTCAAAGAAATGAAATTCCTTATTTTTATGAAGAACTAAAATTTTAAATCTCTATTCAATGTCCTCACTTTTTTTCAATATGATATACTACTTCCAAATTTTTATAACGAACTACTGCGACGAAACAAGAGAGTAAGTGAAATAATCAGTCTTTAAAATTTAGATTTATACGTTCGTGATTTTTTTTTCACAGTGGGAACGAAATTAGTCGTAGAACTGCAAGATGATCCGGATAACATCTATGACCTCGATAATGTGGTATTCTATTGTAACGTTCAACCCAATAAAACAAAATTCCAGACAATTTCTTGGTATTGTAATGTAAGTAGGTAATACAATATTGAACTTATGTATCTGATGTTAAATTTACGCAAATTTTTTAACCACAACTCAGAAGTCATTCAAGGTGATGAAAACTTGAAAATTTCATCCGCCAAAGTTTTCTTGGGCACTGAAGGATTGAAGAGAATTTCCGTGTTGTGTAGAAAAAAAATCAAATTTATCAATTTTCTATCCTTTTTGGAATCAAAAATTAGATCTACGTACCTACAAGTTTTTTTTTTACTTCATGGTGGATATTTTATGCGGATATCGATGCCTAATATAAAAATATGGAAAATATTAAATACCTATCTACCCGAACAACGAATCAAAGGGTAGGCCATATCCGGATAAGAGGTTAATGTGGCTCTGAGCGCTTTTTGGGCTCCTAAAACCATAAGTAGTGCATCTTGAACTTTTCAATTTCAACTTTCGTATTAATCACGAAAAGTTGAGCTTTTGAAATTCTGATGATTCAAAATCACTAGCTCCTAAATAATTTTACCAAAAATAGAATTTCGTCAATCTGACCCTGTGTCCTTTATTCCAAGTTCAATTTTTTTGATTTCTTTAATTCTAAACTTTTTTCAAAACTGTAGTTATCCAAATTTCAAAATTTTTCCAACAGTAAATTTTTTCAATAAGAATTTTCTTGAATTTATTTTATTGTTATTATTTCCAGGTTCCAATTGTTTCAACACTAAATTTTTTCATTTTTTTTCGACATTTTATTCAGTTTTGAAATTTTTTCCAACATTCGGTATAATTTTTAAAACTTCAATTTTCTCAAAATTTTTCCAATTTTGATTTTTACAAAAATTTTTCAATTTCATATTTCTTCCAATTATTGAGTTGAAACAAATTTTAAAAAACATAAAGTTGATAAAATTTGAAGAAATCGAAGTTGGAAAATTTGAAAGAAAGTTTTAATTAAAAATTTTAACATTGGAAAAACTTTTAACATTGAAAAATTTTCTAACTTTGCTTTCTTTAGATTTTTTCAGCTTCATATTTTTAACCTTTCAACGCGAAAATTGTTTTCAATAATTTTGAAATTTTTCTTCAATTTGTTTCCAACTCCACAATCTTTTTGTTTGAAAATTTCTTAATTTTTTCCAAAGTTGAATTTTTTAAATTCTTGCAAGTCAATAACTAAATAGAATTAATTTTAAAGAGTAAGTAAGTAATAAAAAATTAAATAGAATTTTTTTTAAAATCATAGTTGGAAAAATTAAAGAAAATGAAAAAACTTGGAGTTGAAAAAAATTAAACTAGGATCGTCGAAATTCCATTTGCGGAAAAATTATTTAGGAGCTACTTTCAAAATCTCCTATCAATTCTATTCAAAATGTCTCAAACAAATTTGCGTCTAAATGCGACCAATCTGAAGATATATGGTAAGCAATCAAGGCTGCAGTTTGGGAAAAATCACGATTATATGAAACTTATGAACCCCTTCCCCCTCCAAGGAGGGTTAGGATCGAAGTGATCAGTGGTGGAGACAAGTGACCCGGGTAAACCAGGTCCGCCCAGAAAAAAATTCAATAAATTTTAAATTTTTTCTCAAAAAAAAAATAGTTGTATCATAACTTATGACAGACAAAGGAAAATCAAAAACAACCGATTTACATAGATAAGTTTTTAAAAATTGAAGCAAAAAAGCTCGAATGGTGGGCTAGAACCAAGTCTGTGCAGAGGAAATCGGGACCCAAGAAAAAAAATATAATAACACAAAAAAAGGATTTCAATTATACAGAATACAAGAAAAACTGGACCTATAAAACAACGCAAACCTAGCTAAATTTTTGTTCGAGGGCCTTCGCGATGAAAGTCGATTTTTTTAGTTCTAACAGGTTTTTGCAGCCCCCCCCAAAAAAAACAACTTGGACCCAAGAGAAAACTACCCTTTCTTCCTTGCACTGGCCTACCTAGAGTGGATCAAAACGGTTGCAAATGCTTTAGCACTTTTTTAGAATTTTGGAATTTTCGAAAAATGGCCTTTTAATTTTGGACGATGGTCAAAAAGTCCACAAAGTTTACAAAAAAATTGATGCGACAAATTCGAAATCACTGATTACGAATCAGAGGTCCGTTTTTGGAGATTGGGTGAGACCTCTCAAGATGCCGAAATTTTTATGTTTTAAAAAAAATAGGGTTCTGTTTGAATTTTGGAATGAGTCAACCACAAATAATCCTTTAGAGCAGTTCAGCTGCAGAAGAAAAAATGGAAAAATCTCGATGAAAATGAACCGTGAATACGTATAAAAAGTTTTACTTCTTTTCAGCATTCAAAAATAGTTGAACGTAAGCCGTTCAATGGTCGTTCTATGCGGTATGGCGAACGAGTTTATATAATTCCGCATGCTGTTGGAAGCGCTCACAATGGAAATTATTTTTGTGAAATTTTAACTTACGAAGGTACCGCGTTCAGAAGTGGACCCACAAGGCTAAATATTAAAAAAAGAGTAAGCATCGTCTCCTATTTCTCATGAACCTAAGCTATCTACTTGAAGCATAGACATTTGAACAAGTTGTGATTTTCATTCAATTTACAAATTTTTTCGCATTTTTCACAGTTACCGGGCGCTTCTTATCCGCCTCCAGGTAATAAATAATACCTACGTGTAAAAAGAAAATAATTATGGTGAAATCTCTCATTTATAAATCAGTGAAAATTATCGAAAATCACTGGAAAACAGCCAGAATTGCAGCACAGTAATAAATCAGTGAAAAAAATTACTAGAAAGTCAGTAAAATCTCTAAAACCCGCTGAAAGATCGATGGAATTTTTTGCAAAAACTGCAGAAATCCGCTGAAAATCAAGGAATTTTGCTGATTTTTCCTGTACCACAATTCTGACTAACCCGAATCAAATAACTTCTCTCTTCAAAAATAGATTCTTATTGTATACATATTAGAATATTCTACTATTTAAATACGGTAAAGCTTCTTAAAAAAAAATTATTTTGCAGTAAGTGTGAAAGTATTCGCCCAACTGGGAGATCCTTCGGAAATCGATAACATCCACTTACATGACAACATATATTTTACATGCAACGTCACATCAAATTATAATATAACTGTTTTGGATGTACTTTGGTACCTCGACGTAAGTAAAACGATTAGGTATTTCAATTTTGAAACAGTGTCTGGTGAGTGGCTGTCCATTCGATCAGTCCGTTCGAAAAAGTTTAGTAATAATTTTGGCTGATTATGAAAATCAAAGGATCTATACGAACCATTTGAAACGAAAAAAATGGTAAAAATTTCTATAGAAATTTGGTAACTTCAAATGGTCTTTAGGTCCTTCGATTGATGAGTATGCCATGACGTAATGTTTGTCCAATTTTCATTTAGCATAATCCAATATATTCGAGTGCCAATGGCAGTATTATGTACGTAAATCAAGATTTATACATATATAATATTGCAAAAGAAGCTACCGGGACATACTCTTGCGACGTAGGTACAAAGAGAGGACAATATCCCAGTGAAAGTAATGTGATCTTGAAAGTAAAAGGTGTAAGTATATGTAGACTTCAACAGGTGGGCTATTCCATACTAAAACGGACCAAAAATGAAGTCGAGTCTTCCGATTTCGCTCAAATTTTTTTTACGAGTTCCCCTTGGTGGTCTATTCACAAAACCACGATCATTTTTTTTCTAACCCTCGAGGGGGCGGGGGAGGGGGCAGGCCTCGAAAATTTTATGCAATTGCGATTTTTAGCAAAACGGCTCAACTTTGAAGGCTCATATCTCGAGATAGGTGGTACTTGGGAGAACACTGTTTGCAGGGTCGGAAAGAGAATTGATAGGAGATTCAAACGCGATAATAACATTTTGAAAAGCTCAAAGTTGAACTTTGGCAGTGAAAGCTCAACTTTCATGACGAAAACAAAGTATGAAAGCTACCATTTAAAAATCTGAAAAAATTACTGTAAGTAGTGCTTTTCACCCTCTCTTCAACCAACAAATTTTCAAGATGGAGTCTCTGAACCCCTGGGGGGTAGAGGGGTCCACAATTTTGACCAAAATTCAAAAAAATCGAAAAAGTGGAGTAACCCATCGATTACCACTAATTCGAGGGCGCTGATTTCAAATATGTACTTAGTTTTTTGATTCGACCCTTCTGAACCCCTCTTCAGCCCCCTTGATGGGGTCAAAATTCAAAAAAATGAAAAATAACGTGTGGCATATCGTTTGATAGGTTTTTGAGGGCCCTGAGTTCGAATATTTACTTATTTTTTGGATTTGATCCTCCAGTGTCCCCCTAGCCCCCCAATTTTGGGAAAAAGTATGTTAAGGAATGAAAATATCGTGTGACGTATCGATTCCAACTAATGTGAGGGCGTAGAATTCGAATATCGACTTACTTTTGTGATCTGAGGATTTCCTCCCCCGCGAAATCGGAAGACCCCACTTCATTTTTGGTCCGTTTTAGTATGGAATAGCCCAGGCGTATTATGTATGGCAATCTAATCGAGGTTTTGGAATAGATTAACTAAGTAATTGTAGGTATTTCAACATTTTATCAATGCAATTTATGTGAATACTTATTTATTTTTCTGCAGCCAAGATTTTAATTGAAGATGAAGATATCCGACCTTTTTATGGAGTAAAGTTTTATCCAGAATAAAAGTACCTATAATTATAAGTACCTACCTATATATTTTGTACTTAGTTATAGGTAATTATAGGTATAATGTGTATAGCGTACCTACATTGATATGTAGCATTGGTAGGTAGTAACTTCGTAATACACCTAATAATAATTTTCACACGACATATCCGTATTTAATTTACAAACCAGGGTGTGCTCCGACGCAGAATAGTAAATTTAAAAAAAAAAAATAATAATTCATCGAGTAGGTATACATCAATTTTTTATTTTTCGCGTTTAGGTAGTTAGGTACCTATTCGAATTCTTTACGTTTTTGTGGAAACGAGGCTCGTTGGAAGTGGAAATTGAGGGTATAAGGCGAAGACACTACACTACAGTAAGTAACACTACATAGATACTAGGTACTCTCTCATTCTGAATCAGAGAAAAGTCACTGACAGTGTGTATTCTGAAATTTTTTTGGAATTGCCCAAATTGTAAAACTGATGTTTTTTACAACTTTTTCCTTACCCTGATACCCTCACCTCTCTCTCCTCCTGGGACAACCACATGCAATCCAATTTTAATTTCCTGTTCGATGTGAAAATCTTCAGTAAAAGGTGCTTAAAAATCATGAGGGTAAGAATCAGGGACGAAACTTGGACAAAGATCTCGGAGCGGTGAAAATGAAAAATTTGCCAATTAATGTTATTACAAAAAGAAGAAATTTTCTGACTCATATTGAATGAAAATTTACCGACCAGTCGAATTGAAAATGAAAAACAAAAATTCGTACTTTTTCGAGCTATTTTTGACTTCTAAAAAAACTAATTCTTTAATGACCACCTCCCTTATAAAAAAATCGAATCAATTTTGAAAATTCCATTCGAGGTCGCCACCAAGTTCGCTGATAAAGGAGAAGGACAAATTTTTCCCGTTTAAAAATATTCAATTATTTGGAATGGAAAGGCATCATTTTGAAAATTAATAATGTAAATTTATCGAGCCCGAGCAAAAATTTTTGAAAAAAAGACATTCGGAAGCTGAAATGTTTTCATTAAAATTCGTGCTTTTTATCGTGCTACTTTTTCGATTTCCAAAAAAAAAAATTAATAAACTCCTCCCCTTCCAAAAAAATCGATTTTTTTTTTAAAATTCCATTTAAGAGACTGTCACTAAGTTCCCTGATAAATGAGAAGGATAAATTTTTCCCCCTTGAAAATATTCAATTGTCTGGCCTAAAAGGGAAGAAGGTGCTACTTACCATAATTTCTAAAATGAATTGAGTAAAGTTACTGAACCAGAGCGAAACGAGGGCGAAATTTTTTCAGGAAAAAGGCATCTAAAAGCTGAAATTTCTTCATTTATTTAATCAATATTTTAGTACTGAAAGGAAAATTTTTTCGGAACTGCCAACATTTTTTTGAAGCTTCCCAACAGATTTTTGGAGTTAACTACCCAAACAAAGCCTAAAAACCCCTTAGAATACGCACTGGTCACTGATAAACAGTCAGAATTGCAGCACATGAAAAAATATAACAAACTTCACTGATTTTCAGCCAATTTTCGCTGATTTTTCAAGGATTTTGGCTGATTTTTCTGCTAATTTCATAAATTTCACTGACTTTTCAGTGAATTTTCATTGATTTTCCAGCGATTTTTCTCACTGATTTGTTTTCATTGAAAATTTTTTCTCTGATTTTCTCCTGTACTGAAATTCTGACTGTTTCTCATATTCGATAATTTTTATTGATTTATACAGGGGTGCGACCCCGACCGATTTTGTTTTCGGGTTTCAGATTTCGGGTCTGATTTCGGGTCTTGGGCTTGGATTGGGGTTTGAGAATTTCGGATTTGGGTTCCAGGGCTTACTGTTCGGGGCTTGAATGAAATGTTCAGGGTTATCCAGGGTTTTTTGGGGCTTGTGAGAAGATAATTTTTTTGGATGAAAATCCATTCCAATGATCATCCCGGCCTAAAAACTATAAAAATACGTGCGATTATATTATCTGCGATTAAATTCGTCACACTTTCGCAGCACTAGTTTTTGAGGCCGGGATGATCATTAGAATGAATTTTCATCAAAAAAATCATTTCACGATTTTTCCGAGCATTTTTGGGCTGCGATTGATTTGGGATGAATTTTCATTCCAAAATTAATCGCACGTATTTTTCTAGTTTTTGAGGCCGGAATGATCATTGAAAATCGATTTTCATCCCACGATTTTTTGAGCATTTTTGGGCTGTGATTAATTCTGCGATGAATTTAATCGCGGGTATATATTTTTGTAGTTTTCGAGTCCGGAATGGTCATTGAATTGGATTTTTATCCCAAAAAAATCATCCCACGATTTTTCCGAGCATTTTTGAGCTGCGATTAGTTTTGAATGAATTTTCATCGCGGAATTAATCGAGCGAATTTTTCTAGTTTTTGAGGCCGGAATAATCATTGAATTGGATTTTCATCCCACGATTTCTCTGAGCATTTTTGAGCTACAATTAATTCTGCGACGAATTTCATCGCAGAATTATTCGCACGAATTTTTCTAGTTTTTGAGGCCAGAATGATCTTTGGAATGGATTTTCATCCCAAAAAAATCATCTCACGATTTTTCCGCGTATTTTTATGCTGCGATTAATTTGGGATGAATTTTCATCGCAGAATTAATCACACGTATTTTTTTCCTTTTTGAGGCCGAGATGATCATTGGAATGGATTTTCAAGTAATATAAGCTGAAGGACCACCATGACAAAAGTTTTCTGAGCGAAAGTGCTTGATTTAAGTATTCTTCCTACTCATTATGTATGAAATCACGACAGACCCATAGCCAGGGGGTGCTAGGAACTGCTGAGCATCTCCTATAGCTGAGCTAAGTCCCCCTTGAAAAAATGTTGTCAATATTTGTATCAAATGTTAACTAAGTAGTTTTTCTCCGGATAGAATACTTTCGTAAGTTAGGTATGTTTAAGTGCTTCTACAAACGCTCGTGCAAATGCAGAATTGTTGGAAATTTCAAAAAATTGTCACCTTAATAGGTACCTAAACAGGAGGAATCTCTATAAGAAGATTGTGAATAATATCGAAAAAATATACCTAAATCAAAGTAAGTAAAATTCAGAATTATTTCAAAATATAAAAAAATTGTTTGATGTCAAGGAAAATAAAATAAAAATTACGTATCTATAAATCAATGAAATATCATTAAATTTGAGAGATAGTTTCGAAAATTGTTCAAAACAAAAATCATAAAAAATTTGAGTTTGTATAAAAATTGTCAAAATCGATGTAGATCTACTTAAAATCAAATGAAATATTCATAACTTCATAAGATTATGAAAAAATTTTCAAATAAAAATGTCCAAAAATTTTATAAAAGGGAACGATTAAAATTGAAAGCAAAATTTTGTAAGATTTGTCAGATTAAAATTAAATTAAACTGAGTACGTGAATCTGTGAGTAAAAAGAAAAAATTGAGGTTGTTCAACAAAATTTACTTTTTCACTCCTTATTCGTGATCTCGATCTTTTTATGAAGTTTCCGTATTCATCACATCTAGATCGAATAATGGGAGCAGAGAATGCAACATGTTCTCCTCCTCCCCCACTCCAATTACGGGCAAAATTGCACTTGCAACAGGGAATTTTTCGAAAATGGTGACCTTAAAAAATTAAATTTCGTTGGAAATTTTCAAAATAGACGTAATGGATTTTAGAAGGAGATGTTTTTTTGATTTTGGGAAGTCATAAATTTTGAGCTGATTTGATAACTATTTTTCATGACCTTTAGGAAAACCGTAAAAAATATCAAAATCTTGTGAAGGTTGTCTAAGTAAATTAATTGACTTCTCATGGGAATCCAGTGGAAAAAAGTGGTTGGACGATGATATGCTACTACCTACCTAATTAAAAATTTTCAAAATATTGTATAAATCGCTTGGAGAGGTCAAGATTTTTCAATTTTTCGTAACCTTTACCCATAGGTAGATACTGTTACTAATTTAATTAAAAATTGAAAAAATTGTAATTTTTTTCATCCATGGAATGTTTACCTAGCATCTCCTGGCATTCAGCCAGCATCCCCGACTAACTCAAACTGGCAGCGGGTCTGAATTACGATTTACAATGTACATACAAACAAATGAAAAATGAAAATTCAGAATGAGCATCAAGTATCTAGTTATCTACCTAAGTGGTTTTTTTTTTAATTATTATTGAAAACGTTTATGTATTGGAATAAAAAGGATCACAATTATTACAATGCTCACACCACCCTCTACGTGTTATTTGCGTACCTACCTACTAGATACCTATTTACTTCAAATTTGTAGATACAAAGTTCAAAATTAAATAATCACTAAGGGAAAAGGAATAAAAAAAATGGTCAATGATAGTCAGCTATGAAACGAAATTTGCATAGGTAATACTTAATGAAAATGAATAAGTAACTAGCTCCTAATTGATTTTGCCGCTAATGAGATTTCGACGATCCAAGATCTTTATTCCAACTTATAAACACAATACAAATTTTTTCAACTCTAAATTTCTTCAATTTCTTTATTTCTCATTTTTTTTTACAAAATTGTATCCAATATTTTAAAAATTGTATATTTTTTTAATAAATTTTTTTTTAGTTTCATATAAGTATTACTACCTATTGATTTAAAAAGGAATTTTGAAAAAAATGAAGTTTAAATTTTTTGAAAAATTCAATTAAGGAAAAAATTTTGAATGAAGAAAAATTTTAAAATGATTGGAAACAATTTTTGAATTGAAATAAATGTTGAAAAACATGAAATTGAAAAAAATTTGAAGAACTCAAAGTTGAAAAGTTTTAGAGAAAATGCAAGTTTAAAAAAATTTTACTGTAGGGAAAATTTTAAAATTGGATACAATTTTGAAGAAAAAAAAAGTAGAACCAAGCACAGAAATAGAAAAAAATTGAACTTAGAGTAGAAATTACAGTAATTTGAAATTAAATTGTCGAAATCCCATTTGCGGTAAAACTAATTAATAGGTAGCTAGCGATTAAATACCTACATAGTTCACTTTTCACTAAATGAAAATTCGGCGGCATCTCCCCTACATGTCATTTGGCGTCTTCTTTTTTCAGAAAATTTACAAAAAAAATCAAATTCAAATTTCAATTGAAGCGTCTGTTTGTAAAACAACCATAATCTATTTTGAAATCCTGACTTTCAACAGTTATTGTGAGATGAGTTTCACACTAAAAAAATTCGTAACTAGATCTATGAAATGTTCAAACATTTGAGAATAAAATTATCGGTGTTTTAATTCTTCTGCTTGCAGATTTCTTTTCACGATAACTCTCAGAAAAGAAAATTTCATAATGGTGTATATGGTTGTTTTTCAAATGGACGCTCAATTTATTATGGATAAAATTGGATAATTAGCATTAAAAAGCGAAAAAAAAGAATGAAATTTTATTTTAGCACTTAAAACCACTTCAAAAAAATTTTGCTCGATAAAAAATTCCAAAAAATTGGTCACGACAGACTGAAATCGAGCCTGGAGCTTGATGCGTACTTCCAGCTCCAGGAGCCTGCAGCCACGCAATATATTGTGCTGCTTGGAAATGGCAACATTGAATTATCACAAGAATGTTGTTATTTTCACACAAAACCTGCATCACTGAAATTAATTAATGGGCAGATTAATTCTTTCAATGAATGCGATTCTTGGTTTAAACTAGAATATTTTTTTCAATCAATTTTTTATCACAGTGAACAGATTCATTCATAATGTGATTATTTTTATGTGAAAATAAATTATCCAAAAGTGTTTTCCTGTTCTCATAATATAAAAAAATTATTGTGAAATTATCACCAGCAAAAATTATCAAATGCAGCGGCAGCGTAACACAAAAAATTGATTTTACAAAATAGTAATTTTCTACTTACTCACAGTATCGTGTTAAAATTTCTGAAGTTTCCTTTCCACCTTCATGTAGGTGACATTTTACAATACTTTTAACCTTTGTTTTTTTTTCCACCAACAAAATAGTGTATATTTTGATAATTATTAAAACGTCAATGGTGATAAGACCGATAAGAACGACAAGTGAAGCTCGTAAAAGTGAAATATTGGCAGGAAGTACGACATATATGCTATCAAAGAACAACCTTTTCACTCTTTCTAGTTAACATCGACTTAGAACATGTTCAAGGTGTTCGTACGCTAGCTTAGGTTATACTTAAGTTTATTTCAATTCCAAGAAGATGACTAAATTAATCGACTGTTTGGCTGCTGTCTGCGCCTTTCTATCTATATGGTTAGCCGTACTCTACCATTTCATCGAATTGGAAATCATCAACGAATACAGAGGCCTAATTTCACTCCTTCCGGTGCTCACGGTGTTCATATTCGGTGTAAGTATCACACAATATGGCTTGTTGACGTGACTCGATTCATTCTACGTGTTTTCATTTCTCCACAGGTTTATTCTGCTGGTACTGTTTTATGGAGAGTACACAATTTCAATAACTGCAACCAAGACGCCTCAGACTTACAAATGGTAAGAATTTATACGAAAATTATCCCTACTGGTGTCCAGCAAGTATTGATAATAAAATATAGTTTCTTTTCGGCAGGAAATCAAAGAAGCTAGAAAGGATCTTATTGCGAAGGGTTTCGTGTTCCAGTAATATACAACAGTGATCGGATTGCCTGTGTTTTTCTAAACGAATTTTTATGTTTATATCGTAATTTTTAAAGGTATTTTATTTTACGCGTACGAATGTGCCTTTCTTTTCTATGTTTATGTGTTTGATTCGTAGCAATCGAAAATACGATTTTAAACTTACCAACTTATGCTTGAAACACGTCGCTGATTATATGATACAAGCTTTAACTAAGTTTATAAAATTTAGCAACGTGGCTAAATATAGTATCGTATTCTTTGTTATTATTGTCGTTCAAAATGGAAGGAAAATTTATCAACAAAGTTTATATTGCATCAAATACAAATGTTTATCGAATAAATAACTTACGAGGGGAAAAAACATCGGGTTGAAATAACAAAACTGGACACATCACGTTAAGTAAGAAGTAAATGCTTACGAAATACTTAAACTTAGAAAACATTAAATTCTAGGTGTGCTGTAATATCACGATTTAATTGAAAGGAAGTTCTCAGCGTCGCCATAACCACAATGTCGAATTATTTACACACATTTAAAGCTGATTTAACTAAATTTTAATACAATAAAGTTGACTACGAGAATTCCGATAGATGATAATACCTTTGCGAGGAGATGGTAAAAGAGTCGATGGAATGAGCCAAAAATTACAATTCTTCTCTGACGTATTTAGGTTTCAATTCTTCTATTCTGCCGATAAAATCGGATTTTTCGATACAGCCGTCGCATTCTTCGTCCCAATTACTTAAGATGTTCTTCAACTCGCGTACTTTGAGTTTACGCAAATCGACCGTTTTGAAATCGATGACTTTTTCTACGAATACAGAATAATGAGGTGAGATGAAGTATCACGATAGTGATTTCGATGTAACATAACTTACCGTAT
Source organism: Pseudococcus viburni (assembly GCA_033439095.1). Lineage (NCBI taxonomy): Eukaryota > Metazoa > Arthropoda > Insecta > Hemiptera > Pseudococcidae > Pseudococcus > Pseudococcus viburni. The sequence continues at coordinate 220,320 of JAVBJF010000371.1, forward strand.
CTTAGATCACAGATTTGAGCATCTTTTCGTTTTAATTTTTCGCAAATTTTGTGCACCGGTAAAGAATACGTTAATGGTTTGGATAATTCGCTCAGGATTCCTGTCGCTGATTCTTCTAAACCTCCGAGGTAATAACACTGCAGAAAGTAGAGAACTTGTAAGTGTATCGAAAAATAGATTTTAATAGAGCGAATGACCACTTACGAATCTATTTTCACGATTTTTGGCTCCTTTGCAGTATTTCTTAAACTCTTCTTCGATCAGTTTATGATCCTTTTTATGTTCTTCGGATAAATTAATGCTGAACTTCTCGATGATACCGAAACATACTGTAAACCGTTGAAACGATAATTAGAACATATAACAAACCATAGAACGATATAATTCGAGAATATATACGTACCTTCGCATTCCTCTCTTTGTAATTCTGATAATACCGGCACAACATTACTTAGACAGAAGATCAAACCGCAGAGACGTAATAAATCTCTCGAACTAATTACACGTCTCATTACTAAGTTTTATTATATCTAAACTGGGATCAACTAAGGGAAACGATCTAGGTGGATTAAATCGCCGATTGTAATCACAATACGATCTATTTTTCGAGTACAGAACACAAATTAAGAGCAAATGTAGTCTTACCGACGATGTTTTGACACTTAATCATACGGCACGATGAAATATAACGAGGTTACTGGGTATTTTCGAACTTCAATAAATTAAACGGCAAGACGAATGTATGTCAAATTTATGATCTTCTCAATTTCTGCTGTCTGCTAAATCGGTTTCGGTATGTTATTTTGACATGTAACGTTTGATCATTCATTATTTTTTTGCTGAACTTGTTTTATTCCTATTGGCTGGTTTAAGTTGTCTGCGTAAACGTCATCATCTGTGATGTCATTTCATCTGTGATTCTGTGACGTGTTCGAATGTTGGTAGGTAAGCGAGGATTACCTATTTTGTTGATTTTTAATTTTTTTAAAATTAAAATTAAATTTAAAATTTTGAAAATTTTTCATGATTTGACTGATTTGATTTTGAGTTTGATCTTTCATCTTCCCTGTACCTATCGACTTCTTCTACCAGGTTTTCTCCCAGATTCCTGGTATTATGCTAATATGCTTACACTTTTCACTGCGATAGCTGATAACGATCCTGCCAGAGGGAGAGAGGGGTTAAATTTTTTTTTAAAACTGTAAAAGAACGAAAATTTCTTGAAATGAAACTGGGCAAGAGTTAAAAGAAAATTTTTGTATGGAAAACAAATTTTAAAAACTTGAAATTCCATCTTTTTTCTGTCACGTCAAAAAGAAATTAAGATCTCCCATTCCCAAGTCCTAACCTATTTATAAATACCTCTCTGACCATTTATTAGGGAACAAAATTCTGAAAATTCTGCAATTTTTTCATCCTTTGCTTTCAAATCTATCTTCTGTTAGTGACGTAGTGGCACTTGCGGTATTGAACTCTGTAGAAAGGTGCAGAAGAAATTTTGATTTACCGAAATTCAGTTTGGAGGGTGAGGACAGAGGAGGGACAGGAGAAACTTTATGATACCAAAATTCATCTCTGGAGAAAAGGCAGAGGTTTACATAGGTATTTTTAATTTTTAGATTATTCAGCTCTCGAGAAGAGCTTAGGACAAATTTTCAATTTTCAGAATTCTGCTCTGGAAGGGGGCACAAAAGAAATTTTTAAATAGGTATAAAAATTTAACTCTGGAGAGGAATACAGGAGAAATTCGAATTTTCAGAATTCTATTTCGGAAAAGTATAGGAGAAATTTGAATTATCAAAATTCAATTTTAGAAGTAAGTGCAGAATAAATTTTAACCATCTATCAAAATATTAGGGACAAAATTCATGATTCATCAGGTATCTAGGCCCATTTCCAAAAATAATAGTAGGTATACCTTTTTTCTTCAAAAAATAATGAGCATTTTAGAGGTTGTAAGAAAAATATAATCACGAGGTTTGTTATAATGTCTGTAGTGGAATTTTTCAACCCCTGTATATGCGGTGAACTGTTACTTTCATTGGAGTTAATAAAATTGCATAGCCGGTTTGCCGTAAATACTCGATGTTCATCATCATTCATCTTTCGTTAATCCGATCTCTCGCTTCTCCCCCTTCCCTCCCATCATTATTCTATAACTATAAGCGACTTTTGGCTTTTAGCTACATTTACAAGTGCAGCCAGAAATTACCTAAGGTACCAAAAAACAAAATTATTTTCTGAATACCACCCCTCATCCTCCTTTTGCTCCAAAAAATCATTTGCAGAAATAAATGAAAGAAAACCAAACAATTTTTTTAGACAAAACAAAACTCAACTCATTAAGACAAAAATTTAAAAAAATTTCCTTTCAAAAAAAAAACCAAACCATTATCGATTTTTTTTAAATAAATCATTTCGAAAAATGTCCAAAACAAGTCATCCTCTAAAAACGCAAACCAAAAAATACTATCATTAGAAAATAATCAAAACACAACTCATTTCTGGAAAAAACCCTGAAAAAACAAAATAAATTGAATAATCAGAAAAAATCAATGCAAAACATTTTCAGGAAAAAAATGAGTCATTAAGAAAACGAGTCATTAAGAAAACGAGTCATCTTCAAAAAGTAACATAAGAAAAATCAAATCATTTTCAGAAAAAAATTTAAAAAAAAAATAACAAAAGAGTCATTTTCAATTTAAAAAAAAAAAAAAACCAAATAGGTACTTAATTTACAAGAAAAGATAAAACTCAAATGAAAACAGTAAGTATAAAAAAATAAATAGGTAGTTTTCAAAAAAAAAGTCATCCACAAAAAAAACCCAAATTATTTCCAGAAAAAGTTCAATACATGTAAAACCAAAAAATAAAAAAAATATTTTTAGAAGAAAACTATTCTCAATATTTGGATCATCCCCCCTCCCCTCACATTTCTTTTTCCATAGAATTACATGCAAAAAAGCAATTTTTTACCATCTGCTTCAAAATTACCAAATTATTGTTCACTCGACGAAATCACCTAATGGTATTTCCAGTTTCCGCTTTCCTTCACCAATTCGTTCAATTCTCAATTTCCTAATTCAGAATACAATTGTTTGTACTTTAAAAGCAATCTACACCCTTTAACCACAAATTTCAATTTTTCATCCATTTATACCTCGAATGATACCTCATTAATATTGCATTACCTTCACTCTAAAACAAACCAACGAATTAAACTCGTCGTCGAAACACATTTCGTAAACTTTTCACATAAAAAAACCATCGGACGCCGGATAAAAAAACCCTCAAAATCATTACGAAACTTTGAAACAAAAAATATCGTATTCCATAGTTTTAGAAATTTTTTATCAAAATAATGCTCAAATTGAAAAATATAAAAAAGCGCACGTATAAATTAGATAATAATATATTACTGAAACCGTTACAACAATGTTGCGTACAAACATTTACATTAATGGTAACAACGAGTATACAACGGAAATCGTCGGAAGAAAAAAATTAGCTTGGTTCGTTAAATTTAAACAATACAGAGCGACACGTTTGCTGAAAACATAATAAACTTAGCAAAAGAATCGTAAAGTAATAAAGTTTTTCTCTTTTGCAAAACTTCCTCCTTTTTTTTTTCACTTTTCTTCTCTCTCGACGACGGCACAAAAATCTACAACACGCTCGTCGACCATCATGATTACACTGTTGCCCGAGTCCTTTTCCGAGGCTTAATAATAAATTAATTATAATTACAAAACGACCGTAAATTTTCTGTACAAATTTTTTCTTTTGGCATCCCTTTTGTATAAAATATTATAATACTTTACATCATTTATCACATTTTAACGTTTATCATCGAAGACTTATGAAGAGTAGTGAACATATCGTCATGAACATGTGAATCGATGGATTTTGAAAACTTGTTGAGCTTTTTTGCATCGCTGCCGGACTATCGGCTGAAAAGTACAATAATCAGTCGTTAGACAGGTAACTAATTAAATCAGAGTACCTATAAATAAAGATGGATGAATAAGGAAGTAAGTGAAAATTCCCCATAGTGCTTTGAAATTGGGAGAACTTTTGATTACGCCTAAAATCCTAATAGGTAGGCAATTTATTGGACGTAGTTTTATTGAGAATTGGTAGGAAGAAATGAAAGGAATAGAAAACAGAGAAAATGAATACATCAAAAATACATGATAAAAAAACCACCATTCAAAACTTTATGCGCAAGAGTACTTTTTTTGAATTTTAGCGAAAAATTTGAAAATGTTGCGAACGACCCTATCGTAATTTTATCAGTTTTGGAAATTTTTTATACTTCAAAATTTCCAAGTTCAAATTTACATAAATCCTCAATTTTTTCCAAGTTTAAACTTTCTCGAAATTAGAAAATTGATAATTTAGATAACAATTGAATTATAAGTTTTCTAAATTTCGTTAACACCTTTTCAAGTTGGGAAAATTTTTCGATTTGAAAACAATAAGTAATTAATTAAAAAATCCAAATTAGGAAAAATTTTTGAAAAAAATTATAAACATTTGAATAAAAAAGAGAGCTGTATGAGAAAGTTATGAAAACTTGAAAAATAAAATGGCTTGAATAGAAAAATTTCTGAGAAAATTGCGAAGATCTGAACGTACACAATTTCGGAGCTGGAAAAATTTTAGAATTTTTGAGAAACTTGGAAAATGGAAACAATAGGTAAAAAAAATTATAGAAAATTTAACAACTTGAAAAAATTACGAAAACTGAAACTTGAATAAGTATATTTATTTTTTTTTAAAATTGAGAAAAGTATAAAAATATGAATACAAGAAATTGTGGAGCTAAACAAAAATTTTGAACTTGGAAAAAATAAGAACAATAAAAAATGAAACAATTTGAGAAATTTATAGTGATGTGAACTTGAAAATTTATGAAGTGAAATATTGAAATTAGAATTTTGAGAAAATTGTCTAAATTTAACCATACAAATTTTGGGTTGCAAAAAATGTTTAATGTAGATATTTAAAAAAATGAACTAGCAAAAATAATATAATTTGAATCTAAAAACTTTTCAAGTGCCTAGAAAAAAATTGAAAATTTTTAAGGAAATCGAAAATTGATACCAAAACCCAAGTAAAAAAAATTATGATGTAATTTTTCAAGCAAAAGTCTTCTATTCGTTGCAAATAGACGAATAGTAGACTATTCGGTTGTATCTTTTATCCATGTAAGATTTAGTTGACGGTTTTAAAATCACCTCATTGCCTAGAAAAAGTGAAAATAAGAAAATTCAGTCGACAAAAAACTGGAGGTTGGCTTGTATATTCATTTTAAATCTCTCGAATCGATTGGAAGCGCTTTCGAGACGTTTTGGGCCTTCCAGAAAATTTTGAAAATTCCCTGTTCCGAAAAGAATCTAGAAATGGTCCATATTAACTTTAGCATTAACAGACTTGGATTAAAGCACGATCTTCTAAAATTTATCACTGTCGGTGAAAATCCATATTTTTCTTCTGTAAGAATCTTCGATGAAAATTGAAAAATACCTACACATCCAAATTGTATGCATCGAGGTAAAAAATTGAAAATTGGTATACCCTATTTTCGACCTTCCAAACTAATTGGAAACGGTTTCAAGTTGATATGTAGCCGCTAGAATCATTTTAAAACCCTCAAGCTTTGATAATTTTAAATTTTCTAAAGAAAAATAATATGGATTTGACCCCACAGCTACGAATTCTGAAAAATTACGTATTAATCCACGATCGCAGGTGCTAAAATTCATACGAACCATTTCTATAGATTTTTTTTTCAAAGCTGGAAAAATTTCAAAATTTTCTGGAACCTTCAGAACGTCTTGAAACTGCTTCTTATCAATTTGGGAAGTCGAAAATAGGATATAAACCAAATTTCAGCTTTATAAATTGTTTGGATCAAATTTTCATGTTCTGCACTTTTGCAGGGTCAAATTGTTTAATATTTAAAAATTTTCAAAATTCTCTAAAATTCGAAAAATTAACTTCATCACTTGAAATTTTGGGAAGGGGCTATTTCATGATGTACTTTCGATACATATATTTTTGTTTCGGCCCAAAATTATATTGTCAGCTGGGGCGTATTTGGATTCCTTACCTGGAAAACGGCCATTCTAATAAATACTGAACTCTGATTGCTTATACAGGATCAGAGGCCTTCCGAAGCGATATGCTCGGAGGGGGGGGGTCCAAATTTTCCAACTAATTTTTCTAAACTTGCCGACCAATTCAATATTTTAAGTTGAGTAGACATAATTGTAAAGTCTCAGACCTGCTCATGCCTCAAATTTTTTCCCTGGCCAATTTCATTGTAGATGAAAAAAACTACGGAATTGTCTATTTGTCCCGAACGAAGCGAGAGAAAAAAATTCCAAGAAAATTTACAGGGTGTCTAACAAAATTTGTTGAGCAAAAAGCTTGACTTAGCTTGACCTTTTGAAATGACTTTTTTGATGGCCACCCACTCCCTCCCAACAAAAATTCTATCCGCCCGTGTCTCGGGCGATCTCCCCCCCCCCCCACAGGTAGAAGAGAAGAGTTTATCTTTATATCATAATTTTGAAGAAGAATTGTATAAAATCACTGAACCCGAGCAAATCAAGGGCGAAAATTTCTGAAAAAAGAGCACCCAGAATCTGAAATTTTTAAAATTAAAATTCGTGTTTTTTTTCATGTTATGTTTTAACTTTAAAAAAAACTATCTATGGACTCATCTCCAGATCTCCTTCCAAAAAATAGAAACATTTTTGAAATATTCCAATCGAGATCGTTACTGAGTCTTTTTGTAAATAAGAAGCATAATTTTTTTCACACGAAAATATCAATTGTCTGGACTGGAAAGGAGGAAGGTTCATACCATCATTTAAAAAAAAAAAATTGTATATATTCACTGAGCCCGAGCGAAACGAGGGCGAAAATTTTTGAAGAAAAATACATTTAAAAGCTAAAATTTCTTAATTTCTTAAATCAATCTTTTGGTATTAAAAGGGAGGCGAAATCTTCAACCCCTATCTCTTGGATAAATTTTAGACCTTATACATATGCCCGAACAAAACGAGGGCTAAAATTAGAAAAATTGGTGATTTTCAAAAAAAAAAAAAAAATAGAACCTCAAAAAACGAATATTAACTAAAAATTTTCTATTTTAAAACTTTTTTTAAAACTATTTTTTATCAAAGGTAAATGGAAGTTTTTTTTTGATTTTTGAAAAAAAGCTTGACCGTTGAGTTAATTTAAGTAAATTAGTCAAAAAGCTTGACTTTTGAGTACCCGCATGACTTTTTTGAAAAAATTTGAGTTATCAGTACCGTTAGACACCCTGACAGGGTGTCTAACAAAATTTGTAGAGCAAAAAGCTTGACTTAGCTTGACCTTTTGGAATGATTTTTTGCATGGCTTTTCCGAGCAACCGCACCCTTCAAAAATTTATGAGTCTGTACGCCAGTACACCCCCCCCCCCATTTTTAATAGCTAAATTTTTGATAAAAGCTTGACCTTTTGAGTAAATCAGGGTAAATTGGTCAAAAAGCTTGACTTTTCAGGACCGGCACTCCTTGTGGAAGGACGATTTTGTTTCGTGAGATTCACTCTGGCTTTTTCCAAGTTTAAATTTAATTTTTTCCAAATTTTTTCCAAAGTTTAAATTTTTACAAGAGTTCAAATCTCCAGATTTCTTTCAAAATGTGTTATCAACTCAGTTTAAACAGGGTGTCCACTATATCTCAGGAATCATTTTCCCTGATTTTTTCAGGTTTTCCAGACCAATTTTTAGAATTTTTCCAGACCTTTTAAATATGATATTCGTGAACCGTGGTAGGGGGGAAAAATTTTTCACGTGATGTACTTACATTCCGAATTTTGCATAAGAATGATACAAAATACATCGATTTTTTTTTCAAAATCACTAGGAACTTTTTACGAAATTTTTAAATGCTCCTCTTTGGACCAAAAAAAAAGATTCAAATTCAATTCTGAAATTTTTTGGTCTCATCCAACTCTCCCTCATCACAAAAATTTGAAAATTCGGATTTTCCAGGCTGAAAATTCAAAAATTTCTTCACCCCCCTCCCCTCAAAAAAAGAGAAACCCATGCCTCAAATTTATAAATTTACACTATCTCCAAAAATTTTTTAGTTTGTACCAATAAATAAAAAAGTCAATGAGGAGGTGAAATATAAATCATTTAATGGAAATATAAAAATCGTTTTGAGCCCGAGCGAAACGAGGGCGAAAATTTTTGCAAAAAAAGATCATCAGAAGATAAAAATTCACCAATTTTTCTCATTCATGTTTTCCAAAACATGATCAATGAATTCGAATTCTATTCCCTTCCCTTCCCAAAAAGTTTCCAAAAAACTTGAGATTTTAATTTTTGAACAAATTGTGTAGGAAGAAAGAGTGATGGACAAAGACATGCATTTTAGCATTTTGAATATCAAATTTATTGTACATTATGATCAACAAAAAATTATGAATAAAAAAATCAGATAGAAAAAGAAATAATTTAGAATAAAATAAGCAAAAAACCACTTTTTAAAATGATTTATCCTTTTTTTGGATTTTCGAAGAATTCCAGAGAAAACTCCAAAATTCCCTGACTTTTCCCGGTTTTCCAGAGAATGGACACCATGGTTTAAATTTCCTCATTTTTTTCAAGTTCAATTTTTTATTAAATTATACATATTTAGTCTGGGTTCTTTCAACTTCAAAAATTTTTCCAACTCGACAAACTCCAGTTCCATCACAAAAAGACACTAAAATCAAAGAAAAACTTAAACTTGTAAAAAATTTCGCGAAATCAGACTTCAAAAATATTTTCGAAGGATTGTTAAAAATCCGAAAACTTGTCCAAATACGCCCAGTTACCTCCTTCACTACAGACGAAATCACATAGGTACTCACCTTGAACGACATGAACCATTACACTGGCTTTTCTGGCATTCGATGGACAGCAATAAAATCTCCCAGAATCGGTGATCTGAGATTTTTGTATGATTAGGTAACTAATTGTAATATCTCCTTTTTCAGTGATTACGTTCACTCCTCCTCGAGGCGAATCATAATTGATTATCTGGAATCAAAAAAAAAATCTTTAGACACTCGATGAACCCATTTGAGAGACTCGACGTCTTAGCCAAAAAAAACATACCCGTTCATTATGATACCACCGAATAAACGACGGCGGCTCTGGACTATATTTAATCGTACACGTCAGGAAAATATTACTACTTTGACTAACGAAGATCTCCGGAGCACCAGAAATTTCGGCGACAGGTTCTGAAAAAAAAGCAAAAAATCCTTACTCAGCATGCTACAAATCGAGGTATAACCTTGACATGGAGAAAATTCACCATAAACGTCACAATAAATCGCGTACATTCGACGAACTCTCGCAACATCCATTTCCTGCAACGGAAATACATTTCCACGTCATCAATATAGAAAAATAAACCAAACTCGAACACTCCATAATGAGAAATTCTCGACTATCAATACGTCTAAAAACATTTTTCACGCATTCAAAACCGCAACAAAAAAATAACATCGAGCAATAAATATATAAAACAGCGATACGTTCCCTGCTCCGCAATATGTTTCCTGTGTTGGCGAAAATTCACGCCATAAAGTTTAAACCCGACGCTCAGGTAACTCTCTCCGCTGAACCCTTCACATTTATAATATTTTCAAACATCATTTTACCGAAAAACTTTTCCTAAAACTTTAAACTTCGCCTCGCGAGATTTGAAAAGCGTTCTTTGAATGTTTAACATTATTAACGCATTGTCGGCTCTACTTCTTTTTTCGTCTTTTTCTACCCCCTCGTCACGACCTACCCGTACTGCATAAGCTATTATCGCGCGTTGCTCATGAACTTTAATACATTCCAGTAATGAAAACCTTTCCGGTTAATGTACACACTTCGCGGCTCCCTCGACGTTACAATTTCTACCATAAATTCCAGCAACAGGCCGAACACATATGTGTTCTATGCTTCCATGTACTCGCTCCCTCTGTTCTTCCTTTACCCCCTCGTCATGACCAACACGACTGTGTTGTTGCTTAATGGCCGAATTAATCGTACCCGATATTTTTGTCAGCTTGCCTAAAAACGTCGCCCAATTTCTTATTCGTTCTTTTAAGCTGCGGGTAGCATCCAAAAACCGAGCAATTCCGAATGAAATGCTTTCATTTTACAAATGTACTCGTTTCGTTGGCGAAAAGCGTTTCGATATGGTTGTTTGGTTTGGAAAATGCATACACAGAAGATTGCTTCGCTGTAATGAAACGAAAATATCTGGACAATTTGTTCTGCATTTTAATTGGCTCATTTTCCAATGTTGTGAATTTCACTCCCGCCATAAAAATTGCAAATTTTAAAACCAATATTTTTAAACAATTTGAAATTTTCGGATTATCTTATTCCATACTACGTACATATAAGTTGGGTAATCTCGCAACCAGTAGATGTAACTTTGAGAAGTAATCGTTTTAAAAACAAGACACTCTTGAAACTTTATTAACTTTCATGGACAGAAAATTGCATACGTCATTTCAAAAACACCCATCAAACTTTTTGCATTGCTTATACGAAGAGAAATGACAGGATAAGTTTAATATCATTTATATGAATTTTTATTGCATACGTTTCAGCTATCAGGTATTAAATCATTGTGTCGTCTCAGCTCTACTGGCTCCTAAATTCTCAGGAGTATGCAATTTATCTCGTACAGAAAATGAGAAAAATTGTGTAACGATCTTCGACATAGAAAATTGGAAATTTTTTTTCCTCTCCTGCAAAAAACCATGGTCTGAAGGCAGGATGGGCTCTGGTTTGTGGGTTGCATTCTACATGAACTGATTCGTCACGCCATCGTCAGTGCTGTGAACTAGTGTTTTTGGCTCTGTTTCTAGTGTTTCTTATTTTATTTTTTTTTTCGAATTAATTTGAATTAGATACCTATTTTTGTTTTTAATCAAAGAAGTAAGTGATAGATATTGAAAACAAGGAATACCTATTATGAAGGGTGGTTTATGAATAGTGATTTTTCAAAATCGACTCCATACTTGATAATTTCAAATTTTTCAATTTCAATTTATTTCAACTCAAAAATAATTTTTTTCTCAAATTTTCTTATAAGTAATTTTTTTGTACATTAATTTTTTCTGTTTTTCCAGCTCCAAATTTTTTCTCAAAATATTATTCAGATCGAAAATCTGATCTTAAATTTTTATCAAATTATTATTTTTTCTCAAAATTTTTCCAGTTTTAAATTTTTTATCCAATTTTTTTCAAATTTCAACTTTAAAATCTTTCTCAGAATATTTTTTCCCAACTATAAAATTTTATCGTAAAATGTTTTTGAATTGAAATTTTCCCCCATAAATTGAAAAAAATTAAAATTTCTCGTAGTTATGCATCGTGAATTTGATCACTTGTATTGAGATTGCGTTTTGATATTAATTTAATTCCAATTTTGAAAAAATTTATGAATTTAGGATTTTTAGGGTTATAATGTTCAGGATCTTGCCTTCAGATAATGATTGCAAACGCAAATGACTAAGTGAGACCAGCTCGGAAATAATCGAATTTTCAAGGTTATCGCAATCCCTAAAAACTAATTTAGTCACTTGAACGAAAGCGTGAGATTTTGCATATCACGAATTCAAATGAAACCCTTCTAAAAAGAAATTTGAGACTGTCTTCAGATAATTTTTTTTTTGAACATTGTGAGTACTTACCTCTGAAAAATTGAGACCAAGTCTCCTTCCCCACCTCCTCAATCGCACTGACTACAGCCTTTTTTTCAGTAGAAAAATTCATTTTACAGTGTATCATATCAAAGGATAAATTTTGATCCTACCAAAAATAGGAAGGTATGAGTCTATGCGCGTGATTTTTCTCAAAATTTTTGGCAGTGGGGAGGGGTACTGATGATAGAAAACTTTAAATTACAATACCTTTGAAACAATGAAAGTGAGTAGGTACAAAGCACACAACATTTTTTTCTTCTAAAAATGTGTTCGGTAAGTATAACTTTTTTTTTAATTTCACATTTTTTTGGCTGGTGGGTCAGTTTTGAGAATTAAAAAAACGCCTCAAATATGCATGTTTTTTTTGCAAAAAATTAACCAAATAGAAACAATTATTTAGTGAGCAGTTCAAGTTCTATGCCCGATGATATGATTAAAAGGTGAGGTACTTTCACCGAATTCTTGTTTGGCGAGTCCGCAAGAGAGCCTGGGGAGGACTTGGGAACATGGGGAGGTTTTGGACAAAATTGATTTTGAAAAAGATTCCTTTGGCTCCAGATGGTGGTAATTGCGGTGGAATATGGTAACCATGAACTTTTAAAAGCATGACTAGTTGAAATTTACCTTACAAGGGAGGTATCCCAATTCAAAGTAAAATTTTGAGCCCACACAAAAAAAAATCGAAAGTACATCATAACAGGACCTCGTATCAGGGTGTCTACCGGTCGCGAAAGTCGCGAAAAAGTCGCGAATTTTGAATTAGGTCGCTGAAGTCGCGAAAAAGTCGCGAAATTGACCCAAAATTCATCGAAAGTCGCGAATTTTTCCAAAATTACTTCAATTTTTTTTGCCTCTTACAAAACAGAAAAAGTAGAGAAATTTCACCTTTTTGAACATTTTTTCTAAAAATTTTCGCCCTCGCTTCGCTCGGGCTCATAAATTTTAAAACCCCATTCTTAAATTATAAACCTGCTTCCCTTCTATTTCAGACAATTGAATATTTTGAAGCGGAAAAATATGTTCTTGTGGGAGACTAAGTAGCGATCATGATTGGGAATTTCAAAGGAAATATTGTGTCCATTCTCAGGAAATTCTAAAAAAAATTGTAGAATTTCAGAATTTTCTAAGGGATGTTTTAAAGGAGAAAAACATATGAAAATGTGACCCGTGCAGGGACAGGGTACCTAAAGTCGGAAAACATAATTTTGAGTTAGAGACAAAAATATGAAAAATGGGTAATTTTTTTCAAAATTTTTTTTTCGCTTTTTTAGGTAGTTCAGACCTCTACGCAGCTTTAAACGTGTTTTTTCGATTATTTTTTTTTTTTGAAAGTCATGATTTTTTCCAATTTTTAAATGTCTCTATCTCACCGAAAAATTGACTTAGGATGCTCATCCAGGTCTTAAAATGTTCCGCATAGTCTCCCCTATCATTTAATCCAAAAAACTCATTTTTGAAAAATCCGACTTTAGGTACCTTTTCCCTGCACGGGTCACAAATGTATTTTTTTTGCTGTTTTTTAAATAAATTCTTCAAAAAAAATTCGCCCTCGCTTCGCTCGGGCCAAATTATCACTTCATTGTATTGGTAATCTGCTAATATTTCAGACTTCCCATGAATTTATTTCTCAATAATCATTCAACAATTTTATTTTTCGTAAAGATTTTACCCTTGCTTCGCTCGGGCAGTTACTACTTCTCTTCTTTACCATAAAATAACTCACTTTTAGACGAAAAATTTTCTTTTTTTGAAATTAATTTTTTCTGTAATAAATTTGATCTCTTTGATTATTTTTTTTTTTGGGGGGGGGGGGGGGTGAAATTGAGAGGTAGATACTAGATACTTTAAAAAAAGGTCGCGAAAAAGTCGCGAAATTTGATTTTGAAAAATCGGTAGACACCCTGCGTATCCAAAATTTCAGGTGCTGAAGTTCATAACCTCATCACCCTGAAAAATATGAAAATCTGATCTAATCAACGAAAAAAGCAGTAATTTGGTATATACCCTATTTTCGATTTCCCGAATGCATTAGAAACGGTTTCGAGACGTTTTGGAGCCACCAGAAAATTTTGGAATTTTCCAGCGCTGCAGTTGGAGAAAAGCTTATAAAAATGGCCCATATGCACGTCAGCACCTATAATCGCGTATTATCCATATTGGTGGCATATTTGATCGATTAAAACACAATTTTCCAAAATTCGTAACTTTCAGTTCAAATTCGCATTTTTGGGCGAGAATTATTTTTATGTGCTGGAAAATTCCAAAATTTTCTGGTAGCTCCAAAACGACGATTATTGTAATTTTGTATGAAATTTTTTCAAATTTTTACTTTTTTACAAATTCAGAACGATCTGAGATGAATTTTTCATATTTATGGTGTAGAATAATGTATAATAATTTTGTATATTTACCTGATTTAATTTGATTCGTTCAACAAAAAACAAAAATAATTTTAAAAAAATTATGACCTCACGAGACTGACAAGAAATTACGAAAATTGTCATCAAAACATCAAATAGAACAACAATATATTTTTCGTGTTTTTTTGACGAATTTATGTTTTTTTTTTCAAGTGTCCAAAACCTTCCACCCCCTGGGGAGGACTTAGACAAAAAAAAGTTCTTTTAAAAATTATTATATTTCTAATCCTATTTTAGCTGGGGGGGGGGGGGGGGGGGTGATAAAATATCAAAGAAAATATCAAAGTTCATCTGTGACTGTATTGCTCAATTTTCCCCAGCGATCCTGCCCCTCAAATACCAAAAAAGTAAAATTCATCCAAGTCCTCTCCATGATCCCCTATTTACTGTCGAGAAGCATCTTTATTTCAATTTTTTAATTTACATCAAAACTTGGAAAAAAACAACAATTTTTTCGAAAAAATGGTAATATGCTCTAATTTAATTTTCAGTCATATTTTATGATGAAAATGTGAATAATTTTTTTGGTTTTAAAGATATTGCAAGTTTAATTTTTCTTTTGTTAGTTTCTCTCGTTCTCATGATCCCTCCCTAGAGGAGCATTTTTTTAAAATGCATTTCTTCGGTAGAATCAAAAGTGATTTTTTTAAAAGGAGGTTTCGTCGCTGCTGCTAAGGGGGTGGAAAGGCGAAATTTTTCGGTCTAATGTTTTCGAGCAGTCAACAATGTTCGAGAAAAATTTTAAAAATCTGCGAATAAATGTATTTCACCATTCTCATCCCAGGAATACCTTTTAAAAATTTTAAACGCCATTTGAGAAATGTAGGCTTAAAATCGGAGACCTAAAATTTCATCATAATCTTTTGACGTCATCCAAAACTTTTTTCCAACCGTACCTACGCCCTACCTACAAATTTTCATAAACAGTCGAAAATAACCCACCCCAGGATTCATCTGCGTCACAAAACCTCGTTTAAAATAATTGTGTGGGTTCAAGTTTCACGAACTGTAATTGTATTTGACCAGTTTTAAAATTTTTCCTTTGCCGCCAACTTCAAAAAAATGGGTTAGTTTATTGTTTCTGAAAAATTCGTTTTCTTCTTTTGCTGTATTTTATGATTTTTCAAATTGAAGAGGCATGCAGTCGCATAAACAATGCAGACAGCCACGATACTCCTTCGCACGCCGAATTCTACTTTTCAAACATTTCCACCAATTTTTAACCTTCTAAAAAAGAGATACGTTTATTTTCATGGTCACTTTTGATAAAGTTGTTTGAGCCTTGGGGGCAGTTTGCGTTTCGTTCTGTTATTCAATTAAACGCACTATGCTGACATTTTTGCAGCCGGTGAATAATGTGGCTGTCCTGAACGAGTTTTCGAGTAATTTTCACTTTCCAACCCTTACAGCCCTTTTTATGGTACACAGAAGATTGCACAAGTATAATTTCGCAAAACCTTTCGAAATTTTTTATGGGGTTTGCAAGCTGACGACGATACGATTATTCCATTCGTATTTGCCTATGTTTTCTGACAATACATATGTATTTTTCACCCCTGTAATCGAATAATTTAGAAATTTATCGACCACGAGAGCGTATAAACTTGCATATGTATTATTTGACAGGTTTGTTTCTCCTATTTTTTTTCCAGCATAAAATCAACCCTATCGTTATCTTCCACGAGTAGAAATTTCCACGTGAAATTTGAACCAGTAAAAAAAATCTTTCTTCGTTCTTTTTTTAGCGTCAGGTCGAGCATTTTTTTTTAGAATTCCTAGGTAGATTGATACCCTATTTTACGTGCTTTAAAGTAAGAAAAAATTAAGCCCACGACGTGCCATCGTCATCCAGTTCGAAAATATCTTTTGTAAACTTTCAACTAGGTACTTACGCAGTTTCTTCGGGGAAAAACTTTTTAATTACTTGGGTTTTTGAGGACATCTCGTATGAATATTTATCTAAATTGATAAACTTTCCACGGCGTAACGATTTCGTCACGTTAGCCGCTCGAAAGACGATTAAACGGCCACAATCTCGGTGAAAAATTAATAGGTATCTCTCGAGTCTCGACGAAACGTCGGTTGGTAAATTCGACCCAACGGAGCGATTCATTTGAATACTTTTTTCTCGCGTTTTTTTCTCCAAAGCCAAGAAATAAGCGAAAGAAAACCAACAAATGGGCTCAATTAAGCGTAAATTTACTCGCCGCGACCGAGTCTGCATCGTGTACACGCGATAATTACGCGAATTAAAAAAATCTCTCACGTAAAGATCAAATTTCACGTCACGTGTTTCGCTGCAACCCTTTTTTCTGCCCCTTTTCTTAGGATGACCATCAATTAAACGTTGCTTTTTACGAATTCCGGCGTAATTTGAAATTTTAATTTTTCCACGACGTAGGAATCTGGCCCATCGCAGATTCCCACTCGGACTGACCAAATATGTAAATTAGAGTTATTCGCCGTTGCGGCTTGATTCTCGTAAAAAGCCACTTGGCGGTGTATTTTTTTAAATTGAAATCTCTCTGTAAGCTAATTTACGCCAAGCCGTTGGCCAAGTACGAAATTTTACGCCTGCCGAGCTCGCGATATTCTTTTCATTATACAACTTGGAAGGAAAAAAACCACCCCTGAAAGCCGAGCTTCCGCTTAATATGGAAAACAATGGGGTTTTTCGTTTGCACATCTCTTGTACAATATTTCGAGAGCTAGTAAACCGCATACTTTCATTTTCACATCTCTACTTCCCTTTGCAGCATTTTTTCCTCCTCGAACAAAGAACACGTCGTGTGAAGACGCAAAAAAATATATTTGCTACGATTCTCTCGCGATGTTTTTGTTTCGCTCTTGATATCGAAACTGGAATAATTTCGTATTATTCGTACACGGCGCTGCGCGTTTATCTTTGCTATTTGTCGTGCACCATTTCGAGTGCACGTTTAATCTGATAAATGCCAGATGAAATATTTTTCGCGTCGCTTTATCCGCAGCTTCGACTGGTTGACGCGTTTCGTCTGCTGCGAAAGCTAATTATTTCGTCGCGCTTTATCTCGTCGATACGAAATTTCAAATCTGGTTAACAATACGAACGAATACGAGTATCGTGAAAGATTCCTAGTGAAGTACGTACTCGAATGGAATCGCATTCAATTGGCAGAATATTAAATAAATTTTTAATGCGATGAATTCATTTGCCGGGTCGATGATGGGTTTGAAGCTCGACTCAATGTAAAGACAATGAGCGGCGAATAATCTCGAAATGAGTTCGAAAATTAGGTGAAAAAAATCGAATTCAACGTGATTTTAAAAGTGGTTCGAGGGTTTCCCGATTCAATTTCAGCTCTTTTCTTTTTCAGACAGAAGATGGCAGGAAGAAGAGTAAAAGACCATGTAAGGTTCCGATTTCTAATTTCGAAACGTTAATTTTATCGGGTTTCAAAAGTTTATCCGTGAAAAGAAAAGAAAGGGAAAAGGAAAACTGATTCCGTATAATATTCATTTCACTTTTGAAAATCATTGACGTAAGTATTGAGAATTCATTTAAATTGGAAAAATAGGTATAAATGTAGAACGCTGGATGGAAAAAAAAACATATCCTGGATTCTGACATTAATTCATGAAACATTCTAAGAAGACCTCTCAAAAAAAATTGAGTTCTCGGCCCAAAAGGAAACGAACTAGGCGATTTCAAAATGGGGAAATTTTCGAAAAAATATAATTTTTTGTCACTTTTGGGTAGAGCCATCAGCTGGAAACCTCGGTTACTCCGCCAAAAAGGTGCGATTCCAGTTTTTACATCGCGTTGTATTGAAGTTGAATAGGTACCACTTTAGTCCCTGCGGTTAGCTCGGGCATACTGCACTTTTTGAACACGGGTTGAAATGTGGTTTTTATTTTAGTATGACCCAAAAGAAAATTTTCGAGAAGTGGAGACGTCCAAAATTTTCCTTAGGGGCGGAGGGAGGGGGAGTTTTAGGGGGGATTTTACCCCTATTTTTCCACATGAAGGGGTTGGGGTAAATTTGGTGTCATTTTCATATAATTCGACCCCCCTGAACTCGAATATGCGATTAGTTTTCCGATCTGAAGCGTAGAATTCACACAATCGCATGATTTGTGTCGCGAAAAGAGGCCAATTTTGAGGAAAAAGAGGTAAAATTGCGATTTTTTTCATCTTGAGACGAGTAATGTGGATCAAGTAAGGTTTGAAACCAGTTTTATATACATTTCGAACCCTCTGAATTCAAATTTGTGATTGGTTTTTTGATAGGAAGTGAAATGGATTCTTGATCGTCGTTTTTTGGTAGTGAAAAACAGCCAATTTTCGATAAAATCGACTCGAATTCGCAATTTCCCATCTCCTCAGCCCAATACCTCGAACCAATCCTAGTATGAAACCATTTTTATACGTAATTCGAACCTCCTAAACACGATTTTTCGATTAGTTTCCCGATTGGAAGTGGAGAATTTTCGCAATCGTGGAATTAGTGTAGCGTAAAATGTACAATTTTTGTTAAAATCGACTCGAATTCGTAATTTCCCATTTTCTCAGCCCAATACCTCGAACAAATCCTGGTATGAAACCATTTTTGTACCTAATTCGAACCTCCTGAACACGATTTTTCGATTATTTTCCCGATTGGGAGTGGAGAATTTTCGCAATGGTGAATTTGTTGATTTATACATTTTTTTAAAATTTATATATTATTTATTTTGTTAATTTATTTTATTATATTTATTTTGTTGATTTTTATATTTTTTTAAATTTATTTTTGGAATATTTATTTTTTTGTATATTCATTTTGTTAATTTATTATTTCGTCTTTATTTCTTTGATTTTCAGATTTTTTTATTTATTGTTGAATGTTTATTTATTTTTGAATATTTTCTTGATAAATTTCTTGATATTACTTATCCATTAACAGATATATTTTATTGTTTCATTGTTGGAAAAAATTAAAACTGACCACTCATCGTATTAAACCCGTGCAGATGCATCAAATTTTCCACGGCGCTCTCGTGGAAAGTACGGCGTTCACGAGCCAGTCAGTTTTGGCGAAATTTGGGTGTTTCTCGCTACACTAATTTCACGATTGCGAAAATTCTCCACTTCCAATCGGGAAAATAATCGAAAAATCGTGTTCAGGAGGTTCGAATTAGGTAGAAAAATGGTTTCATACCAGGATTGGTTCGAGGTATTGGGCTGAGAAGATGGGAAATTACGAATTCGAGTCGATTTTAACAAAAATTGGATATTTTACGCTACACCAATTCCACGATTGCGAAAATTCTCCACTTCCAATCGGGAAACTAATCGAAAAATCGTGTTCAAGAGGTTCGAATTACGTATAAAAATGGTTTCATACTAGGATTGGTTCGAGGTATTGGGCTGAGAAGATGGGAAATTGCGAATTCCAGTCGAATTTACCAAAAGTTGGACATTTTACGCTACACCAATTTCACGATTGAGAGAATTCTCCACTTCCAATCGGGAAAGTAATCGAAAAATCGTGTTCAGGAGGTTCGAATTACGTATAAAAATGGTTTCATACCAGGATTTGTTCGAGGTATTGGGCTGAGAAAATGGGAAATTACGAATTCGAGTCGATTTTAACAAAAATTGGACATTTTACGCTACACTAATTCCACTATTGCGAAAATTCTCCACTTCCAATCGAGAAACTAATCGAAAAATCGTGTTCAGGAGGTTCGAATTACGTATAAAAATGGTTTCATAATAGGATTGGTTCGAGGTATTGGGCTGAGAAGATGAGAAATTGCGAATTCGAGTCGATTTTATCGAAAATTGGCTGTTTTTCACTACCAAAAAACGACGATCAAGAATCCATTTCACTTCATATCGAGAAACCAATCACAAATTTGAATTCAGAGGGTTCGAAATGTATATAAAACTGGTTTCAAACCTTACTTGATCCACATTACTCGTCTCAAGATGAAAAAAATCGCAATTTTACCTCTTTTTCCTCAAAATTGGCCTCTTTTCGCGACACAAATCATGCGATTGTGTGAATTCTACGCTTCAGATCGGAAAACTAATCGCATATTCGAGTTCAGGGGGGTCGAATTATATGAAAATGACACCAAATTTACCCCAACCCCTTCATGTGGAAAAATAGGGGTAAAATCCTCCCTAAAACTCCCCCTCCCTCCGCCCCTAAGGAAAATTTTGGACGTCTCCACTTCTCGAAAATTTTCTTTTGGGTCATACTAAAATAAAAACCACATTTCAACCCGTGTTCAAAAAGTGCAGTATACCCCCGTTTTTTCATGCTAACCGCAGGGACTACTTGACACTTTGTAGGTCTCCTGAGGTGATTTTTGAAAAAACCCAAAAATGAAATTTTCACAAGTTTTCCAAAAAGTTTCTTGTCGTTTCTTCAAGAAACAACACTTTTTCGGTTTCCTACGGTGATTTTTGAAAAAAAAAACGAAATCGAAATTTTCATAAGTTTTCCAAAAATAGTAGATTTTTGACGTTTCTTGACGTTTCTTGTCGTTTTCTGTCGTATCTTGTCGTTTCTTCAAGAAATGACACTTCTTCGATGTCCTGAAGTGATTTTTGAAAAGACCCAAAAATGACATTTTCACAAGTTTTCCAAAAGTCGTCGATTCTTATAGTTTATTCGTGAAATGACACTTTTTCGGTCTCCTGAGGCGTTTTTAAAAAAAAAACAAAATCGACATTTTCACAAGTTTTCCAAAAATTGTCGTTTCCTGTCGTTTCTTCAAGAAACGACACTTTTTCGGCCTCCTGAGATGATTTTTGAAAAAAACCGAAAATTACATTTTCACAAATTTTTCAAAAATCGTCGTTTCATGTTATTTCTTGTCGTTTCTGAAAGAAACGACACTTTTTCGGTCCCGTGAAGTGATTTTTAAAATCACTCAAAAATGAAATTTTCTCTAGTTTTCCAAAAATCGTCGTTTCTTGTCATTTCTTGTCGTTTCTTCAAGAAACAACATTTATTCGGTCTCCTCAGGTGCGGGGAGTATTCTAACGTGCAGCATGCAGCTCCGCACATTTTGTGCAGCTCCAAAAAGAAATTGTGCAGTTCCAAAAATTTGAACATTTAATAATGGAGACTCAAGCTCCCCAAATGTTGAATTAGCCCCCAAAATCATTTTCGTGTAAATGTTTTACTCAAAAAAATTCGTAAATATTCAATTTTTAAGGGATGAACTATCAGTACTTATGGTATGTGAAGAATTTCCTGTTTTTTTTTTTTCAAGTTACCTACTAAAATTGTCTCTTTAATAAGGAAAATGATTAAATTTTATCAAAAAGCTGGCAAATTACGTTGAAAATTGGCAAATGTTTTCAAAAAATCAAAAAATGTAATGTAAATTGTCAAATTTGTTGAAAACTCATAAGAATTCAGAAAATTTTATACTAAAAAAGCAAATTTGCCGACTGTTCAAGTGATTTTTTCAAGAAGTCTAAAAAATTTTCAAGTCACCTAAATTGGTAAATTTTGGTGTGAATCTGCAAATTTACGAAAACGTGCTGAATTACAACACAAGAAAGCACAAAATTTCATAAAAAATTTTGAAAATCACGAAATTTTTACTTCAAAGTAAGTAATGGAATTTTTTTAAACAACAAAATATTAAGAAACGAATTATTTTCTTTCTGAAAATCATCAGTTTTTCAAATATTAGCCTTCGCTTCGCTCGAGCATAGGAAGCCTAAAATACGTTAAGATTTTTGCCTTCTTTTACTAAAATATAGATTTAAAAAATAAAGAAATTTCAGCTTTTGGATGCTAATTTTTTCAAAAAATTTCGCCCTCGCTTCCCTCGGGATCGATAAATTTACACAATTCAAAACAAAAAAAATTACTCAATGGAACTATGTTTGTGCAGCTCCAAAATTTTCTTAGAATGCGCCCTGCTCAGGTGATTTTTGAAAAAAACCGAAATCTACATTTTCACAAGTTTTCCAAAAATAGTCGATTCTTATCGTTTCTTCAAGAAACCACACTTTTTTGGTCTCCTGAGGTGATTTTTAAAAAAACTCAAAAATAAAATTTTCTCAAGTTTTCTAAAAATCGTCGTTTCTTGTCGTTTCCTGTCGTTTCTTGTCACACTTTTTCGGTCCTCTGAGGTGATTTTTGAAAAAACCCAAAAATGACACTTTCACAATTTTTCCAAAAATTATCTTTTCATGTAAAATTTCGTGCTTTTCGAAGTTTGTTTTCACGAAATTTCGCGTTTTTATTCTACTTACTTACATGGTGAAAATATGGACTTTTTTCTCATTTGGTGCATTTTTGAATCAGTTTTGCAACAAAATTTGTTAATTTATAGCAAAATTTCCTGACTTTCTGACAAAATTTGCGCTTTACAATGAAATTTTTCGATTTTTTTGAGAAAATATGAGTGCTTCTCTCCTCATTGTTTCGGGTTAGTGTATCCATTTCGATTGATAATAAAAAAAAATAAGAGAAAGTGGGGGATCTGTCGTGAAAAACGACTAAATCGGAGTGACCAATCAGGTATCGTTTACGTGAAGTGGTAGTCTATGCTATCAATACGTTGTGAAGTCGTGTTTTTTTTACAAGTACTCGTATTTTCGTCGTAATTTGCTCAAATATTTTTAAACCCTAAACTTTTTTCAATTTCACTCCAGGGTTGCAATTTTTTAAAACTCTGCGTCTGCAATTGTCTATCAATTATTCTTAAAAATTCTTCAAACTGAAATTTTTTCAACTCTGAAATTGTTCATCGATTGCTCGTGTTTGAAAATTTTTTCTCCCATTTTTTTTTCGAATCGTGAATTTTTTCTATTTCTTTTCAATCCTTTTTTTCTTTTTTCCCTTGTAGATAAACAAAATTACTCAGACTCAAACTCTTCTCAGCTCTAAAATTTTTCATTGTAAAATTTTTCCTATATTCTTAAAATTTTTCAATCAAAAATTTCTTCATATAGGTACCTATTTATTAATATTAATGTCTTTTCCAATCAATTTTACACTCATTTTTTTCAACTTTACAACTTGTTAACTTTTTTTCAAACTTGAAATTTTTCATGTATAATTTATTAGTTTTTTAATTTTTTCTTTTCCAAAAAACTTTCAACACAAGAGAAACAATTTCGTTTATTCGATAATAAGACTCTGTGCAACAGGAGTCATTATTTTTTGTATTATTTTGGAATTTCATAATTCAGATTATGAAAAAATGTTAGAATCGAATGAAAAAAAATAGAATGAAAAAAAGTTTGGAGTTTTGATGTTTAAAGAAGTTTTGAGAAAAAAAATTAAAGAGAAGAAAAATCGAGTTTGAAAAAGTTTCAGAAACAGTTTTAGGTTTGCATCAAATACTTCAGGGAAAAAATTTAAATGATTAAAAGGAAAAAATTCTAGATTGAAAAAAAATCTAGCAAAATTGTAAACGAATTAGAAATTTTGAAAGTTATAGGGACTTGAAAAAAAAACAGCTAATAAATGCGCCACACGAACAGAAATCGTCATTCTTGTGAATAAGTTTAGACTCGCGCCAACATCAAAACGTAAACAACCAATTTCATCGGTCGCTCCGATTTATTCCCGATATGCTCGTCTTGAAAAGACTCAGACAAATCTATATCTCAAATTCCATCCGAATTCGTGTGCACAAACTCCATAATCTAATTTCAAACCTCACATTTCTCTTTCTCTCATTCTACATGGCATTTCACAACCATAGTAGCATCGAAGTTGATCCAATATAAAATACTTCATACCATTAGCAAATTACCATCGCATCATAATTATGACTTTCCTTCCGTTCGAGGTAATATGTAAAATGGTGCAAATGCTACTAACATTTTCCAAGATCAAAGGGGTAATTCGAAAATTACATCGATTCGTATAAATTCGTCATTAGGCGACTGATATGTACCTAGCTCAATTTGACGACGAAACGTGTCAAAATAACGTCCATCAACGCGCTAATTACGTGTAAACTATTTCGCGCTGTGTTCGTAGAAGTTTACTACCCATTACTCAGACCCATGCCTACATAAATCGTACCTATCATAAAAAAAGTAAGACAGGGTCGCTTACCTACGACGTTTAAATTGACGAAAATACTTCGTACGGGCTGCGTGCTAATTTGACATTCGTATACTCCGCTGTCGCGTATTTGGGCATATTTTATAAACAATATCCATTCGTCGCTGCCATCTTTATGCAACGCTTGGAATCGGTCGTCTGTAGTAAATAGGTATTTTCCAACCGTCAGTATATGTAGATCACGATGCCTAATCCAAGATACCTGAAAACATTGTAATATCGAGTCAAAATATGGTATGTACGAGTCACGAAACAAAAAAAAATGGCGATATTTTAATCTGTTTCGCGAGCAACGCCCGCAATAAAGTCGACTCAATTTTGCCAACACCCACACGTGTCATACAGTAATTGCATATAGTACATATACGCTCAAGGTATCAGCTATACATTATAATAAAGTCGTATATATAGTTGGAAATTCTACTGCCATATTTTTCAATATTCCACACGTCGAACGTTCGAATCATCATTTCCGACAAGTTTAGTGTCACTTATATGGAATAATTTTATAATACGGCGAAAGATTGGAAGACAACCGAGGGGTGAAAAGATTTACAGCCAATTTTTTTCATACTATATGCCAAGTACCTACGTACAATACATTTTTTCTCGCAAATAGGTCGCAGCGTCATTCGTATGTACTGTACGTCGTATATTGAATATTAAAAAGCAAAACAAATGTGTTTTTAATATAGCCGGGTTGTCTACGTGTAAAAGTTTTCACGTGTTTCAGTTTTCAGTGAAGTCTGTGACGGAGCAATATCAAAATGGACTGATGAAAAATTCAGCTTGCTGGATTGAGGTCATCCAGAGTAGTATGCATAAATAGATATTCAAAGAAAAATAATTTTTGTACATAGAATTATAATTTTCGGCTGTAAAGTGATAAATACCACGATGAAAAATTTTAAATACTTATTTAAAAAATATATTTTGAGCAGTTTGCCAAAAAAATTCGCATTTACTGGAAATAATAATTTTTTTCAGTATGGACATGTTCATTTTATAGGAGGCTCAAGAAATCATTTTTTTGAGAAATTGAAAAGATCAGTCAAAAACAGCTTTTCAATGAGGTCAAAATAACGTGATAAAAATTCAACTCTCCCAACTCAGTCTATAATACCATTCTTTAATATTTATTTGAAATTTAAAAAATTTAAACCACTTCCTTGAAAAGTGATTTTTTTAAGCGAAAAAATCGAATACCTATTTGACGCGACTTCCAGGCGAAATCGTATATTGAAGTCATTACTTCAGAATGATTCAAAGACGGAGAAAAAAACCGCGTTAATAGAATTGCCTAACTGATTCGCCGTAAATACAAAACATTCAGTCATTCACTCACATACAGGGTGTTTCAAAGTTGACCGCGCTCCTTCCAACCAGTGAGTAGGCCACTCTTCCTGAGTCGAAGTATGTATGTTTGCCTAACCTTCAAACTGCAGGGGCTGAGTTATGCTCTTTGAAAAATTTTTTTTTTTGAATTTCGTTTCGCACTTTCTACCGAGCGTTACTCGACAACCAAGATAGGTAGAAAGTTGCGCTTTGCGGCAACGGATAGCCCACTTTCTCTAGAATTTTTCTATGCGGTTGATAATTTTTGCAGGTGAACTAGGGTGGGTGTATCGGATCAAATATTCGAAAAAAACGTGTAAAAAAGTTGACGATTTTTTCTATTTTTGTAAATAACTGAAAAAGTTGTCCTCTATTGCGTGAATTATTATTAATGTTTCTAGAAGAAAGAACTTTGATCTTTCCAATGGAGCAAACCCCACTCCTCTATCTTGCTCGAATCAAAAGTTATGAGCGTTTAATTTTGTGAAAAATACAAGAAAAACCTCACTTTTTTGATTTTTCAAATTTCAAAAATTTCTATCTTTGCGACTAAATGAGATAGGGAGGTGGGGTTTGCAGCATTCAATTAACCAAGTATAAAACTACACAGCATAGAAATGACATACCTCAATTTTTCAAATAAAAATTTTTAATGAAAAATTTTTCGAATTGTTTTTTGACAAAAAATTTTTTTAATGAAGAACTTGAAAATATTATTTCGATTTTATGTAGTGCAATACTTGGTTAATTGAATGCTGCAAACCCCATATCCCGGCCTCATTTAGTTACGAAGATAAAAAATTTTGAAATTTGAAAAATCAAAAAAGTGAGGTTTTTCTTGTATTTTTCTCAAAATTAAACGCTCATAACTTTTGATTCGAGCAAGATAGAGGAGTGGGGTTTGCTCCATTGGAAAGATCAAAGTTCTTTCTTCTAGAAACATTAATAATAATTCACGCAATAGAGGACAACTTTTTCAGTTATTTACAAAAATAGAAAAAATCGTCAACTTTTGTACACGTTTTTTTCGAATATTTGATGCGGTCACCCACCCTAGTTCACCTGCAAAAATTATCAACCGACATAGAAAAATTCTAGAGATAGTGGGCTATCCGTTGCCGCAAAGCGCAACTTTATACCTATCTTGGTTGTCGAGTAACGCTCGGTAGAAAGTGCGAAACGAAATTCAAAAAAAAAAAAATTCAAAGAGCATAACTCAGCCCCTGCAGTTTGAAGGTTAGGCAAACATACATACTTCGACTCAGGATGAGTGGCCCACTCACTGGTTGGAAGGAGCGCGGTCAACTTTGAAACACCCTGTATGTATACGTATTTACGGCGAATCAGTTAGGCAATTCTATTAACGCGATTTTTTTACTCTCTTTTTTCATCCTATAGGGCTGTTGAAACTGACGTCATTTTGGAATTTTCCCACCAGTTCAACTTTTTCAAAGCATTTTTTTTATAGCTACAAATTTACTTATTTTCAAAATTGTCACATAACTTCATTTTTTTAACAATAAAGTTAATAAATTTATGAAAATTCAGTATAAATACGTACAAAATGGATATTTTTTTCCCATCAGTTCCGCACTTTCTGATAAAATCTTGGATGACGTAGTTTCAACAGCCCTATTAGTCTTGCTCTAGAAATCAAAATCAGCGTGCTTTTTTGGGGCGCAAAAAAATCAGTTGTATTTTAGATTTTTGCCCTTGCACAATAGGGAGCTGAGGCCTAAAACCCCCTTATTTTCCCATTTTTCAACTTGGCCGGGCGCAAAAATTTTTTTCATACTGTGATAGCAGACACTCCCCCGACTCCAAATGAAGATGTGCTTTCCAAAGTGTCCTAAGTCAAAACAATAGAAATTTTTTTCAGAAAACAAAAAATATGTTTGTAGCTTGTACTGTATGCCTTTGAAGCATTTTTTCTGCTACCGAACTAAATGTATTGTACAGTGGTATAGGTACCAAAAATGTAGCGAAAGTCTCGATCTTCAAAAATTTGATCTTTACGAGCTATGACCCCTCAAAATTGACTGAGAAATTTTTTTCAAAAATTACTTTGGAAAGTACATCTTTACCCCCTTTCAACATAAAAAAAGTTAGGTACCTATCAAAAAAATTCTGAAACTTGGGTCGCGACCTATCAAAATGTGTTAAAATTTTACAAGCAAAACGAAATTATTAATGAAAATTGAATTTAAGCAATTTTGACTCTTTTTGAGCCTCAAATTGAGTCCAATTTTTGAGTATTTTCCAAAAATTGGCGTGTGACTTATGAAAATGGGGTAGAATTTCGTCAAATATTCAATAATCTCATCCAAATCTATTTTTGAGCAACTTTTGAGAATTTTGAGCCCCAAATAGAGCAACTTTTTTAGTATTATCAAAAAATTGGCATGCGATCTATTTAAGTGGGATAGAATTTTGTCAAAAATTCAAAAATGTCAGGAAATAGGGTAAGATCAAAAGCTCAAAATTCTCAAAAGTTGCTCAAAAAGAGTTTTGGATTACATATTTGAATTTTTGGCGAAATTTTGCCCCTCTCGTAGGTTACATGTCAATTTTTTGAAAATACTCAGAAATTAATTGTATTTGAGGCTAAAAATTCTCAAAAGTTGTGCATAAATTTTCGCTAAGAATTCTATATGTCATCCAAAACTTTTTTTGTGCAACTTTTGAGAATTTTGAGCCTTTGATTCTACCCCATTTTCATAAGTCACATGCCAATTTTTTGAAAATACCAAAAAATTAGTTCAATTTGAGGCTTAAAATTTTTGAAAGTTGCTCAAAAATAGTTTTGAATGACATTTTTGAACTTTTGACGAAATTCTATCCCACTTTCATAGGTAACATGCCAATTTTTTGAAAATACTAAAAAAGTTGCTCTATTTGGGGCTCAAAATTCTCAAAAGTTGCTCAAAAATTGTTTTGGATGACATTTATGAATTTTTGACGAAATTCTATGCCACTTTCAGAGGTCACACGCCAATTTTTGGAAAATACTCAAAAATTGGACTCAACTGACATTTTTGAATTTTTGACGAAATTCTATCCCACTTTCATAGATCGCATGCCAATTTTTTGAAAATACTAAAAAAGTTGCTCTATATTAGGGGCTCAAAATTCTCAAAAGTTGCTCAAAAATAGTTTTGGATGACATTTTTGAATATTTGACGAAATTCTACCCCATTTTCATAAGTCACATGCCAATTTTTTGAAAGTACTTAGGAATTGACCCTATTCGAGGCTCAAAATTCTCAAAAGTTACTCAAAATGGTTTTGGATGACATTTTTGAATTTTTGACGAAATCCTATCCCACTTTTATAGGTCACACGCCAATTTTTGGAAAATACTCAAAAATTGGACTCAATTTGAGGCTCAAAAAGAGTCAAAATTGCTTAAATTCAATTTTCATTAATAATTTTGTTTTTCTTGTAAAATTTTAACACATTTTGATAGGCCGCGACCCAAGTTTCAGAATTTTTTTGATACCTAACTTTTTTTATGTTGAAAGGGGGTGAAAATCACACATTTTCTCAACTTTGAAATTCCATTACGGCGTATTGTGCAAACCGTTTTCCTCAAACATTGGCTGATCTGATGCAGAATGAATTTGGGTGTACACTACGTTTGATTTTTTTCGCGCCCCAAACCACATGTCGCATACAGATGCATTATTGTGCCAAAAATGATCAAATTTGGCGGAAAATCGCACTTTGGGGCCCTAGCACATTATTGTGCAAGGGGCCCAAGGGTTGTGACATATATTTGGAGTTGGGGAAGTGTCTGCTATCACACAGTAAAAAATTTTTTGTTGAAAAAATGGGAAAATAAGGGGTTTTTTAGGCCTCAGCTCCCTATTGTGCAAGGGCAAAAACCCAAAATACACTTTTTTCATACTATGGGAGCTATACCCAAAATAAGCCAACTGATTTTTTTGCGCCCCCAAAAAGCACGCTCAAGGAACACTTTTTGCCAGTTGGACTGTAGACTACTAATACCATTCTGTAATATTTATTTGAAATTTAAAAACTGGTGTTAATACTATTTGACCCTCTTCCCTTTTATATATACCCACCCCGCCTCATCCATTTGCTTTTATTTAGCAATGGCAATATGATTGAGTGGTGAGGTGAGGTGGACACATGGGAGGGAGTTAGAAGGTCAAAAATGCTTCTTGACCCTGCACCCCCTCATGTGTTACCCCTACCCCTCCCCTCAATCATGCCATTGCTAAATAAAAACAAATGGGTGAGGCGAGTTGGGCACATACGTTTTCAAATAGTGGTATATTTCCCCAACCCCCCTTCCTTCAGGACTCTCTATCTCCTCTGCTCGCGGCTCTACTGAAAAATTTTCCATACAAAAAATGTTGAAAATTGAGTGTAAAACAAAAAAGTACTGAACTATTTTTATCTTAAAATCAACCCCCGAGGAGATAATGTGAAAAACAGCTTTTTGGAGGAGTTAACCCCTTTTAAAAAGTTTGCTTGAGATCTGTGGGTTGGTAACTCTTTGGGGTTATTCAGGGGACCACCTCGACAATTTTCCGAAATAACAGCTTTGCTAGGCAAAAATATACTTTAATTTTCTAATTTGCCTCCACTATACATACTAAAGCGATTTTTTTCTAAAATGATCAATCATACAAGTTTCTCATATTCGCTCTTTTTTGGAGGGGATAATATAAGCCACTCAAATTGTATTTTTCCCCTTAGAAAATTTCATTCGTTGGGTGAAAAATTCGAATCTTTGATGCGAATTCCAGGCGAACTCGTCATTACTTCAGAAAAAAATCGCGTTAATAGAATTGCCTAACTGATTCGCCGTAAATACGAGACATTCACTCATATTTACGGCGAATCAGTTAGGCAATTCTATTAACGCGATTTTTTTACTCACTTTTTTCATCTTCTGGACACTAATTATTTTGTCCAGAAGGTATAAAATGTGAGTAAGACACCGACATCTAATAATTTAAAAGAGGATCGGGAGCCCAAAAATTATGAGGATGCAAGTCGTTCGATGAACGATTCTTTATTCTAATTTTCACTATATTTTTGATTTTGATAATCGAGCGAATTTTTTTTTAATTCCTTAAAATCAGAATACTCGATACATTTTCACTTTTTTGAACAGTTATGTCAGTTCTAATGATAAACTGTAGGTACTTGTAGTGAAAAAAAAGTGATTAAAAAAATAAAATCACCAAGTTCATGACATTTAAACTCTATTTTAATACAAAAAAACGCGCGAAAAATCAAAAATCACAAAGTTCGTGACTTCTAAACCTCAAATATTTCCCGGCAATTAGCACGCTCCATTTTTAAAACAATTTACCAAAAATAAATTTTAAACATAATATCAAGTTACAAATTTATAGATATCGGAGCTTTAGTTTCAATTTTGTTATCAAAGATGGAAAATAAGATGTAAACAAGAAAAAGATTCGTTCAGTAAACGATTTTACAACATCATAATTTTTAGGCAGCCGATCCTCTCCTAAAAAAGATTTCTGGTCGGTTACTCTCAATTTTTGATTTTACATAAGTAGTATGGTAATAAGCGCCATTCTACGGCGCTCCGTGATCTGGCGGAGATTTCGCACGGTGGCTCTTGAGAATTTAATTCTTAGTGATCGGGGAAGTGATGGCCCATAGAGTGCCTGACCCTCATCGAAACCTCACATGGACTCTTAAACCAAACTTAACCTCACGCTAGTCCTCAATCTTAACCTAACCTCACATCAGTCCTCAAACCAAACCTAACCTCACACCAGTCCTCAAACCAAACCTAACCTCAAACCAATCCTCAAACCAAACCTAACCTCACACCAGTCCTCAATCTTAACCTAACCTCACACTAGAAAAAAAGTTCCAGAAATATCGATCGAAATCCATGTTTTTTAACCTTTCGAATTCATTTTCGGCGCCATGCCATATGCCATCCGGCCATCCCTAAAATAAATGCAAAACAACAGATCCCCCTGGAAGAGTGGCGATAACCAAAAATTGAGAATTTTCCAAAACTATCGAGCAGGGTATCAAAACCAATTTCTTGACCTCTCTCGAGTTCACTTTTTCCAAAAAAAAACAAAAGGCCCCTACAGAAGTTGGAGTGGTTTTCGACTCCCAGAATCCATTTCTGAGGTCATTTTGACCCCTAATCTAATATACCGAGACCTCTGCAGCTTCTAAGATGGAAAGAGAGCCATTCAATATTTTCTTTAAAAATTTCATTTCAGAATGATCCATCGAATAAAAATTTCATCAAATTCAACTCCAGCTCAGGCAACCACCAATACTATTCTAAAAACAATAAAACCTATTCTAAGAACCCCTGTATATTTCTTAAGGTAAATTATACGAGATTCACAAGGTAAAATTATGCAAAATTTTACGCTTCCGCGTTCAAGTCATATAGCATCCATATTATTGCAGTCGCGACGCAAATTTCATACTCGGTAAATTTCGCTCAACATCAAGCAGTGTCCTACATATTTAATGCAAACTCGAGGTAACTCCGTGTACCTAATTTTGATACAAAAATTCCATCACGTCAAATTTATCGATTCATCCAAGTAATCTCAAAATTTAAACTTATTTCTCACGCCGGATTAACCAAAATAAAAAACTTTTCTCACGGTATATTTGGAAACGAAACCACGCGTATGAAAAATAGCAACTTACCGATTTACCACCGAGTCTTTTAACTTTACAAGGTAAATACGCCGATTTACCCGCAATCACTGTTACATTTCGGCTAGACGTTGTATCAAAATACGGATCTTGTAATTCGAACGTCATCAAGGTAGCAGGTGTAACATTTTCTTCGCTCAATGTATTCGACGTTATCGTAACGTAATTTATGATTTCGCAATAATACCCTGTAAAAATAACTCCATTAGTTTGCCATTAAGGCAATATGCAAATAGATGCAATAAACCTACCAGGAACCCCACTTTGGAGGGTTAAGGATCATACCATGCAACGTTTTTCTTCCGGATTACTACGAATACAACTAACGCCAGCCAGGTAAGCTCCCCAAAGACTACACGTGCTCGGCGCTAACAAGCTCTACTTTGAAAATTACTTAAGTATAATAAACTCGAACGTATTAAGAAAATTTTCAACTCGATAATACAATCAAACCTACGTACAAAAATACTCGGATATACGATTAAGCCTAAATCAATTTATACATAGTTCGACTCGAGCTATACAAATTATCGACGAAGAAAAAGACGTTAACTCGATCAAGATAAATTTCACGCTATTGGAAGACGCGACTCCGTTAATGAAAAGTGGACCCGAAAATTTTGTGAATTTTTGCCACTTTAAGCTTTTTTAACGACGAGTAATTAGCTAATGAGTTTTATGACTCAGGGCTCCTCTTTGTTTAATAGTCTGCAGACCAACCAGAATAAAGTGCTTTATTAGAAGTTGATTTCACTGTTTTTTTGTGGGCCAAAAAAACTGCTAGACATAATGTAGGTATCGGTTCAACATTACCTACCAAAAATGGTGCAAAAAATTTTCCAAACCTGCACATAAAGCGATGGGAAATCAAAAGGGGATGTTTTTCGACCTAGACCTGAGCAAAAAAATTCAAGTGAGGTTCGATGAAGTGGTGTCCTCTGATGCTGAATATGTATTTTTTTTCCACCGCACAACTGCATAACTACGGTTTACATCCGGTACCCAAAAGAAGGGCTTTAGAAGAACCTTGGAAGGACTTTCAGCATGACCTTTTCAAAATTAATATCCCCCCATCAAAAAAAATCACAAATTCATTTTAGGAGGACAAATTTTTTCTGTTTCAAAATATTTCATTGCTTAAGATGGCAGAGAAGAGTTTTTACCATGATTTCGAAAAAAAAGTAAATTCACTGAGCCTAAGCGAAGCGAAAGCGAAATTTTTTGAAAAAAAGGGCATCCAGAATCTAAAAATTTCTTCATTAGGTAAAATTTGTCCTTTTTCCCTTGATTTGTTTAGACTTTCAAAAAAAACAATATCTATGGACTCGTTCTTGATTTCCTTCCAAAAAATCAAAACATTTTTGAAAATTGCAATCGAGATCGTTACCTCCTTTGATAAGTGAGAAGGACAATTTTTTCACTTGAAAATATTAATTGCCTAGACTAGGAAAGGAAGAAGTTTCATACCATTATTTTGAAAATAAAATTGTGTAAATTTACTGAGCCCGAGCGAAGCGAGGACGAAATTTTTTGGAGAAAAGAGCATTCAAAAGCTGAACTTTTTTCAGGCACCCATATCATCTTTCATCATCTCACACAAAGTTGCCACTAGCGAAATTTCAAATATTAGTGATTTATTTTAGCTTTTGGCGGGTGAGTCTCAAAATTTGAAATGGGAAGGACTTTTTACTCAATATAAGGATTTCGGAAGGACCGGAAGGACCCTTCAGCCAATATAAGGACCGGAAGGACTTGTTAGACACCCTGTCAAATGAAATTTTTAGTCATTTTTGGCACTTTTTCGTTCTATTATGGTTCCGTATGAGTAATACTCAAATTTCAACTTTGCGATTTCTATTTCAAAAGTAGTTATGCCACCAATTAAAGTAGGTAGGTTAAAATTTTGCAATAGATATTGAAAAATGATTATTTTTTTCATCTTTTCCTCTACTCCGAATTAACCCCCTCCGTCTTTTAATTTTTTGTTCTCATTGACTTGATCCCATCAAATTTGTTTTTTTTTTCATTTAGTCTAGTTATCTATTAAAATGGGTTAAAATTTTTCACTCGATTCAAAAATGACGATAATTTTTTTTATCTCACCTCCTCCACAAAGTTGACCCTCCTAAATTTTGATTTTCTACGTATTGACATTTTCATAGAAAGTTATAAAATTTTGATATATGTAGCTGAGGGGAAAAAGTGTGAAAAATGTAATTTTTAGGTCAAAACATTACCATGTTACCTATGTTAGATTTGAATAAAATTGATTAAAACATAATCAGGACTGCGAGAACGATGAAATTTTGGTTCCCGTTCTCGTTCTCGTTCTTCAAAAGTCGTTCTTGTTCCCGTTTTCCTTCTTCAAAAGTCGTTCTCGTTTTCATTTATCAAAACTATTTTTTATCGTTCTCATTCTCGTCAGTGCTGCCAAATGTGGTGATTTGTCAGTAAAAGTGGTGATTTTGACTGTTTTCATTTTCACAGTGGTAAATGGTTGGTGATTTTTAAAAAATTGGCGAATTTGGTGAATTTTTACTCCAATTTTCATTCACAATGCCAAATTTCATAATTTCTCATCAAAAACAGTTTAAAAAATTAAAAAACCCGTTAAATTTTCAAAAAATAGTACAATTTGCGAGAAACTGCAGAACTTTTGAAAACTCATCAAAATAGTGGAAGATTCACCAACTTTGAGAAATTGACCCATGTTTTGGAAAATTGCCCAATTTTTAAAAAATAAAAAATCATGATTTGAAAAACCTCCAAGGCTCCAATTTCAAAAAAATTTCTTATTTTTGAAACCTTATGCAAATTTGAAAGGTACCGTAGTCTGATTGAATCATAACAATAAATATGGCATATGGCGCAGGTCGCTCGGATATTATCAATATAAAATACAATATAAGAATTTTAAGATGTATTTGGAAAATGAAAAAAAAAAAAAAAAACATACGTTTAATTAGTTTTTCGAATGGAGAGGAGAGGGGACTTTCTATGATTTCACCGTTTCAGACTCATCATTTTTTTTTTAGAAATTTGTGATTTTGGTGATTTTTCAAGATTTTGAGGAAATGATTGTGGGGATTTCACCATTTTTCATCTGGTAGCACTGTTCTCGTTCGCGTTCTTTCGATTTTGTGTTCTTTTTGGTTCTTGGTTCTTTGTTTTTCTCACAACCTTGGTTTAAAATAGTAAACGAAGTAATAAAACATATTCGCCATTATCATTTATCAATTTTAATTTTTTACGGGTCACAGACGATTTATTTCAAAATAAAAATTTTTGAAGTGGAGAACATAAAAGAACGAGGAAATTTTCGTTCTCGTTCTTGTTCCTGTTCTTTTCTCGTCTTTCTCATTCTTGTTCTTGTTCTCAAAATTTTTGGTTCTTTTTGGTTCTTTGTTTTTCATTCTCGTTCGTTCTCGCAGACCCTGAACATAACCGCATTACATTTGAAAAATACTCGAAAAAAATGGATTCTAAGTCAAGACGACATTATTATGTTAGAATTTTTAAAAAATTAAAAAACTAACGCACGTTTTGCTTCAGAGAAGAACTTTAGCTCATGGAAAGTTTAAATACACTCATTTTAGAGATGAGGCAATGTTTCTTAATTGAGTGTAAACGTAAAGAGACAAAACTTCATAACTTTTTATTAAAATGTCGATGCACTTGGATTTTTTCAATTCTTTTCTTATTTCAACATTTAAAAAAAATACTTTTACATTTTTTCCTTTATTTTTAATTTTTTTTTTTTCATAATATATCCCGTTTTTGGAATAAAATGTATCTTGGCCATTTTTTAATTATGTTGCAAAATTTAGAGAAACAAGTTTTCACTAACTTCATTTATGTCAAAAATCATTGTCATTTTTGAATCCAGTACGAAATTTTAATCTCTTTTAATAGGCCATGCGACTAAATAGAACGAAATAATTTTTTTTTTTTTTTTGGGGGGGGGGGGGGGGGTCAACTCTGTGAAGGAGGGAAGATGAAAAAAATTATTATCATTTTCGAATCCTGTGAACATTTTTAAACCATTTTAATAGGTCACACGACTAAATGAAAAAAAAAGTAATCTGATGGGATGGGGGGGGGGGGGCTAATTCGGGGTAAATGGAGAAATGAAGGAAATCCATCATAAATTAAAATTTTAACCTATTTTAATAGGTCGCACGATTATTTTTGAAACAAAAATCGCAAAGTCGAAATTTGAGTATTACTCATATTTGCACAATTTTAAAATTCTATAACTTCGAAAATGGCAGGTTTAATTCGATCAAGTGTTCGATTTTGGGTGTATAAATATTCGATGTAACAAAATATAACAAAATAAATCGGCCCTCTGCCACATTTGAGAATCCCAGACATCCCAGCCAGAATTTGAAAAAAAAAGTAACTTTAGGAACCTCTGACAGTCGCAAAAGTAACAAAAAAAGTCCTAAAAGGAACCTTTTGTAAAATTTTAATTCATGATTTCACCTTGAAAATGTAAAAAAGTCATTCGAATTTTTACTTGGAGGGCTCGTAATACTAAAATGCCATCGTATACTTTTTTCAAATCACTTTTTTTAAAGCAATTTTTTTTAAAGCAAAAACCAAAAAAATTGATTTTTTGCTGAAATTCTTGAAAAAAGTAACTTTTTTGAATGAAAAGTAACCAATAGTAACTTTTGAGTACTATTATTACATGGTGTAATGAATATTGCAAAAAAACGACACGAAAATTAACACAGGTAAAATGGACTGTATTTTCAACATAAAACGAACGAATGAATAACATGCACGAGAGAAAAAAAAAGGCACAGTGGCTATTGAATAATAGCTACGTGACCGACGACGATCACTCTCTTAAGGAGGGGACCGATTCTTAGAAAAAACTATCGATAAACAGATAAGCAAATAAAACATCTGCCGACTACGTAGACACGTTCGGCATCAGGCGATTTATGCGATAACATACTCCGCCCAAAATGAGCAAAGTCTCATTTTCTATAAACGATATTCTAAAAAAGTATAAAAAACTAACTAAAACGAACAAAAAATCGATAAAATATAGTAAAATACAAGATCAATATAAACAGATGATCATAAATTCGACGATAATCTAAATTAAACAAAAATAAATGAAAACAAGAACATTACAAATAAGTAAATAGCGAATAATACAACATAATTATTCATCTACGGGTAAATATACTAAATTCTGAACGGAACTACGCTTAATATTTCCATCAGACGAACGAACATTAACATTTCGCACTACTCCATTCCGATCCGGAAAGACTTCGACAATTATACCTAACGGCCAATTAAGACAACCTTCGCTCTTATTCGAAATCAACACTACATCGTTTACAGCTAAATTACGAGATTTATTCTTCCACTTATTACGAGTCTGGAGTTGATTTAAGTAATCTTTCCTCCATGCATTCCAGAAAGAATCTACGATTCGACGCCAAAGAAAATAACGAGACTTGACCTTTACAGTCGAATCATCCACAGACGGGACCTCGAGTAACGAACTACCTACCAAAAAATGGCCCGGCGTTAACGGTTCCACAAACTCATTTACCGAACGATATGCAATCGGACGACTATTCAAAATAGCCTCGATCTTAGCTGATATCGTTAACAATTCGATGAGAGTTAACGTTTGGCTACCAATAGCCTTCATAAGAATCGATTTTCCAGATTTAACTGCGGACTCCCACAAACCACCTTGGTGGGGAGTACGAGGCGAAATAGTTTTCCATTGAATGGAATTTTCCATAACGAAACGATTGAGACTCGATTGGTTCAAAATATTCTTAGCGCCAATAAAATTGGTGCCATTATCCGAATACAATACTCTTGGAAGACCACGACGACTAACAAAACGCTCTAACGAATTTAAAAATGCTTCACTTGTCAAATCTTCGATTACTTCGATATGAATCGCACGTGTAGAGAAGCAGACAAAAAATGCTAAATAAACCTTTACAGTTTTCGGAGATCGATGATTAGTACATTTAATCGAAACAGCTCCAGTTAAATCGACACCAGAAACTGAAAACGGGCGAGCTATATTTACACGATCGGCTGGTAAGTCAGCCATGAACTGTTTCGTAAGTTCAGCATTATATTTGCAACAACCGATACAACGACGAACAACTTTCTTGATTAACCCGATTAGGTTACCTACGACCCAAAAACGACTCTTCACGAAATTCAACATGAACGATTTAGTTGCATGAAAATACCTATTATGTACATACTCGACGTACAATTCCATAAAACGAGAATTACAAGCAACGACAATTGGAAACTTGTTTTGATACGAATAATTCGACAAAGCTAATCGACCACCTACCCGAATGATTTCGTTTGAATCGAGAAAGACATTCAAAGCAAGTAATTTGCTTTTACGACCAAGTTCTTGTTTCGTAGATAAGTTGGAATAGTCCTTTGGGAAATCTTCCCTTTGGACACATCGAATAATCGCATTGAACGCTTCATCACGTTCCTCGATTGTTAACAAATTAACCATACTAGGTTTATTGGACGCTTTTACGATCCTTCTACGAGTTTTCCTACCTTTCTTATCCTTTAACTTCCTAATGAAACGAAAAACATACGCAACAACAGTAACACATTTGAAAAACGATGAATAATTCTTGAGAATTGACAAGATTGGTTGATCCGACAAACAAACAAAGTTTGAAACCCTTTCAGATTTCAATTCCGGAACCTTTTCGACAGGTCGAAATTTAACATCTACATACGAATCAAAATCGAAAACACTACTCAAAATTTCTGGCCCTTCTTTCCAGATTTTACTCGCTAGTAAAGCCTTCGAACTAATCCCACGAGTACCTAAATCGGCTGGATTATTGATACCTTCAATAAAATACCACCGTTCCTTTGACGAAAGTTTCAAAATTTTCGATATACGATTAGCTACGAATAACTTCAGCTTTAACGGATCTAAATTGATCCAGCTCAATACTACTTGCGAATCCGAAAAGAAATAGTAATCCGAAATCTTCAAATCTGAACCAATTTGCGACATTAACTGTGCCAATAATTCGGCAGCAAGTAATTCTAAACGATGAATATGTAAAACCTTGATAGGAGCTACACGTACCTTCGAACAAACTAACGAAATTATCACCCTATTATCCTTTGTAATAGATCTGACATACACAACAGCGCAATATGCACTCGTCGATGCATCAGCGAATCCGATTAATTGCTGCTTTACAACATCGACTTCATAACAATAACAACGTTTGATGGAATAATCAGACAAAAGGGATAGCTCATTTCGATATTCTAAAAATTCACTGGCAAGTTCAGTGGATACCGGCTCGTCCCAATCTCGACCTTCCTTCCAAAGATTCTGCAAAAGAATTTTCGCCTTAATCGTAACAGGCGCTAGAATGCCCAAAATATCGAAAATCTTAGAAACATCAGACAACATAACTCGTTTAGTTATGATCTCGGGCAACGATTCTAACTTGATTGAAACACGCAGAGTATCACTCATCGTGCACCAAATTAAACCAAGAACATAAATAAACTCCTCTCCGCCCAAAACGCGGCTATTTAGAGGTTCAATCAACGACGAATCGATTAATTCTAAAAACTCAGCAGAATTGCTTTGATATTTACGAAGCGGGAAACCGTATTTTTCCAAAGTCGAATGTACGATTTTCTGCAACTCAATGGCTGCTTTGACGGATTCCGCACCAGACATCCAGTTATCCATGTAAAAATCTTCTAAAATCGATTGAGCAGCAACAGGATAAACGAGTAAGATGAAAAAACCTACCTTTTCGAGACATTTCTGCGCTAAAAAGGAAGCGGGACCAATTCCGTTGGTCAAAGTATTCAATTTGTAAATTTCGATAGGTTCGCTAAATAACAAGAAACGAAAAAGAATTTGTTGCCATTTGCGATGCTTACAATCGATTAGAATACAACGATACATTTTCGAAATGTCGGCACAAATACCAACAATATGACGACGAAAACGAGAAACATTAACCGCTAACTTCGGTTGAATCGATGGTCCTTGCAGGAGATGATCATTTAACGAAGTTCCCGAATCATCTACTGAGGATGCATTAAAAACAAGTCTATTTGAAATCGAAGTAGGAGAAACCTTTGTCACAATGTGATGAGGTATGAAATACGAGTTTTCGTTAGGAATATTCGAAGACAATTTTGTCATATGTCCCATTTTTAAATACTCCTCGAAAATATCACAATAAGCTTTATGCACAATATCAGACCTCCTTCGTTCAGATTTAGTCAGAATTGTACAAGCTTTCGAAAACGAACCACGAAGTTGATCAATACTAGATTTGACCGGAAGTTCGATGACAAACCTTCCAGTCTCCTTATCGATTGAAAAAGTATTCTCGAAATGAGACTCAATCAGCTCGTACTCGAGAGACTTTTCACTAGTTCTACACTCATCGACATTTTCTAACGCATAGAAACGATTAAACTGTTCAGCCAAAGCCGAATTCGACAAACCACAAAACGATTGCTTCTGAGCAATAAATGATCGTTTAGCCGATCCAGATAAAACGAAACCAAAATACGACTCACGAAGACATAATCCTTCGTAAAAATATCGTTTTTCATTTAGAATAAACTCGACATACTCACTACCAATAATAAAATCTACCCCATCGTAGGGTAACTCGAACGACTCAGCGAATTCATGAGGAAATTGAGGAAATTTCTGAACGATTTCAGAAACGTTACTACGATTGATCCTATAAGGTATCTTACTGATAACCTCGGCCTCAATAGCGATCGAAAAGTCCGAAAAACGAGATTTCAACACACACTTCGTACTTTGATTCAACGGTGTGGGATTGTCGTTAATCCCAATCAAGGTAGAAGGTTCGGCGCTATCGACAATATTAAGCTTCACTCGATCACAAAATTCCTTTGTTACTAAGGTAACCTCAGAACCCTGATCTAACAAAATTCGACCAAACTCGACACCTACTCCACCACATACCTTTACAACAGCAGTAGATAAAAATACCGCCTTATTCGGAGCTAAAGCACATAAATTCCTAACAGTATTCGTCTGATTAGGTGAATTCGAAGAAACAGATTGAGACGGATTGTCAATATTTTGACTCGAATTCTGTGTAACGGGTGCAGTTTGTCCTGCATTAGTTATACTTAAAGTCGATGTATTCGAATTATCAGAATTCGTACGATGCAATAAAGTACCATGTTTCCCATTACAATACCCACAATTACGAAATCTACAATTATTAATAGTATGATTACTACTATAACATTTCAAACATAATCTATTACGTTTTACAATTTCAAACCTTTCGTTGACCGACTTTCCGATAAAAACTTTACACTGGTTGAGATAATGGACTTCGTTGCACAAAATGCACTTCGGCGCATTACCCGACGATTTTCCAGTAGACAACGATTTCTTTTCAGGAACCGACGACGATTTCGAAGGTTTTCCACCACTTGGCTGCGAAGTTCCACTCGACGACGATTTATCATTCGACGCAGCAGAACCATGGGATTCGTACGACAAACTCTTGTTGATTAAAAACGTAGACAAATTCTCGAACGACGGATACGAACTAAAATCATGATTCTGGTTATCCCATTCCATTCGCAATTTTTCTGGCAATTTTCGAACCGCGATAAACGCCACTAACGGTGACATTTTCTCAACATCAAGGCCACATGCCTTGAGGCCGCGCAAACTAACATTTATGGTGTCAACGCATTCACGCAACGTAGACAACTTTATTCCTGGGAGGTCGAGCAATATCCCAAAATGTTCGGCAATTATTCGCCTTCGATTGAAATAAGTTTTATACAAATCCGACAATGTTTTCTTGTACAACGTACCATCGTTACCAACATTTTTCAAAATCTTCTCGGCTTTATCGACCATACAACGTTTAAGTAAGTATAGCTTGCCGAAATCATCGAGAATAGCATTTGAATCTATCATAGACGTAAATTCAGCATACCAATCAGGAAACGACGAAAATTCTCCATTAAATTTGGGCACTGGCATATCCTGTAGACGTAGCAGAGGATTTACAAACGCCGCCGACATATCCAACAAATTACCGTTCACAGACATACGCGAATTTCCTCCCGACTCAGTTGCAGGAGTGATCGATGCTTCAAACGTTTTAGCTTTACCAACATTTTGATTATATTCATGCCTGTACATATCGTATTCTTTGCGAATTTCTTCTTCTTCCTTGGAAATCTCAGCGATGGATTTGGATTGGTCGATATGCTCCATTAAACGTTCATCAGCTCGCTGAAGTTTCTGCAACGCATCTTTCCACGAATCAAGATGTGCACGAATTTGATTAACAAGATCAGCTGATGGACTTTTTGCCAACTCAGTTTGAACTGCTGATTGATCAATAATTAAGGAACGTACCAGGTTGCGTTTCTCACGTTCGAGGTTCGCCTTCCTTGCCGCCTTATCAGCTGCTGCTTTCTCAGCTGCTTTACGAGCTGCAGCTTGCTCAGCTGTTTCCACCATTGTAACGATAACGAACGATTCCACGAATTACGCACAAAAATGCTCAAAACGCAAATTTCGCGAATTAATTAACAATAGGTTGATTTACAACCCAACGAAACGAATGATTTTATGCTCACGAACTCACAATGGCGATTTCGCGAATTACAATATCGAAGCACTGATTTTTTTTCAAAATTTTGTGGATTATAATTCCACACAAACGAACAAACGAAACGAACACGAAATTTTCAACTTAAAACTACAATTTACAATGACAAAGTACATACCAATATATCAATATGATCGCGAAAATAAAAATCGCACAATTACACCACACACGAATACACACAAATGACCGGTAATTGTAATCCGGCCCCACAGGACCAATTATTATTACATGGTGTAATGAATATTGCAAAAAAACGACACGAAAATTAACACAGGTAAAATGGACTGTATTTTCAACATAAAACGAACGAATGAATAACATGCACGAGAGAAAAAAAAAGGCACAGTGGCTATTGAATAATAGCTACGTGACCGACGACGATCACTCTCTTAAGGAGGGGACCGATTCTTAGAAAAAACTATCGATAAACAGATAAGCAAATAAAACATCTGCCGACTACGTAGACACGTTCGGCATCAGGCGATTTATGCGATAACAAGTACAAAACGTAACTAATAGTGACTTCCCTTGAAAAAAGTAACCTACTGGGATGCCTGGAATCCAAAGCCACAAAAAGGTGAAAAGAAGTCAAAAATGACTAAAAATTGCATTTGAAGTGCCGTAAATCGCAGTTGTGCAGGTGTGCGGTGGAAAAAAAAATACATACATATTCCGCATCAAGGGACACTACTTTATCGAACCTCGTTTGAATTTTCAACTCAGCAATACAAACAAGCATACGTTATGTACAAAAACACTCGTATATACGATTAGGCCTAAATCAATTTATACATAGTTCGACTCGAGCTACACAAATTATCGACGAAGAAAAAGACGTAAACTCGATCGCGATAAATTTCACGCCATTCGAAGTCGCGACTCGACGTTAATAAAAAGCGGAGCCGAAAATTTGGTAAATTTTTGCAACTTTAAGCTTTTTCAGCGACGAGTAATTAGCTAATGAGTTTTATAACTCGAGACCCCTCTTCCTTTAAGGTTGATGCGACGACAAAAGGAATTTTCTCCTTCGTGCAGCCGATTTATAGACCAATATGTTTATTAGCCTTTTCTGCTGGTTACATTTCGGTGCCGAAAAACTCCGCGTCATTTGTAAAATTACAATATTAATTATCCTCTGTGCTT
Organism: Pseudococcus viburni; assembly: GCA_033439095.1. Lineage (NCBI taxonomy): Eukaryota > Metazoa > Arthropoda > Insecta > Hemiptera > Pseudococcidae > Pseudococcus > Pseudococcus viburni. Next base: position 264,474 of record JAVBJF010000371.1, read on the forward strand.
TCGCCGCCTTGGGCCATCTCGCGCGGATCTGCATCGTCCCTGCACCCTTCGCCCTTCCTAGTTCCGGTGTCGTCGCGCAGAATATAAAGGAATAACGACGCTCTAGCACGAGTCGCCGCACCGAACACGAGCGAATTTAAAATCATAAATACTCCAGTAATAGCTCCGTTGACATTCATTCTTCCAAGTGCTTCCTAAAAGATTTACTCGTTGACTGATGAATGAAGTTATGTAAGCGACTTCCGTCTGACCTATATTGTTTGCGATTTTTCACCGTAGCTCTGGTGTTCCCTTCCGAACTCCTCGTCCTCGTATCCTTTTCCATTAATCATTTTCGTCGTTTACATTTTTAATGCTGAGCGGTTTTTTTCACCACCCGTTTCTCCCGCAGTCGAAATTTTTAATAAGCGGTTTCGAATAAAATTTAAACAAAAATATCCCTCTGTTGAGAATTATACGAGTAACTATAGCGAGCAATTATGTTTTTGTGGGTTCTTTCACCGAGTCTATGTTCACGGATCTGTGAATGTCGCCGCGAGTCGCACTCTCCACCTTTGTTATTTTTTATTTTCCAAACGACGACCGCACGATAGCGCAGCGCAAGTACCTCGTCGCATCGAATAAATGGTGCGAAAAGATAAAAATTTCGTGTGCAAGGACGCCGCTCTCGTTGTTTATTTTTTTCCCCTATAGTTCTCCAACCCTGTCACTAGGCCGATATCGTTCAACGCTACGTAGTTTTGTAGTCGAATGTTGTGCAAGAGGAGAGGAGAATGGGGACGAGGGACCACAAAGACATAATCTCAGAATTACATTCACTTAAAGGATAAGGAATTGCGAGAAGTTTAAGGAAATAGTTCGTATGAAAGTTTCGTCAGATCTCATCTCTAATGAGTAAGGTTTACGTATGGGAAATTTAATGTACTTACCAGTGATTAGCGTGAGTTTTGGAGGAAGTTTGAATGGGAAATTTTTATATGACACGTGGCTAGGGTTTTTCGATAACAAAGTATGAACATGTTTGCAAGTTTTAGCCCAAAAAGTGAAATTTATAAATTTGAAAAATTTTCCAAAAGTTTATGGGCCTTGAAATTTGGATAATTCAGTTTGAAAATTTTCAAGAAAATTGACTAAATACAAGTAATTTTACTTCTACGAAATTTTTGAAAGAAAAAAAGGAAAGGAAAAAATGAAGGAAGAGATGGGAGTAAGGAGGGTCCTGGAAATATCATTTTCCCACATTTTTTATGCTTCATTCATAAAGAAATTTTTTAATGAAATGATTCATTTCAAAGAATATTTCGGTTTAAATGGTGATAGGTAATCACTTACCATTTCTGAAACAAAAGTTTTTTAAAAAAATAAAAAAATAAAATTGAAGGTGGGAATGATTTAAATAAAATACAAGTACGTAGATACGTGGGATTATACCTGCTTTATTCCTATTTTAAGAACTTTTCAGCTTTGAATATTATTCTGAGTTTTTTTTTCTTACAGAAATATTTCAATTTTTTCAAAATATACATTTTCATCTTTTTTAAATGATAATATTTTTCATTTGCTCAAAAACGGTAACCAAAAATTTTTTTTATGTTTTTTTCAACTTTTCACAAAAATTAGCTCTATAAATTAAACATCCTCTCAAATACTTTTTTTTTAATCCAGGTATTCGAACACATGTTTGAAAATTAGTTTTCAAAATTTTTTCAGATTTTCTATGTATGTATTAGTTGAATTTCTCAAATTTTTAAATAAACACTTCCTAATTTTTTCCAGAAAATTAATACAAATATTTGTAAGAAGCTTGAACCTTTTACAAGTTTATCCAATCATATTTTTCCAAAAGATTTAGATTTCTTTAAGAATACCTACCTAATTTTTTCAATAAAATGTTTCCAGTTTTTCCTAAGGATCTTGAATTTTACGTTCTATTCAAGCATGATTTTCCATGGTTGAAGAAATTCAAATTTTCCCAGGAATAATTTTCAATTTATTTAGAAGACTGCTTTTTAAAAAGTCTCTTAGATTTATTTTAATTTACCACAAAAATTCGCTCTATTCTGTAGCTCAGGGACGAATCTAAGTTGACATCTTGGAGAGAGGGAAGGATGCAGAAAGACAGAGAGAATCGAAAATTCCTGACTGAAACAGAATAATTTTTTTATTTTTCCGATTCAAAATACGATTTTTTCCACCTTAAAATGAAGATTTCCCAAAAAAATCAATGAAAAATTTTCCCAACCTTTCCGAATGAAAAAGTAATTTTCCCATCATGTTCGTAAGTGGAACGTTCGGGCCACCCTATCCTGCTGGGAGATTTTTTTAAATTTCTATTTAAAAAGTCGAGGGATAGAAGCTCAAAGAAGGAACTATCCACTTTTTTTCATTTTCCGGATTATTGTCGATTCTGGAAGCTAAATACAATACCTATCGAATGCCATTGACAGTTTTTTCCTATCTGCTAAACTGACGTAGTTAGCGACGTCTAAAGTTGAGGTATGGAGTCATATACCGAACTCTCCACATGGAAAATTACATTATGGTTTGTGATGCTCTGAGTGCGTGCTAAACCGTTAATTTACAACCTTTTCTGCCTAAATAGAGGTGAATTGTCAGCCCCTCAAGTTTACCCAACACTTTCCAAAAAGGAAGATGTTTCTATTTTTTTATTTAAATTCTGGGTATTTATAAAAATATAGTGTTCTATTCCAGCAGATGCTTATGCATTTTATTTTTTTTGAAAATTTTTAAATCTTTTAAACAATTTTTTATACTTACCTATCTATTTTTTCAAAAAAGTTTTTCAAAACTGCCCTTAGAATAATTTAGGCATTTTTTCGAATTTTTGGAAGAATTTTTTAAAGGGTTTCATCAATTTTTTTCAATTTATTTTTGAGAGTTAAGTGTTTTGAAGTTTTTCCAAGAACGAATAGATTATTTTAAATTATAAAGAAGGTTTTGCAAATTTTTGACATTTGTTTGTTTTGAATAGGTAGTTCGTTTATATATTGTTCATTTTTTCCAAAAAATTAAGGTCTTTTCAAACTATTTTTTTTTGTAATTATTTCAACTCTTTTCAAGAAACTGTTTTAGAATTTTCCAAAACCATTTTTTTCTAATGAAAAATTGTATCTAATATATATATTTTTTTTAAAAAAAAGCATAATTATTCTATTTTCATTTTTCTTGCAGGCACTTCATCAATAATCTTGAAAATTTCTCACACATTGAAAATTTCTTAGAAAAACAACCCCTCAGTTCGAACAGGTTTTTCAAGACTTTGAAAAATTGGTTGAATTTCGAAATTTCTTGATATTTTGATCTATCCTCCCCTCTACCACCTATACTATCACATACAAACTTTCCTTCAACATAATGACAAGGGAGGTATTCGAACTCGTAGTAAAATTTTGAGTTAAAACAAAAATAAATCGGAAGTGCATCATAAAGAACCCCATATCCTAATTTTCAAGGGCTAAAGTTTCCTGTAAAATATGAACATTTGATCTAATCAACGAAAGAAACTGAAATTTGGTATATCCCCTATTTTTGACCTTCCAAAACGATTGAAAGCGGTTTCGAGACGATTCGGAGCCTCCAGAAAATTTTGAAATTTTCCAAAACTGAGAATTGGAGGAACGCTGACAAAAATGGTCTATATGAATTTTAGAACCTATAATTGTCCGCTTACAGTCGACTTACGAGGTGAAAATACAATATCTACCAACTTTCAGCGTTTTATCTAAATTTTTCCAGGAAAATTTTCTACCAAAAAATATGGATTTGATACGAATTTCGGAAAATTAAGTTTTAATATTCAAATCAAATAGGTTACCAATATAGGTTCCGCAATTATAAGGGCTCGATTTCAAAAATGAATAATTTTTATGGGCTTTTCTACAATGCTGGAAAATTCCAAAATTTTCTGGAAGCTCCAAAACGTCTTGAAATCACTTCCAATCCATCTGGGAAGTCGGAAATAAGATATATCCACCAAATTTTAGTTTTTTTTGTAGATTATACCAAATTTACATATGTGACCTGGACTACGGAAGGTACCTAACCTACTACCTATACCTATAGTCACCAAAACCGATTTTTTCGTTTTTGATCGATATTGATAGAAGAAAGTATGCTCCTTCTTTTGACATAAACCGCAGACTCCAGATTTTATTATTTTTGCTGTAAAACAAGTACTTCCGACTGAAATATCTCGAAAGCATAGCTTTCTAGAAAAAAACTAATTGCACTTCAAAGAGAAAATTTTACGCTCTACAATTTATGTTCTATTCATTTTTTCCGTAGAACCCTTCCTCTACTCAAAAAATTGACTTCAAGTGACAAAAATTTTTAAAAATATGTAAAAAAATTTCAACAGAAAATTGATAACTTTTGATACTTGAAGCCAATTTTCTGAATAAAGGAAGGGTTCTACGGAAAAAATGAATAGAACATAAATTGTAGAACGTAAAATTTCCTCTCTGTAAAGTGCAATTAGTTTTTTTTAGAAAGCTTTGCTTTCGAGATATTTCAGTCGAAAGTTCAAAATTCAACTTTCAAACCGACTTGTTTTTTTGACCGCGTTTTTCTCGGTAAGTTGATTTTGGCCAGCGGTTCATTTTCGTAGACTAGGTCACATATGTATTCTGCAAGGCGATGAGGTAATTTTGAAACTTCAAAAATTCGCCATTATTCGAGAAATGAGAACTCGAGTACCTGAAATTTTGGAATATGAGGTTCTCTTATGACGTACTTTTGATTTATTTTCATTTCAGCTCAAAATTTCACATCGAGTTGGAATACCTCCTTTGTGAGTAAAAACACGAGAGAAAATTTGAAAACGTGCTTTTATCGCCCAAAAAAGCAAACACATTTTTCAAGCGATTCAATTTCAAAAGAAACCTCGTTTTGGTAAATTTTTCATCAAATTTCACCGCCCTTCACTTCAAAGCCAGTTCAAAAAAATTCCACAAACTTTCCGACTTTCGCGTCGGTTCAATCGACACCGCGCCATCCACATCTAAAACACTTCATGAAAAATTGAAACACCGTTGAAAAAAATTTCAAATTGCATTTCCTTTTTTCCTCTTTGTTTGCCCCTCGCGTCTCGTTTCCGAGCCCTTACCAGGCTCACAACGACCAAAACAACACGCATACGCAAAAACGCCCGAGACAATTTCAGGAATTCTTTGAGATTAATTTATCCATTAGGCGAACGTTAAAATACACAACACGTATTAAATGCGTACACCAGAACATACCCTTACAACCCCTAAGACACATGGTCGCATCGCAATCGTTTCGGATCAATGTCACATCCATACACGGTATAAAGGAAGCCAAGGGCATTACATTGTTCCTTTACAACTCAAACTTCGCGTCGCACCGCGTAAAATCCATACAAAAAGATACCGCCGCGCCGGAAAAACCTAAACTGAGAAAAATCTCATACTCGTTCACGCTTCAACGTATACCACGTGTTCGAATTATTTTCCATTCAAGCAAAGATTCCGATTTGAAATTTACATTTTACGACAAAAGTAATTTTACGCCCAACTTGAAACTCTCATCGATGATACTGGCACATGTGTGCTTGTGTACGACCGCTCGCTCGTATCTTCCAAACTACGTACTCTATGCACATAGACGTATAAAAATTGCAAAAAAAGTAGAAAAAAAAAGTCGGCATATGCATTAACCCATCGTACGGATCATCATCTCGAACAGAAACCATATCCTACGTATTCGTATTTGTATAGTTATTGTAGCTATGCGTCGAATGCGGACGTTACCAGAAGCGGTATAAAAGTACACAGAATACAAATTTTTATTTAAATAGTGTATTCTCGAAAAAGGAAAACTTTTTTAACGAATAGGCATCGTTAAAACGACTTGTTTAACGTGAAAGGCGAACGAAAAAAGTCCCCGCGACTCTGCCAACAGGACGGCGAGGAAAAGCGCAATTTAAGAAACTCGCCTCGTTTTAATCTTGACATCATTATAATTAACGCCACTTCCTCTTCGGTTCTGCCGCGGAGCTGAATTTTTCTCATTTTCGCCTGCTACCCATTTTTACGTAGTCCGCAACTTCCTCCCTTTAAATATACTTTACACAGCGATCCCTACGCGACACGGCGACAACGTCGTGCTGGTAATTTCTCACTCGCTACGTAACTCTATATATTCGCCACTCGCGCCGGCGAGAAGCAATAAATTATAACGAATAACCCCCCTCGTCGCCGAGTCTCTTTGCCATCGCTCCTTGGCCGAAAAAAAATAACTAGAATTTAATTAAAACCAACAAACGACCCAGACCGAACCTAAGAAGCTGTCATTAAAGACCAAACACGCCGCCATCGTCGTCCATTTTACTCCTACCTGCCGCAGCTATCGAGTATATAAATGTCCAAGCCGCAGCCCATCTGTCTCACTCTGGCGAGAAAAATTTACCCCCGCCCGAATCCCGAACCATATCGGTAATAAAATCTGTCGCACCTCGAATAAGTCGCCACATTTGTCTCGAGATAAAACAAAAGGTAAAGAGTCATCGTACTCTACCTCACTCTCTCATATCGTCTTCAAATAGCCCAAAATGGATATACCCTACCAAATTGACAAAGGTCGCATTTCACTCGCACGCCTTTCTTCTCCTTTCTCATCAAAGTTCAGATACCCGAAATTCTGCCGCCAGAAAAAAGACCAATTTTCATCCCTCTCCTCTTCAACGTCACCAAATCTTAACGATTTCGTAAAAGGCAAACGAAAACACTTTGAATACCTACCACAATGAATTCTCGGACGTTTTCTTAAAGAAAAAATTCTCCCAAAAAAAGGTACCCGAGTACACCACGCCAGAACGTTAATCAAAAATATACGGTGCAGAGATGAAAAAATTAAAACGAAAAACACGATATAACCGAGTAATCATCATTGAGAAAACTCGCTCCGAAAGAAGAAAAAAATCTCAAGAATTACACGAACATCGAATAAATGTAATTTGCATTAAAGTAAAAAAAAAAGAAATAAAAATTACGCAAAGAAGGAAAAAAGACGAAAAAAACTAATAATTCTCGGAGTCGAGTTGCGAGGGAAAAGGGGAGAGAAAAAAAACGTTGAAACATTTTCATCTAGCGTTAAGAATTTTGCGAGTTTACGTTTTGAAAAAAAAACAAATACCTAGCTTCGCCGAAAAATAATTTAAACGATTTATCAAAAAACTAATAAAGAGACGAAATAAAAAATATCCTTCGTTTTAGCAATAGTTAAACACGTTTAGCTACAAAAATGGGTATTTTCGTGCTTTCGAATATTTTTCAAGCTGGTCGGCGCAAAGCTGAAGGGGGGAGTGTATAGGTGAATCAAAAACAAAGTCGAAGCGGACGGTTATGTAATGGCCGAATTTCCCAAGCGGAAAATTTAAAATGGAGGGTATAAATGAGGTTTTTATAGGCATTTGGAGAATAGCAAAAATTGCAATATTTGGTCTTGAAAAATACCAGATAGGAAAAAAATTGAGAATTTTTTCAAATTGGAGATACCAGATGAGATTATTGAGTCAAGTTGTGGTGCTCTCATTTGTGTAATAGCGCAAGAGAAATAGCGCCGAAAAAGTGTTTAAAAAGAAATGTACATAATCGAAATTTTATTGCTTAAAAAGCTTTCATATCATGTCTAGGGGCATAGTGATAAAATCGCTCTGTCCCAGTCCCCATTGCTTTCTGCAAAGGGTAGGCTCCTTAAGGGGAGAAAAATGTTTGGTACCGATTTCGTTCAAATTTACGAGAGAGGTTATTTAAGTGAGGAAATACTCCCAATTTTTTTTTTTTAGCTCGCTCCGACTTCAGGAGGCTGAGCGATTGCTTCCCAAAGTTGAACATTTTTGGCAAAAATGACAAAAAAAACAAGTTTTTTTTTTATAAAAAATATAGTATTTTCTAAACGAAATTTATATACAATTTGTGATAGCGAATCAAACTAACCCGTTAACTTTATCATTCAGGCCCGAATTTTAAATCATACCTTAAAAATTAAGGCAACCTTAATGGTTTTAAGGAACCGTTTCGTGCTTTCTGATTGGTTGAAAATGTGATAAGGAATTTTTAAGGCTACCTTAACTTTTAAGGTATGATTTAAAATTCGGGCCTCAGAGTGTTTAGCCTTCCCTGGGGGCGGTTTTATAATCCCAAAACTCGTTTTTTTTGGTCATTTTCACCAAAATGTTCAACTTTGGGAAGCGATGGCTCAGCCCCCTGATGTCGAGGGGAGCTAAAATTCATTTGGAGAGTACTTGTGCACAAAAATAATTCTCCACGCGAATAAAAATAATCCTCCACGTGAATTTGAACGAAATAGGTACAAACCCCTTTTCTTTCCCTTCAGTGCATTTTCACCGATTTTTCAGAACACTTCACTGATGTACTTTCAGTGATTTTTTCACCGACTTTTTAATGAAATTTTTCATTTACTCTACTTATTTTCTTTTAGTGAAATTTGCTACTAATTTTTTTTGGTAAAATTTTTCACCAATTTATTTTTCTTAGTGAAAATTTTCACCAATTTTCTTCAAAGTGACACCTTCACTAATTTTCCTTCAATGAAATTTTCATTAATTTTATTTTAATAAAATTTTTCACCAATTTCTTTCAGGTAAAATTTTGACCAATTTTCTTTCAGTGGGAGTTTTCACCAATTTTCTTTTAGTGAAGAATGTTTTCATTTCTTCTTGGTAAACTTGTTTCTTTATTTCTTTGAGTAAAAATTCACATTGATTTCCTATTAGTGAATTTTTTCACTTGTTTCCTTTCAGTGAAATTGTTTGCTGGCATCTATTCAATACATTTATTTTCACTGATTTCAGTTCAGGAAAATTTTTCTCTCTTTTTTTGTTAGTAGCATTTTTACTAATAATTTAATTTCAGTTGACGTTTTTTCAGTTTCTTTTCTAAAAAAATTTTCTCCGATTTCTTCTCAATGAAATTTTTTTAACTGATTTCTTTTCGGTAATTTTTTTTACTGATTAATTTTGGGAAAATTTTTACCTACCGTAAGACGGGGTTACTTTGGGCCACTTTTTTCACTTTTTTGTGTATAACCAGCTATAAGGTATAGATTTTTTTTTCTTTTCAAATATCAATGGTTCCTATGTACAAAGGACTCTATTCTGAACCCAATTTCATGACTACCAAAATTTTTGGCCAAAACCATTCCCCCTCACAGACCTTCAAAGTTGTGGCCCAAAGTTACCCAACCATGGGGTAACTTTGGGCCACACAGTTTTTATGATTAAAAATCCTATATTTCATACTCCTGGCTCATGAAAAGTCTATATTTTGTGGTCAGAATGAAAATCTAAAGCATTTACATACTTTATTTGGTCATTTTATTGCAAAAAAAAATTGAAATTCGTTGTATTCATAAAACATTCATTTTAACACCATGTTTTGTCATTTTGTTGTAAAACTAATTCAAAATTTGCTTTTGTGTGCTCCAGACCTCTTTAATATGGTAAAAATACTTCCCAAAACATTATATTATATTCATTATTTACCTGAGTCGCAATTTTGGATAAATTTTATTGCAAAATAAGAGATTTAAAGTCTGGCCCAAAGTTACCCCAAAATCAATCAAAATCTGTGTTTTTGCATGAAATTGGAATTATCTTTCACAATTTAATGAATAAATGACAATCAACACGTAAATCACTTCAAAAGGTGTATGTCTAATAGAGTTAGGGCAAAAAAAACTTCTGAAATTGTTTGAGTTGACTTCCGCAGATGATAGTTTGGAAGGTAAAATTCTAATGATAAAAAAAGTGGCGAAGAAAATCCAGTATAACAATGAATGAGAGGAAGAAAAGTAGTGATGTGGGTTATGAAAATGTTGTTTGAAGTGTTACCAACGCACACGAATTGTTCCCGTCACCGGATGATTACGTGTGCTACGGTGGGAAGCGCGCGCAACATTTTCCGACGAGTGGCCCAAAGTTACCCAGTATGGCCCAAAGTAACCCCGTCTTACGGTATCTACCATTTCTTTTTAGGTAGTGGGTTTTTCATCGATTTTCTTTGAGAGAAAATCTTCTCAATTTCTTCCAGTAAAAATTTTTATTCTTTCGCTTTCAGTTATATTTTTTACTGATTTTATTTTAGATAAATTCTTACTGATTTCTTTCAGAGAAATTTGTTTACCAATTTTGAACATTATTTTCACTCTTTTCCTTATAATGAAATTCTACATTGACTTTTTTATTCAAATTTTTCCACTTTTCCTTTTTTTTTGTCCTTATATTTTGATCTGAGATTTGGGATTTTAGTATGGGAGATGCTGCTGATTGGTGGGTTCTTCCTATTCTGAAGCTTCAGAAGTGGGCCATTCGTTTGGTTGAGGGTGTGCCATGGGACATGCCTTCCCAGTGGTTTCCATCCATTTTCCTGATGCCAATTTCCTAAAAGACTAATTTCCCAAAAAATTTCCTAAATTTGTTTTCCCAAATGGAAAAATCCCTAATTTAATTAAAGTAAGTAGAGTTTTCTGGTAATGGTGAAGCACTTCTACAAATTCTTCCAATGTTTTTGGATTTGGCAGTATATTTCATCAACGTGTTCTTCTGACCACTACCTTTTTCAACAATTCTTGTTTGGATAGAAAAGTTAAAATCTCCAGAGATTCTTCAGGTTCAGCGAGTGCCACAACTTTAAGCTTAATGTCTTGAGTTAATTGCAGGGCTTGACATTGATCTTTGCTTGGCGAATGCTGGTGCTTGATTCTATCGGACCTTTTACCACAACTATTTCTCTGCCAGGTAAAGATTCAATCATTATGGTGCGGGCCATACGTTTTCTTCTTTGACTATAGAGTATATGGACCGAGCTACTTGTGTACAAACGGTACGAAAAGCGTCGTCAGACATCCTACGGAGAAAGAACGCTTCTGATTGGGTAATCATACCGTCCTGTTCCCCTCGACCTCCACGCGCATAAACCACAACGACGAGACGAACGTTAGACTCACTCACTCGTTCGTTGTAGTAGTGTATGCCGCTGATGCAAATTGCTTGAAAATTACTCGTTTAAATGAAAAAGCACAAGAATTGAAAAGTTGTTTATTTTTGAAGTACTTCAATATGAGTTATGAACGAACTTTCTACGATAAAAACTCGCTGAGATCTGATTTTTCACATTTTACATGATAAGAAAACAACCAATCAGAAGCGTTCTTTCTCGGTAGGATGTCTGATGACGCTATTTACTCAGCTAGCTCGGTCCATATACTCTATAGTCAAAGGTTTTCTTACACGTAACATTCTGCAATCCCGACATATATACCCTTTAGAACTTCTGGATCACAGGTAAATATACCCGTTTATGATCAACTTATTTTTGTCTACTTTAATCGCTATCATTTATAATGTAAAACAGTGACCGCCGACTTGACGTCACTCAGTTGAGCAATTCAAAACTTCACACTTCGACAAAAATGTTTGAAAAAGAAGCTATTTGGGAGTAGGTCATTCGGGAAATTGGTCATTTGGGGATTCTATTTGGGATTACTCCATTCAGGAAAACAGATTCTAGAAATTGTTTTTCGGGAAATCGGGCCATTTGGAAAAATGTCAATTTAGGAAATTCGCGTTGGGAAAATTGCGAACCACTCCCAGTCTTTGTTCCAGTCTTTGGAGGTCCTTAAGGCAGGCTTGTCGGACCGCACCAAAAGACCGCGACATGACCGACCGGGTCTTTGAAAAAAGTCGAAAAAACGGTCGGACCGGACCGGACCGGACCGGACCGATTGTGAATTTTTGATGTGTTGAACAGAGATCAACCGACCCTCCAACACTTTTTTTTTCTCAGGTTAGGACCGGAACATTGACCCTCAGATATATAATCCATTAGATTAGACCCAGACAATGGACCCTTCTAAATTTTAATAATAGGACCGGACCGAAGACCGGATACGACCCAGTGGTCATTGGTCCAAATTTTCATAATTTTGAATGTTCTGAATCCAAAATTCTGACTAAATTCCTCAATTCAAACCTCTATCAGCATTCCTTACACACAAATTTGTATCAATTTTTTTAAATGCAATTGTTTATGATTTTCAGCTTCCAAGATTTTTTCAAAATGCTTATTAATCTCCAATTTGTTTAATTTTTCTCCATATCAACTTTTTCTACAAGCTAAAAATTTTGAGATTTAGAAAAAGGAAATATTAAGAAAAAAGTTTTGAGCTGAAAAAATAATACCAATACAGGAAAAATTAATTTGTTAGAAAGAAAGTTGAACTTGAAATTTTTGGGAAAAATAGGAAAAAGATATCAAGAGTCGAAAAAAAAATTGAGATGAAATTTTACAAGTGAACACTAAAAAAAATATTGGGCAAAAATGTTTGGTTTTGAAAAACCTCATTAAGTTAAAATACTCATGACTTGAAACAAAATTTTAAAAAGAAATTTTAAATCAGAAAATTCATGCTGTGAAAGTGAATTCATAAAATAACAATTTATTTTTGTTGAGAATCTAATGCATGAAAGTTAAAAAAAACAGCTTCATCTATCTATCTGTCTTCAATTTCACTTTTTAAAATACAAAATGGCATTCCAAGAAAACTGACAAGCTTTGAAAATTTTTAAAAACAAGCAGTAATTGGTCAATTTTTTCGTTCTTCATTATTATTTTTTCATCATTTTTTGGTATTTAAAAAAAATCAATGACCGATGACCGGACCGAGGTCTGACCGAAGACCGGACCCAAAAATCACGGTCATGACCGGACCCAACCGACCGGTAGGATAAAAAACTTGAAGAGATGACAACCGGAGCAGACCTTTTATTTTAATACAGCATCAAAATTTGACCGGACTGATGACTTCAATGATTTTGAATATGACCGGACTGACCAGACCGGACCGCATGAATGGTCAGTGTATCATTGGTTGGACCCGGACCGACCGCGAGGTCCGAGCGGTCCGACAAGCCTGCCTTAAGGTACATACAACCAGCTTTATAGTTACTGTGTTATCTCTGTTATACAGATAAGAGGTATTTGGTTACCTCAAAGGAGTGGGACATACTCCACACTCCCTGTCTGGTATTGTTCCTCTCCCTCGCTGGTGTAGATCAATCTCACAAAGATAGTTTTGTTATTTTGCTACACATGCATATAATAATGAATTGCCACAAGCTCTAAAATGTTTGAATGTAGAGAATCCATAAAATAATTTTGCATTTTCTTCACTTTTACTCAAATATGAACTGTGTTAAATCAAAAGAGACCAAGCGACAAATTTGAGAGTGCTGAGATTTTAACGTATTTCTCACTGGGAACACAAAATAAGCTTCTGAACACGTAAGTTACTGATAGATTAATGTTACCCGAGTTCATATTTCTCATACTTATTATCCCTTCTTCAACTTTTTCAGAAGTTATCGTACTTTCAAGTTTGTTTTTTGGTGAAATTTTTGATGTCGCTTGGTCTCTTTTGATTTAACACGGTTCATATGTACTTAATAATCCAATCAAAACCTATAGAACCAATTGAAGAAATAATTACCTGTATCAATTTTTCAAAAATAATACTACCCACGCTCCTCTCCCTGAAAAAAATCCAATCCATCAGCATCAAAAGTCACATTTGTCACCCCTTTTCGGAAAATTTACCATAAAAAGAAGCTTTAGTTAAAAAAAATATCTCAATAAAATTCATTATCCATCAAGAAAATGATTTTCACTTTTTTTTTAGGTCATTTGATTTCGCCCTCGAAAAATCTCGTGTCGAGCAATTTTTCACTCCAAATTTTCAATATATTTGAAAAAGGCATTTCAAATGGTGTTTCTCTTTATATACGTACAGGTTCATTTTCCATATAGGATTTTTTTCCCTAGCTTGCTTTCATCACACGCCAAGCTTTGGTAATCGAATGGAAAATCTGGTTAAATAAACGTACCCACCACATGGTATGCAATCGACGTTTTCAAAAGGTACTTTCACCCGGCTTCTCCTCTCTGTCCTACTTTACCCACTTCATAGCTCAAACTTGCGGTTATGTGGTAAAAAATAACATATACTTGGCAATTAAAAAATATCTAATGAATATAAAACACCAATATACTCCAGTGCAAAGAAATACCTACCAAGTTACTCGTATTTCTTTCTATTCAATAGGAATCTATTTTTTATGTTGTAAAATTAGCTCCGTTCAAGTTACCCATATGTTTTTTAAGCTTTCTATCCTATCCTTCCCTCTACACATTTTTTTGTTCGTAAAATAAATATAGAAAGAAAACAATTTTTTCGTCATAAATATGAACGATATGTGAACAAAACAATAACCTCGAAGCAAAACACGACTGCTAAAGATGGATTGCATAAAAAAATATAAACGTGATTTCTTATTCGGTCCGTGGCAGTATTGTTTTCAAAGCTTAGGTTGTCGATATGCGGCACAAAGGCTCAAACGCAAGTATGATGTTCGAATCACATTAAAAAAAGCTCGAAAGAGACAAACGGATAATTGTAGGTAAGAAAATATATCGCGTCGTCAGTTCCCATGCGTTCTATTAACAGAGATTTTTTCGCTTCCTAAGCGAAAATAATCGCAATTTAAAGAGATTAAAGTTAAAAGCTTTCTTAAGTATATCCAAACGCCTATTTCGATGTCGACTCGAATAATTCTAAAATATTAACCTCATCTGGCAATTACTGTCACACGAGCCAAACGTACGACCGGATGTGTTCGAGTGCTCAACACGTTATCTACCGTTGATCCCCCCTTTCCTACGTATTCCGGGTGACCTTTTTTTCAACAACTCATAAGTCATAACTCAAAAAGATAAATGGAAAATTAACATTTCGATTTTGCGGTTGCGAAAAAATTACTTAATAGAGAAGGTGTGAAGGTGAAATCGTGACTTGAGACACAAATGCGTTCACTGTAGTGGCATTTGATTGCTTTCTTATTGTCCCAAAGGCATTGCCCTATACCGGTCCGATATTTTCTCTTATTTCCTATAGACTTATAGTCGCTATCCGTCTACTGTAGTGAAATGTTTTCAATACACGTCCAAAAACCTATCGAATGTTACTTTTTGCCCATAAACCAGAAATTGGCCACCTTCATTATCTCGATATTTTCGTCGATCGAATAAATAATACACCTGGGTAAAGTACGACCAAGGTAAACAATACTACGGTAATGTAGTTTTAAATTATTAACGAATTATCGATTTTTCCAGATCTAATTAAGGTTACAGTCGAATGGGAAGGGGATTGAAGTATTGTATGTAAATTTAGTTTAAATTATCGTGTAAGTATAAAAAGCCAACGGTCATTTGTATCTACGGATATCTTTGCACGAATCTTTTCAGGGAGAAGTTGAAAACCGCGGGGAAATACGAAGAAATGAAAATAAGTTATTAAGGTACGTATAAATTTTTTTACAAAATGAAAAAATATACCAATATAATCATTTGAATTCGTAGACGTGGAAAAAATTCAATGTTTGGCTTCCTTTTTCGTATTTAAGGCCTTTTAGATACGTGAAATAAATAAATTGGCCAAATAGCCCGGCGAAACTTTGGAGAACATTAGCGAGTGAAGAGAACAATTTGTCAATAGTAGGAGGTAAAAGAGGCAATAAATTCGAATTTGTCGTCATTAAAACGAAAGTTGTGTATTAAAATCGATTAAGGTTATTTTCTATTTTCCTGAAGTATATCCGAATCCAGCTCTGTTTCTACGCCCCAGTCATATAGGAAGGGAAGGGTTAGGGGTGGATAGTTGGGTCATCGTTTGTGCTTCGACGGTGTCCACCAAGGACGAACTGGAGTTAGTATATGGATGGGAAGGGGCAGGCTGACAAATCGGAAATTTTCAACTGAAATGGATTTTTTTGGGGTTTTAACTCAAAAGTTCGCAATTTTCAATTTGAAATTTTTTTATGAATTATTCTTACCCAAATGAAAAAATTAACAATATTTCTCTCATTTCATTAAGGGGTTTACTGAAGGGACTAAAAATTTCAAAATATAAACGAAAATACTGCATGGTGTGGTTTATGTTATATAATTTCAGAGGAGCCTCGTACCTCTAAATTTGGGCCAAACTCTGCGTTCGTCCTTGAAAACATTTCAAATAAAGTGTCACCTGGTATTGTTGAAATTTTTAAAAATTCTGATCCAAATTGAGGGGCATGGGCCAATGAGGTAGTGAGGAGGTCAAATCGAGAAACTGGATCGAAATTCGGAGCTCTCTGAAGTAAATTTAAATTACTTTCTTTTCAATTCTGAGGCAAATGGGATTTTGACGATCTTAGTCCAAATTTATTTCAAATCAAATTTTTTCAACTCTAAATTTTTAAAATTTCCTTGATATTAAATTTTCTACAAAACTGTATCCAATTTTAAAATTTTTCCATCAGCAAATTTTTTCAATTTAAATTTTCTTAATTTTTCCAACTTTTTTCTAACTTTGATTTTTTTAATTTCATATTTCTATTAGCTACCTTTTACAAATTTTCTTAAACACTAATTGAGTTGGAAGGAATTTGGAAAAACATTGTTAAAAATATTTTTTTTAATTTTCAAATTAAAAAAATTGAAGAAAAAAATTTTAATTATTAGAAACAAACTGAATAAATTTTAAAAACTGTGAATTTTAAAACAATTTGAAGATGAATCAAAGAAGAAAAAAATGTTTTAATACCTACTAAACAATTTTTCAATTTAAGAAGTTTTTCTTACTGTCTTCATATTCTTTTAAATTTCTTCCAACTTGGAAATTTTTCCTCAAAGTTTTGTTCAAATTTGAATTTTTAAACAAAATTTCTCATGTTTTCAAAATTTCTTCTAATTAAATAATTGAAATAATTTTTCAAAAATATGAAATTAAAAAAAAATCAAAGGTTGAAAAGATTTTGGAAAAATTAGGAAAATTAAATTTTAAAAAATTTTACTGATAGAAAAATTTTAAAATTAGATACAGCTTTGAATAAAATTTAGAATTGAAAAAATTGAAAAATGGGTAGTGAAAAAATTTGAACTTTTAATAAATATGGATTTAGATCGTCAAATTCTAATATGCATCAAAATTAATCAGGAGCAAGTGAATTCAATTGATTGGGGTTTACCCGTAATTTTATAATGTGTGTTGCGAGTTGAGATTCACGTCAGTTCCAGATAATCAGCTGTTTCGAACATAAGCGCACCCAGAAATTACTTAAGGGAGGGGCTCAGAATTCGGGAAAAAATAGGAGGGGTGATATTTCGATGAAAAAATTCAGTAACTTGTTATTACAGTAGCGTTGTCGTAGTCAGGGTATTTTCAGTACCATCTCATTTATAAATCAGTGAAAATTATCGAAAACAATTGAGAAACAGTCAGAATTGCAGTACCTACAGGAGAAAATCAGTGAAAAAATTTTCAATGAAAACAAATCAGTGAGAAAAATCACTGGAAAATCAGTGAAAATTCTCTGAAAAGTCAGTGAAATTAGCAGAAAAATCAGTAAATTTTTCTGATTTTTTCCTGTGCTGCAATTCTAATTGTTTATCAGTGACTTTTCACTGATTCAGAATGAAAAGAGTTGGTTGATAATTCATAAGCGGATTTGAGCCAAGTAAAAATAAAAAATTACGGAATTTTAGTTATTTTTCACTGATTTTTCAGTCAAAATTATTGATTTTTTCTGATAAACTAGGAATTGATTGAAAAATCAGTGAAAATCATCAATTTTTAAAATAGGACTAAAATACTGTTCGAGCGAAGCGAGGGCGAATTAAAAAAAAAACATGTTTCAAGAGCAAAAAAATCACTTTTTTGTAATAAAAAAATCTCCTGTCCGAGCTGGGGGGGGCTCGAACCCCCCGAGCCAGTCCCCTGGCTGCGCTTATGGTTCCGAATACCGGACAGCGTTATTCGTTCGACATGTGATTCTCACGTGTGTAATTGGACTTGACTAGCCGAGTAGGTAGCAGGTACCTGGAAATTCGGCTTTCCTCCAGTGTAACTTCTCCTTCGAGAATATTCAATTCGGTATTCTGTCTCTATCAAAGAGATCGTTGCTTTGTATTTCTTCATCTCTTCACTACTTTTAGATCAAAATTGACAAAAAAAATCACTACCTTCACTACCTGTTAGACAGTCTGAGAACAAACAGCAGACCAGATGACAGTAATTTGGAGACAACCTATGTGTAAAAAATTTTCAAACTCATTTACTAGCGATTTTCTAAGCTTGAGATGTCATCAAACTATTTAAAGTCTACCAAAAACTTACTCATTTCATTAAAATAATAGGTACATAAAAATGTTGATCGAATTACAAAAAACTGCCTTAATTTTGCTATACTTATTTTCGAATGCTCTTATATTTTCTCATAATGCTCAAGAGACATCATGAAGAAAATTCGCTTTTAGCGCGGTTTTTCGCCGGTCCCTTGACGAGCCTAATAACAAGTTTTCACGTAATACATATGAGGAATACTTGCGTGTTAAATACATCAAGTTTTCATACCTCCCCTCTAGTTTTTTTTATCACTCCTTTCTCATCATGTAGGTACTATCAACTTTTTATATAATTTTACATTCCTATTAAAAGTTATTCTTATCAAGTTTCAACCCCTTAAGTAAAGTATAAATAGGTACTTCGAAAAATTAAAAATTTTTTATTTATTCCAAATTAAGTACTGAGGCGAATTTAATGGGGGCTGGATCGAATCAGGGACGAAGAGAAAGCAGCTCCCCCTTTTCACCAATAATTAAGTACCAAAATCCATTTTCATTATTTTAATACCCCCCCCCCCCCTCCAATTCGATCAATTTCATTCAATTTGAACCTAAGGTTGAAATTATTTTTTTGAATCCTCCTCCCATTAATCGACGAATCGTTCAGTTAATAATCTTCTAAAAAATTTAAATTATAGATGTCGAGTCAATAACCCAGGTTGAATTAATTTTTTTGAATGTCTCCTTCCATATTATGGAAATTTGATCAATTGTATTCAGTTTGAATCCAAAGTTGAGTCTTCTTTTTTTAAATTTTCTCCCATTAATTGAAAATTCTATCAATTAATTATTTTTTAAATAATTACAATTGATAGATTATAATGATCGAATTGGTAGTTAATGGGAGGGGGTATTCAAAAAAATAATTCGACTTGGGGTTCAAATTGAATATTGATCAAATTTTTAATTAATGGGAGGGGCATTCAGAAAAATTGATTCAACCTGAGTTATTGAAAATAAAAATGATTCGACCTCTATAATTTACCTAATTTTTTTGAAAATTATCAATTGAACGAATTGTTAATTAATGGGAGGGGTATTCAAATAAAGAATTAAATTCACCAGGGGTATTTTTGGAAAAAAATTGTGTTAATTGATTAATTGTTTAATTAATGGGAGAGATATTCAAAAAAAAATGATTCAACAGGGATACTCTATAAAAAAAAAATGATTTGACCTGTGTAAGTTGAAAGAATTTGAAATATTTGTAATTTTCTACAGCTACAATTTAACTAATAATCCTTCTTGAAATACTAGCACTCGTCCGAAAAACAGGTAGAAAGTCTAGTAATTAAATAGTTTGAAACGGAAAAAATTTGTCCTTTTCCTATATCAAGGGATTTGATGGCATTCTCGAATGGAATTTTCTGTTCAATTTTTTTAGAAGGTAGGTGGCCATTAAAGAATTATTTTTTAGAAGTCAAAAAAGTAGCCCGAAAAAGCACAAATTTTTGTTTTTTATGTTCAATACGACTGATCAGAAAATTTCCATTTAATTTGAGTCAGAAAATTTCTCCTTTTTAATAATATTAGTCGGCAAATTTTTCGTTTTCACACTCGAGATTTTTTCCTAATCTTGTCTCAGATTCTCACCCTCATAGTTTTCAAGTAGGTACCTATTACTGATGGGTTTCGCATCGAACAGAAAGTTGAAATTGGATTGCATATTTTTGTCTCCGGGAGGCGTGAGGGTAGCTGGGTAGAAAAAAAATTGTAAAAACATCAATCTTCCAATTTGGGCAGCTCCAAAATTTTTTTAGAATACACACTGTAAGACATACCTATCTATTCATTTTAATTTAATTTCTATTCCATCCAAACGTAAGAATCTCTTCAAAAACAAAACATCTCGATAAGAATAATATTCCTCAATATTTCAAACAACTCTTATAAAATTCTTTTGATCTAAGGATATTTTCCAATTTCTCAATCTTTTCGCGATTCATTTCACCTACTTTAAAATCGAATCTAATGACGTCATAATAAATACTACAATGAAAATGTTTACCCCAAACAAAAACCTATACCTACTCATTCAAAAAAAGATACGATACGGTTCGATTACTGCGCGATGCATAATTGATAAGGTCAAGCTGGAAATTTCATTACTCGAGTACACATCGACTGAATTAACCGTTATGTTTATTTTGTTGCGCGCTAGGAACATGTGCAAACTTAATAACAGCCGCAGAAAATAGCTCGGAAGGAAAAAAAAAAATTCCAGCCACTCGGAAACTCGAGTGGGTTAGAAAAAAAAACACAACATACGTTATTAAATTTTCTGTTCGATTCGATAAAGTAGTAAGTTTGTTGTAAGCTGATTCGAGTTGATTTGAAAAGTATTTACTATGTGTTTTCGTATATAGGAAAAAAAGTAAGGGTGCTAAATTCAGCTTACAGCAACGGTTTACAAAGCAATCGAGAAAATGACGCCTGGTAGCCTGGCCCACATCTAAGTTATTTTTTTTCCTTCGGTAAAAATTATGAAATTTTGCAAATGTTTTGATTATATGGACGAAAAAATATCATCTCACGTGATTTTTATACAATAACGGCTCTCTCTCACGAGACATTCTTGTATAAAAATGTCAATAGATGGAATATCGAAATATCGTGACTTTTAGTTTGATTAAATTTCTCGCTCTTTTCTACCCTTCTGTTCCTTCGGCCAACTTCGTATCCTAAAATAAGGAACTATGTATTCTACGGAATGCGAGGAAGCAAAAATATCGCAAAAATCTTTTGAAGTCTGGAGTAAAATTAAGATGAACGATTACCCTTTTATAAAAATTACGACCTTAAATTTTATTGGCTCCGGATAGCGAAAACCTGCTAAGAGCGAACAAGAAAAACGTTTAACAACCGTTTTTAAAAATTTCGCCACCCCTTGCATTCCGCCTCCGTTCAGCGAGACGAAATCGAAAACGTGTATTTTTACGATAAAAGTTAAAAACTAAAAACTTGAACCGTATAAAATGCCAGTTTGTAACCGTTTCGGCGTCTAATGAGCCACAAAAATCTTTACCAAAACTTATTTCGGCACAGACTCTTTTACAGTAACAAATTGCTCGTATAGTAAGATATTGCCCGGCCTTGTATAGAAAACTATACCGAGTTTGCCAGATTAGCGAGTTCGAATACAGATTATAATAATTTCTCAGCGAATTCGTTCTATATTTCGCGTTCATATACGACGAGGTTTTTGTTATACATATAAAACATGGAAAATGTTATTCCCATCGTAAAACTTTCGCCTGATAACTTTTCTAATTAAAAGCGCTAAATCGGTGACAAGTTTTTCGGCCAATTAACGTGTGTATTTCTATTTTCTACGTACTTAATTGTCATCGTTTAATTTTGAACTTGAATCAGAGCTTCTCATACGATCTCATATTTTGATTCTTGGCTAAAATTACTAGTGCTTTTCCACTTTAGGTACACGATAAGTAATTATGTGCATATTTTGAGAAAAAAATCCCGAGCTTTGAACGTAAAACTTATGCAAACACGTGGCAAAAAATTTATTCGTTTAATGGCCACAGAAGCGGATAAATTTCGCAGGTAATCCTTTTCGCGAGTGGTAAAATTCGCCAAGGTACTTGATATTTTCATAATTTTAAATCAACTCTCGGTATTATTTTATGGCTCCAAACATCGCGTGAGTTTTAGCAAATTGAAGAATTTGTCGAGGTTTTTCTTTACGTAGGTTTTTCGCACGCCTTGTTTGGTTCAAAGCGAAAGGTTGTAAATCCGCGTGAAAAAATTGACTGAAATATGCGGGTTATTTATTATGAAAACCAGACCCTGCGAAAATTAGATAGGCAAAATTTCATTCGCACGTGTGTGCCTGGTCGCGAGACGAGGGTGTTCGTGTAATTATGAACGAAAAAAGGAGCCGAAATAAACGTGAAAAATGACACGTGCTGAAGAATTGCGATTTTCTAATTTTCCTGCAGATGTCAAAAATGAAAATTTTTTCGTGATTTTGGGCGATGTAATTAAAATGGTAATTTTATTTGTATGATGAGGAAAGGTTGTGGAGGGAGGGGATTCGAATTTGAATTTTGCTGTGCGTTGAACTCGATGGAGGTTCAGAAATGAAGTTTGTTTATTCGAAACATAACACGAGATCAAATTTTTCAAGATGAGTTTAAATAAGGAAGTAAAATTTCCAAATAATTTTTTCGAATAGTTGGAAATTTTTTGCGAAAAAATTCGAGTATTTTCGGAATTATGAGTTGGTAGTTATTTTTTTTGACAAAAATTGAAGAATTTCTGGGTTTTTTATCAGTAGGTTTGTTTAGGCGCTCAAAAATTCTGAAAATAAGATAAGAAATTCAGAAATTTTCAAAATCATTGTATAACCATTTTCAGATATTGTTGGCTACTTCACAGGTAAAATACATTCAATATTCACACACATTCTAACAGAATACAATATCGAAATAAAATTTTTACAAAGGGTGTCTACAGATTTCTAAACATCGAAATTTATGACTTTTTTTTGTAATTTTCGAAAAATGTAAGTGAAACCTTTTTTATGCTTATTTTCTAAAAAAAAAACCACCAGTTCATTATCATTACCGGTTATGACTACAAAACATGCAGTGTTACCTTTTGTAAAAACCGAAAAAAATGAAGTAATTTGGGACAAATTCGCGACTCTTGATGAATTTTGGTTCATTTTTGTGACTTTTTCGCGACTTTCGCGACCTGTAGACACCCTGACCAAGTCGTTTTTAGACCCGGAAAAAATTCTGCAGGTACCTAACCTACTACGTCTTCCCGTTTATTTCAATAGGTAAGTACCTATGATACAACACGGTGTCACGTTTTACTTTTTTTTTCTAATTTGAATGAGGGGATGGCCAAAAAGTTGGGTTAAAATTTCAAAAAACCAGGTTAAAATGTCATCTCTTTGACTCAGTCTTCACCTCTTCTCATTTTCTTTTAAAGTTTGACTACCTATTCAAAATTTGAAAAATTCTGTCAAAATGATAACGATATTCTTTCCGAAAAATGCCATTCCAGGGTGTCTAACAAAATTTGTTAAGCAAAAAGCTTGACTTAGCTTGACCTTTTTGCATGACTTTTTTGGCTTTTTTTTATGGGCTACCCTTCTCAAAAAAAATTTACGAAAAACTTCAACAAATATGATTTTAAAAAAATCACAATGATCTCCGAAATAAAAATTTTTACGGACAAATTCAAACAAATATGTGACCCGTGCAGGGACAGGGTACCTAAAGTCGGAAAACATAATTTTGAGTTAGAGACAAAAATATGAAAAATGGGCAATTTTTTTCAAAAATTTTTTTTTCGCTTTTTTAGGTAGTTCAGACCTCTACGCAGCTTTAAACGTGTTTTTTCGATTATTTTTTTTTTGAAAGTCATGATTTTTTCTAATTTTCAAATGTCTCTATCTCACCGAAAAATTGACTTAGGATGCTCATCCAGGTCTTAAAATGTTCCGCATAGTCGCCCCTATCATTTAAGCCAAAAAACTCATTTTTGAAAAATCCGACTTTAGGTACCTTTTCCCTGCACGGGTCACATATGATTCAAAGAGCTCTTTTATATTTGAATTATTTATTAAGGACGAATGGAATTTTTTTCACGATTTGAAAAAAGCTTGACCTTATGAGTCAAAAAGCTTGAATTTGCATGAATAGCTTGACCTCTTGGTCAAAAGCTTGACTTGTCATGATTGTTAGATAGGTACCCTGTTGACGTTAAAAATTGTCATGTTTATCCCATTTTTTCTAATCAAAGGAGCTAGTAAGTAGCAAAGTAACTCATAAAAAATAGTTTTTGAAGTTTTTTGCGGTACTTTTACTTGAATAAATCATAGGCCACAATTTGCCATCCTTAACTTTCATCTTGGCTTCTTGGCCATTTTTCAAAATCGAAGAAAAATGCCAACTCGAGTGTTTTTTCCCAAAAAACTGAGAAAATGTTGAAAAATCATCACAAATAATTTTTTGGGCAAGAATTTGAAAAAAAAACTTTTAAAAATAATTTTTTTCAATTTTTTACTTTAAGTAAATGTTATAAAAATATGAAAAAATACTTTTTTGAATATTTATCCCTAAAAATGGGATAAAAGTGAAAAGGGAACATCGATGACATTTCTGGCTACAAATATCAGCACAATTTATGGTAAAATTTTTTCAAATTTTTTTGATCATTTTACCATGTTGAACTTTTGAGAGAGGAGAGTAAAACGATCTCCTCCATAGCGTTTTGATTTAGAGTAGAGCTGGTGATTATAATCGATTAATCGATTATTTTTTTCTTTAAAATCGGCCAAAATTCTTAATCAGTTAATCGATTAATCGATTATTCGATTATTTTAATCGTTTAATCGGCCCATTATGTTTAATCGTCTAATCGATCGTTTTTTGAAGTCAAAAAAGTAGCTCAAAAAGCACGAATTTTTGTTT
The DNA here is from genome assembly GCA_033439095.1 of Pseudococcus viburni. Classification (NCBI taxonomy): domain Eukaryota; kingdom Metazoa; phylum Arthropoda; class Insecta; order Hemiptera; family Pseudococcidae; genus Pseudococcus; species Pseudococcus viburni. The sequence goes on from JAVBJF010000371.1 coordinate 289,198, forward strand.
TTTGTTTTCAAAACATCTGGTTGGAAAATTTTCATTTTTTAAAAAAAAATAATGAGTCAGCAAATTTCTTTTTTTTACATAATATTTGTCGACAGATTTTTCATTTTCAACCCTGAAATTTTTACCCAAACTGGAGATTTTCACATGAAACAAATAACTGAAATTGGATTGCATATTTTTGTCCCAGGACGGGGAGGGGGAGGGGCGAATGATCTTAATTAGCTATAGCAAGGGAACCACTGAGAGTATCTATATCTACCTATGATTTAAACGAAAATTAAGTTTTTGTAGCGCGTTTTCAAAATTCCCAGTAACTAAAATTACAAGTGTTCATAATATTTATCTTTAGATTTTTGGAGAATTTTTAAAAATTTTAAATTTGTATAATTATCCAGAAAAAGTAATTTTTTTGAAAAAGTCTCTCCTGACGTAGGTAAAACTATTTTTCGATAAAATTGTTTGAGATTTTTTTTTCATTTTTGAATTTTTTTGAACAAAATCAAATCTTACGCTGATTTGAAGTGAAATAGGAGTGAGATTTTTTTACCAGAAAGTATTGAAATTTAGATTAAATTTTCTCGTTAGGTAGCCTCATTTCCTTTCTTCATTATCGTCTGAAAGTGGTGTAAAATGATCCACCCAAATATTTCTTCCGTTATGAAATAATTTAATATATATGAGCTTCGACTTCGAATTTCCAATATTCGCATATGGCCATAAATTCATAATTATTACTAAACTAATAAGGAAATCCCTCGTGGCGTCCGCCTCCTATATGAACAAGAGTGGAATTTTTTTTAAAAACATGTTCCTAAACTTCCGCAACGAAAATTTCAGGTTTATGAACAGCTAAAAATATAAATTTTTGGCAGACGTATTCGCCTTCTTGTGTTTTCAATATTAAATGATAAGTCACCAGAGTTCTTTAAACTTTATGCAGCTATGCAATATGCAACGCATCAATATTATACCGATTCACAATCTCCATTACATAACATTCAACTCAAAAAAAAAGAAAAAATCCATATGAGCACCATTTCATCCCACCGTACAAAATTATTCAAGGCGAAAAGAAATTCAATTTGGAAAAAGTAAACGTATACTTCTTTACTGCACAAAAGTTGGCGCGAATATGACTGTAGCGTGAATACGAATCCTATTTCAAACAATACGAGACTTATTTAAATCCTTGCTCGGAAGCTTTTTAAAAAATTACGAAAAAATATGGTAATTTTTTTCAATCCTAAATTCTCGATAGGATTGAAAAAGAAGGTTTGCCTGTCTGCGTGAGAGAAAATCTTCTTACCCGAAGTCAGAATATTCTCTCAACGCTATACAGGTTGAGTCATCGGTGCATACGTATTTACGAACAGAATTGTAAAACAAGCGATACACGATACTTCAGCTAACATTTTGCTTTTCTTGATTATGTACTTTTCTGCATCGGGATGGAAAAAAACTATACATGCCGGAATAAGTGTGTCGATGTTCTCGTTAAGGCGAGCAAAAAAACTTATTAAAGTCGCTAATTACACCAGCGATGGTATTTCACGGAAGGTTGAATTTTTGTTGTATAACTTTTTAATTAAGTCTACACGGGACGTTGTCTTTTGACGACAATTAAATTGTAAAAAGATTCCGCGAGTTTGTACGAATTGAAAAATACGCAAGAGTTGAGGCTGAAACGACGAGATTGTTGTGTGTGTGTGTATCGTCTGGGCAAACTTTTCCCTTTTTTTTGCTCCGGCGAAAAATTTATTTACATTTGGAAAGAATTATCCACTCGTGGTTTCTACTGCGGCGAAGTTTTTGGTTTTTCAACTCCCAGAAACGGGGTAATTGCGTTTCAACATTTATGATGTGGAAAAATTGATGAAATCGATTGTTATCTTTAAACTCGAGAGCGCCCATTTAGTTAAAAAGTTGATGATAAACGTTGTTGCGAAAACTTTCGCAGATTTACTCTTTATGTACACGGATTTCGTCCAAATGGCTAGTTTCGAAAGCGTACGAGTCTCTGCCCCGGAAACATTAGTCTATTTTTTAACCCCCGCCATGTTCGATATAAATTCTTAAAGAGGTCGGAAAGCAAGGTGTTTAACAAATTTTCAAAATCAAAAAACAACACATAGTGGGACTTTTTGCACGAATTTCGCAAAACTTTCCCACGAGGCATTCTACAGTTCGTTCCTAAGGGACAAAGAGAAGAGGATTCTTGGGACTCACGCGCATATGTATTCAGAATGAACTAAAAAAAAACACAAAACGGTGCCAAGTTTTCGTAAAACATGGAAGAACCTCTCCTACCTATACATAGTTTACAAATTGAAAAACTCAGTTCTTCTATCCTCTTTCCTTCATCAATTTTTTTTTTTGCAATTTTTAAATAAAAGTTGAATTTAAAAAAAAAGAATTTGACCCGAGTGAAACGAGGGAACAAATTTCAGAAAACAGAAATTTTAAATACTTACCTATCAAAAAAAGCTCAAGATTTTTCATAATTTTTTTTCCAATATTTACTAGGAAAAAAGTAAAATATCAATGAAATTCCATAATATGTTTTAAGAAAATGAAAAATGTTGTTGGTTGTTTAAATACGTTTTTTTGGGGTGCTGAATTCGATTTTGAACTCGTTTTCACCCCTTTTGATAATGATAACCCACCCTAGTACAGGGGGATGAAAACTCAAATTTTCGAAAAATATCGCGTTAGGTATTAAAATATATGTTTTTTGGGATGTTAAATTCGATTTCGAATTTGTTTTCATCCTTTCTGATGACCCACAACCTGCGTAGGAAAATGAAAACTTGAATTTTAAAAAATATATATTTTGACGTCAAACACACCAGTGTCAGAGACATGGGCGAGCTAAGATGGGCTGGCTCCATTTAGAAAAACAGCTTGGCCTGACCAATCATTTTCAAACAACTTTTAATTTTTTTCTAAAAAAAAAAAAAGGGGTAAATCGTAAATCACAATTGTACAGATAAGCCAACTTTTGATTCTAGTTGAATCTTTTATTTAAATTTAAAATATGGAAGATTGAAGGAAAAATGACAACTTTTTAATGAATTGTTGCTGTGAGTACATAATATGACGAAGCTGTTGACACGTGTATCAAAAATGAAGAATCTGAAAAATGTGTTTGAAAAATTCTAAAAAATTTAAAGATTTTGTACTTAGTAGAAGCTCATCTAGAATCTGATGTAGTAAAGTCAAATAATGATTTTAAAGTGAAACTTTTATGTTTTGCTTTAAATTATTTTCAAATTAAAATTTTTTCATTGTCTTTAAATCCAAGTTTTTTAAAATTGTATCCGCAATTTTAAAAATTTCCCAATTGTAATTTTTTTTCAAAATTCAAATTTTCTCAAACTTTTTTCCAACTTTGACTTTTCAATATTTTTTTCAATTTCATACTTATTTTTATTACTCAAGGTATTTTTTTTTAATTTCTTCTAAATACTCATTGAGTTAGAAAAAATTTTAAAAAACTTCGGTGAACATTTTTTGAAAAAATTCCAAGTTGGAAAAAATTTTAAGTCATTTTCCATTTGAAAAATTCTTAATTTGAAAAAAATTAAGGACAAATTTAGAAATAATTGGGAAAAATTTGAAGAAATCAAAGTACAAAAAATGTTTAATATTAAGATTTTTCCCACTTATAATTTCACGAAAAAACGATGAGTATACCTACAAATTTCGATCTACCTTTAAATCTTTTCATTGAAAGCGTAAAAAAGTGTATTTTTATACATTTTGAAATGATTTTTTTCAAATTCGAGTGGTAGGGGTAGCTCAAAAATTAATTTTCATAATGACCGAAACTGTAGATTAGATGGTGAAGAATAATTTTTGCTGAAAATTTTTTCTAGAAAACCAAAGTTTTTGACGCGAGGGAGGAGGTGGGCCCGTTTGTAAGGCGGAGCAGGGCGGAAATGGTCGTGATATTCTGAATACTTTTGGGTATTTACAAATTTTAGTCATCTGAAACTTTTCTGTAAAAATGAAAAAAACGTGATTTTGATGATTTTTTAAAACACTTTTTTCAAATTTGAGGGGCACCGGTGGCCTCGAATTCGATTTTCCATGGAAAGTAATTTGTAGCTGAGATGTTGGGGAACAAACTTTTGTGAGAATTTTTTTTTTCTATAACCCATAGGAGGGACGTTACACGCGTTTTTAAGAAAGGAGGTGGTCCCTCGAAAAGGGGGGAGGGGTAAAAAAAGCATCTGGGCTGAATGTGTTTGTTGTAACGTCTAGAATACGAATCAATCATAAAATTGCTTTTTACAGCTCAGTCGAGCGGATATGAAATTGAGACCTGACTAATATTTTTGATTTTTTAAATCGTTTCCAACTTCAATTATTTTTTAAAATTTCTTCGTACTTAAAAATTTTTTTCGTTTTTGAATTTAAAAAAATTTCCATCATATTTTTTTGAGATTTATTGAAAATTATTTAAGAAATTCGATGAACAATGAACGTTTGAGCGACCTAGATTTATTTTACATTGATACAAGTTTGAATTCAGACCAATTAGTTGAAGAGGTTGCTGTAATTTAATAAATACAGCCTAATCGATTTATAACCAACTCACCCCCCTCCCCAATGCTGGGTTCTTCTGCGTCCTTAAAAAAAATGGCTAGATTCGCCATTGCAACACCACGATATTTTTAAAAAAATTATTTGAGTTTTCATGCACCTGTACAGAAAGTGGGTTACCTATCGGAAGAGATGAAAACGAGTTCGAAATCTAATTCGGCCTCTCAAAAAATGTAATATTTTGACATGCAACACAACTTTTTCTTTCTATTAATTATGTTTCCAGTTTAGAAATTCTATTTTTGCAGTCTCAAATTTTGAAATATTCCCCGATGTGCTGTTGGCAAAGATGTGGTTTGGATTTTTCTCAAAAAAAGGGCAAGCCATCAAATTAACTATTTGGAATTTGACTGAAAAAAAAAAATCGAAAATGATATGAGTTCTAAAATTTTTTTCCAATAAACAACAAATGAGAATAAAAATTATTTAATATCGTCTTCGTTTCACTCGGACATTTCGGCATTTTAGGAGTTGACCCCCCCAAAAATTAAAGCCTGATTTTTTTTTCGCGTTTTACGTTCGTAATGGTCTACTACACAACTCACAACATACTAAAATGGACACCCCACAACCCTCCGCTACCCCCACGGAAGGGGTAAACGTCCGCTGAAACCCGGTTTTTCGTGAATATCTCCTCAAATAAGCCTCAAAATTGAAAAGTAGTTATGAACAATCTTGTTCTACGCGTAATTTCCTATCGGAAGGGGTTTTTTTCTTTTTCAAAAACACTCACTTCCTTGACGAAATTAAGGGTAAAAAACACCTATTTTTCAACAATTCACAGCATTTTTGAAAAAAATCGAAACTTTTGGGAATATCTCCTCAAAAAAGCCTCAAAATGGAAAAATGGTCACGAACAATCATGTTCTACGAGTAATTTCCTATCAGATAGGTTCGTTTTTTTCAAAAACACCCGCTTCTTTGCCCAAAAATTAAGGGTGAAAAACGCCTATTGTTCCAATATTTACAGTAGTTTTGGAAATTATGGAAATACGAAGCTGAAAATATCGTTTTCGAATCCTTACGAGCCACGCAAAGAAATGTTTCGTATCACCAATAATCAGTAATAACATCGCGTTTATAGTACTTTTTTTTCCACAACTTCGATTTTTTAAATGCAGTATTCAATTTCAATAACCTCCCTTATAATTAACGGTAGGGGTTGACAATTTTGCGGTGACTTTTTTTGAAATACCCTACCAGCATGTATAAAAAATACTCATTTTGGGTACTTTTAGCTTCGTATTTCCATAATTTTCAAAAATACTGCGAATATTGGAAAAATAGGTGTTTTTCACCCTTAATTTTTGGGCAAAGAAGCGGGTGTTTTTGAAAAAGAAAAAAACCCTCCCGATAGGAAATTACGCGTTGAACAAGATTGTTCATAACTACTTTTCAATTTTGAGGCTTATTTGAGGAGATATTAACGAAAAATCGGTTTTCAGCGGACGTTTACCCCTCCACTGGGGGTAGCAGAGGGTTGTGGGGGTGTCCATTTTAGTATGTTGTGTAGTGGACCATTACGAACGTAAAACGCGAAAAAAATCAGACTTTAATTTTGGGGGTTTGGTAGGTACATTTTTTCTCTTATTTGCCTGGACTATTTGAAAAACGAAACAGTATTGCCACTCACGACTTGATTTTCGATCAGTTCTGTAGGAAAAATTGAGAACAAACAGGACTTGTGCAGGATAAGTAGGATTATTAGACACCTCTGAAAAAATAGCCAAAATGCTGTGAAAATTACGTTTATTAAATTACAGGCTCGTAATTACTCGTAAAAGGTACCTATATAAACAGTTAGGGCCCAGTTGCATCTTATGGCATACGATGTTCCTAGCCTCCCTAGCCATTTTCGTACTTTATGTAGGGCCAATTTAAACACCATAAGCGTTACTTTACGAGCAATTTTCGCGAGTTTTAATTCGTACGTTAGAATTTAATGCAAATGTGCGGCGAACACGTTTATAATATTTTTATAGAGAGAAGTTAAAACGTTGCGGATTTTATAGCTCTCACCAGCAGCACAAGTAGGTATTCTCGTTTCACATGTATTACCGTAAAATACCAACAACCAAGGCATATCTAGGTAGGTACAAACGTTAACGAAAATGTAATTAGAAAAACTAAATTATACGTGAGTCGTTTAAACAAAATACACCCTACGTCGTCGAATAGATACCTACGAAAGTTGGATATCTCGGTATGAAGAATTTTTATCGTATTATGCAACCAGCAGAGCTGCGCCACAGCAAGGTATAAAACAACGAAGTGTAAATGGAGAAAAGTTTCCAGCAAACATATGGCGAAGAGAAAAGAGACCCCCGGCCTTGGACCGAGCAAGGGACAGAGGGGAAAACACACATATATACCAAATCCTAGTAAAAATATAAACTGTTTGTTGCTAGGTCGATGGCACGACTTGAATTTGAAATAGCTTCGGCGGCGATTTCCTAGCGGTATTTTTTTACTGCACGGCGAGGAGGTTTTGCCATCACTGAATTATAATGCTCGACACACCCCTTACTATAACCTTATCCTTTTTCGTTGTCATACGCATCCCAAAAGCCGCACCAATTCTCCGGTGTATTGTTAAACGGTATTTTCTCGATAAATTTCTATATATCTTGTTTTTTTCCCTCTCTGCCCATACCCTTCCCGTCCTTTCCGAACATCTGTGTTTAAAACGAAGATCTTACGTTAGTAGTTATCGAGAAACTGTTTTTACCCCCTTCTTCCGAACCAGCGGCATTGAAATGGGTTCGACTACATGTATTATGGCCTGGTGCTTTTTAGCCATACTCTATATTTGCCTATTTTGGGCGCATCGTATGGGCTGAAACGATTGCCAAAACGAGTGTAAAAATTCGCAACCCAACGCGACCGGTGCTGAATTAGAAGATTTGTTGAGAATCCACATCCCTATCAGCGTTTTCACTTCCCTTAAGGCTGATTTGTATTGGTAACCGAGCAGCGCAGGCGAAAATACGCTAAGAATTTCACAAGTGTCGGAGAAGTTAGCGAGGTCACGTTGAGTAGCCACGATTTATGATACTTGAGCGATTTTCGTGTTAAGAAAATCCCTCTGCAATAGAAGCTATGCTCTTTTTTTTCTCCTTATTTTTCCTCAAAGAGTATAAGGATTGTTGGAAGTTGAAAGCAATTGTAAATTTGACCGAGGTTTAGAAAGTGCTGCATTGGGATGTACGTACGAGTATAAAATCAGGCGAAAGGTGAGGTGTGCTTTTTTACTCGGCTGGCGAACAGGAAATCTAGGCGAAGAATCGATGCTGCCGGAATTTAAAGCGGGTTCGTGTAATTAAACGAGAAGTCGAGAATGTAATGACGATGTTCGAGTTATTTGCTGAAGTGAAGATTAAGCGTGGAAAGTGACAACTTGTTGTCGTTTTATTGATGTGATTTTTCTTAATTTTTCGATCCGAAATGCAGTTTTGTGAAATTGGGAAGAGGGGATCAGTGAAGGCGCAACCAGGTCAAAAATAAGAAGATATAGAGGATAAATTTTCTGACTGAAATTGTTAAAAAAAAAACAAAAAAGTTATCTTAATGCCTTGAGTGGGAGAGGGGGGAGGGGGGACAAATATCATTGGGTTTGAGGCCGTAGAACCCAAATTTGACGATATTTTTTCCAAAGGGTTTAGTGGTGTTTTTTGCTTTACTCCACACCCTTGACCTCCTGAATAATATCAATATTTTTATTCTGGCTCAGTTTTTTTTTCATTTTTCATTTTTTTTTTTTTTAGTAATAATTTCTTTTATTTTTGACGTTTTCTTATTTCTGTCTGAGATAGTCGATAAGATAAAAAACCAAATAAACGTCAAAATCCAACAGGTACATTTTAGAAACATGGAGAATTTTCTCAGTTTTCAAAAATACCAAAATAATCAAATATTCAAAATATTGGGAACTTGACAATTTCAGTAAATTATGTAAATATTTGAATTTTCAAAAAAATCACATTATTCGAGAGGGAGGGCTCAGAGAGGAAAGAGCCAAATTCAAAATTTTGAAAATTTCTATGTTTAGGATCAAATTAGGCTCATTCTATGTCAACTCGACCAGGTTTTGACCTTGGGTCTTCCGATTTCGCTCGAAATTTTTTTACGAGTTCTCCTCGATGGTCTAATGAAGGAATCACCGTCATTCCGATGAAAAAACACATGCAAAAAAATGGAAGTAGCATGTGTCATATCGATTTCTACTAATTCGAGGGTGCTGAGCTCGATTATCAACTTATTTTCTCGATCTGCCTCCTTCGTTCCCCACACTGACTCACAAATTACTAAAAAAATTAAAAAAATCAATGTGTTTTTTTCAAAATTGGGGCTGGGGGCACTAAAGGGTCGAATCCCAAAAATAAGCAAATATTCGAAATCATCGCTCTCAAAAACCCAACAAACGACACGTCATACGTTATTTTTCATTTTTTTGAATTTTGACCTCATTAGGGGGCTGATAGGGCGGGTTCAGAGGGGTCGAATGAAAAAACTAAATACATATTCGAATTTAGCGCCTTCGAATTAGTAGAAATCGATGTATTACTTCACTTTTTACATATTTTTGAATTTTGACCGAAGTTTAGGATCCCTGTGCCCCCCCCCCAGGGGTATTGAGATACCATCTTGAAAAGTAATTAGTTGAAAAATTCATAAAAATTTCTCTTCATAGTAATTTTTTCAGGTAATTCAAAATTGAATGATGGCTAGGAGAGGGGGGAGAGTAAAAACTATTTTTGGAATAATTGCCAAAGTTCACGTCATTGGTGAAATTTTGGGTAGCTTCAGCGTCATATTTTCGATTGTTTCAAAAAATACTGTAAAATGTTTGAAACATTTTTTTTCCATTCTTAATTTTTGGCATTTTGGACAAAGAAGTTGAAGTTTAAAAAAAAATCTTCTGAAAAGAAATTACACCATCATAGAACATGATTATTCCGTCATTTTCCAATTTTGAAGTTTATTTGAGAAGATATTCACGAAAACCCGGTTTTCAGCAAGCATTTACCCCTTCCCTGGTTCTGGACGCTTTCTGAGGTAGAAATGTTAGTATGTTGCTTTGTGGACCATTATGAACAGAAGACACCAAAAAAAGAGATCTGGTTTAAAACCGGTTTTCAGCAAGCATTCGCCCTTTTCCCTGAGATGCTCTGTTGCTCTCCAAAGTGGACATTTTTAGTATGTTGATTTGTGAGCCATTATGAACGAAAAACACAGAAAAATCCGGTTTAAAACCTGTTTTCAGCAAGCAATCACCCTTTTCCCTGGGGATTCCAGATGCTCTCTGAGGTGGACATTTTAGTGTTCTGCGAACCAGTATGAACAGAAAACCTACACACAAAAAAAAATCAGGCTTGATTTTTTTCAGAGTTGAAATCCAATATAACTAATCTATTCATACAGTTTTGTGCCGCTAAGTAATTAACCCACCAATCACGTAGAAAATTTTTTCAACTACCTACATCACAGACAATAGGCTGATCTATGTACATCCTGCCCCAGGTTTCCTCATATGAATTCAGATCACACAATTTATTTCCTCTGGTCACATTTAATTCCTTGTCGGTGGCATAACTCAGGAAGGGGGAAGCCCCATCCCCATTTCGTTAGCGATATTGATACATTGATTTTTTTAAATTTTAATTCCCATAGTACATCAACAATAGGTAATTTACCTATCATGGTTCAAATCAAATTGCAGGTACCGTATTTAAGAGGAATCTCGACCCTCTCTTCTGGGGTACATCAAGGTTTAAAAGTTTGAGTGGCAAGAAGTGCCATCCTCTCAATTTGTTCCTTTGGATTAAAAAATAATAATATTTTTTTTTTACAAAATGCAATTAGGTAAGGGTAAGGTTGCCATATTTCGACCACTTTTTTTCAAACTTCCACCAATCGAAGACTTTTTGAGGTAGAAACGTCGAAAATGGCTTAAAAAATACCTTGATTCTTCCTCTACCATTCCCTAAAATTTTGAGCCGATACAACCAGTTTTTGTATTTTTTGCGATTTTTTTTGTGAGGGAACTCAAAAATCGATTTTGAAATTTTGGGTTCCTAATTTCGACCACCAGCTGATTTCGCCCGCATAGAGCGGAATTTACCCGAAAATAATTTTTTCATATTCTTCTTTCACAGATAAACAAAATGAGACCAAAACGACAGCCCTACAGCCAAAACTCGCGGAGAAAATCAGAAAAAACAAAATCGCATTCAAAAAACAGATTGCATAAGATAGTATAGCTGGTCGAGATTAGGGCACCCCAAACAATTTGAACTTTGGTGAAAATTTTTGTTGCGTACCTCCAGTTGTTTTCAAAAACGATGATTTTATCGAAATCTAACACCATGCCCCATAACAATTCACAATTATTTGGTAGAATTTATTAAAAAAATTATTCATAATTTGAGATTAAAGAATACGTAAAAAAATTTTTTCACCTATGCGATTTCGTTTTTTTCAATTTTCTCCACCAATTTTGCCTGTAGAGTTGTGATTTTGGTCTCAAATTGTTCAACTACGAAAAAGGAACACGAAAAATTTTTTTTCGTGCAGATTGCGCCCATAGCGGCCGAAATCGGCCGGTGGTCGAAATTAGGAAGCAGTCGAAGTTAGGGCACTTTACCCTTATGGTCAAATTACTATCATGTCAATAATTTTTACGTTAAAACTTGAAAATGTTCGCAAGTAGATTCGATGAATTTTAGACCCAAAAGAATAAAATATTTTCATTTGAGAGATCTACAACCCCAAATTTTAAAATAATCTTGATATTTGGAGAACTATTGCTTCTATGTACATTATCTGACTTCACCGAACCCAAAACTGATGAGAAATATTTTAATTGTTATTATTTTTGGTTTTTAAGGCCAAAATAATTGGCACAGAAGTTGTTTATTCCAAAAATACATTCTAATAAATTTTTTCCCCTAAATATTGCGTACATTGTACCCCCTTACACAATCGGCAGTTGAGGTAAAAAGTATAGAATCTCTCCCCCCCACTCAAATGAGGGGACTCAAAAATTGAAAATTTTCGACTCAGGTGAGATTTTATCTAATTTCACAAGCTCAATTTGACAAATTCTCCTTTCTTAACTCAACTTTTTCGACTAAAAAACTCCTTTTTTAATTACATATAGGACTTGAAAAAGATCCATTCGTACAATGTTTCCAGCAGTGTTTCAAAAACGGAAAATGTTTCGGTTTTCGTTTCCATTTTTGTTTTTACGATTTCCGTTTTCGTTTTTGATAGAAAACATTTTCGTTTTTTAAAAACGTTTTTGAAAGTTTTTTTTCAGAGTCTAAATATGAATACGTACTCTCTCATTCTGAATTAGAGAAAAATCACTGATAAATAGTTAGAAATGCAGCACAGGAAAAATCAGAAAAATTCACTAATTTTCAGTAAATTTTCGCTCATTTTTCAAAAAATTTCACTGATTTTTCAAAAATTTCATAGATTTTACCGACTTTTCACTGATTTTCCAGTGATTCTCTCACTGATTCGTTTTCAGTGAAAAAAATTCTACTTTTTTTTACATCTGTGGCAATTCTGACTGTTTCTCAGAGATTTTCGATAATTTTCACTGATTTATAATTGAGAGAGTAATAATCAAATATAACGATAAAAACTCAAAAGTCGAAAAATGTATCAAAAGAGCAAGAAAATAGACAAAATGTTGTTTTTTAATGAAATTCTTCATAAACCGGAATAAAAAATGAACAGCCATTATTTCATCAAGTCATTATCCTATGAAACGAAAAATATAAAGACAGGTTCATTTTTCATTTTTATGTTTCTCCTTTCTCTATAAAACCTTAGTTTTTTTATGATTGAAAAATCCAATTATTCAAGATTTCGCCATCGTAAATTGACTTTTCACTTGATTTTTGAGAGTTGGTATCTAGAGTACCATAACAATTTAATTTTAAAAAGTTATACCCTATCATTCCACCACAGGTCTGCAATGTCTGCATAGATTCGAAAATCAATTAAAATCACATTTTCGTTACCAAAATGTCGAAAAAAAATTAAAAACGAAAAAAACGAATTTTTTCGTTCAAAGTTATTCGTAAAACTTTGTTTTCGTTTTTTTTTCGTTTTTGTAAAAATGTTGAAAAAATAACATTTTTTTCTGATTTCCGTTTTCATTTTCATAAAGTTTTTGAACTCCCAATTTCCAGTCTCAAAAAACTCCAAAGTCGACCTCCGTGGTACCTCCTGGGAGTCCTGGGTAACGCTAATAGGCTGAAAGAAGTTCAAAATCAACTCGTACACATCCCCCTGCCCCAAATTGGAATCAATTCACACATTTCTGAATTCCGGAAATCAACTCACTAGCTCCCAGAATTTTTCACCAGGAATGTTGAACAATTCTTCACATATTTCATATTTTTTCACACGTTGGCAATATTTTAACAATATTTGAGGGAGTTTTCACCCATCGTTTATTCATATTTGAATTTCGAAACTTAGCTCTACATAAACAACCATCAGTTAAGCACACACGAATAGAAAAACAATCATTCGAAAACTTTTCAAAACTAGTGCATAATTTTTCGACAATTTTTTCTTTCGAAATGAACTATAAAAGTTGAACAAAAAGAACTGTAGCGTTGCATTCACAGCCACTGAAAAGGACTTGGTTGTAATTTTAAACAATAAAACACTGTGTTCTATTTCGGGTAAACTTCGACTCGTTTATAAATTCATAAAATAAAATTAAAACAAAAACATCGAAGTATATACGTTTAAAATTTCGTAATTAAATAGCTTGTATCGCGTAAATCTTCAGCAAACGCATCCCGTATCCATTTTACATTATGATTTACAACCTATGGAAACTCGGCTGTATACCGTAGGCAAGGTGCCGGCGAATTTACGATTTTGCATAACGCGTTAAAAACAAAAAACGATTTTTGCTGCCGCTCCGTCGGATAAGCCGCTGCCGCCGAATTATCAACAACATTCAAACATATCTACGTGTACAAACGAACGAATAAATTCTAATTCTTTAAAATGGAAATTTTCTTCGCGAAAATTTATAATGTTGTAAGTTTTTCCCGACTACCGAACGAATACGATTTGCGAACTGTGGACGCACTGCGCGTTACGTAGACCGTAAAATACGATTTATGTTTTCGAAAAACACGAGAAAAAAAAATTCGAAAAAACGTCGGAAGGAACCATTACTTCGTTACCGAAATCTTTAGAAGTGATGATTTTTTCCTCTTCTACGATTCAATAGCCTTTTTATATAAATTTCTCCTTACTTTGTGCGCTAAAGCTGTACAGTCATAAGCGCCCGGTGATTTTTGCGGTGTTTTGGATTTTTCACGCGTTTTTTCGACGTTTATTTAACCCTTGTTTTGAAAAGTTGTTATGTGTATGGCTTTTATACGCACATTTATACCTTGCCAAACGAATATCTACGCCGCACCCGGAATACGTTCGCAGCAAAAGTTGTAATTACTTTTTGTTCGAATGTTACACTTATGCTATAGAACGAAGTTGTAACGTGATTTTTTTACCCCGATTTCCTCCCTTCATTCGTAGAATCGAATGTACCGACGTAGCATACGAATACAGCTGTACACTGATTCCTTTTTACCCCTTTGCAGGTGTAATACAGTGTAAAATTTCTTACTAATTAGAGTTATACGCTTCTGTACCTACCCCCACCCTCTTCTCGTCTTATATTGTTTAAATTAATAACGCGTAAGTTTTGAAATTTAAAATACCTAGATTTATAATAACGAACGAAATTCCGGCTCGAATGAGTATTATAATTACGCAGGTGTGTATCATTATTGTATAATTTTCCAATCCCTAATTTAATGCATGCCTTCGTTCGTAAAATGAACAAACAATTTTGCAAGATTTTTTTTTACGTATCGTCTCCCGTTTTACCGCGCCCGGAAACGTGTCTCGTGTATTGTTCCCCTATTGTTTACAACCTACTGCGTCTCAACTTTATAATAAAGATTCAAATTTCAAATGCTTCCAGTAATTTTGAAATCATTTCGCGAAAAATTCATCGTCTCGTACAATACACTCTTCTTGTATATACACTACCGCGTTAAACTTTTAACTTCATTTGAGATAATATTTTATATAATAGGATCACGGTGTATACGGCTGGAGCTCGCTAAGGGGTACGAATTTTTATGAATATTTAATGAAAATATGACGCGCGTATGGTTTTTCAAAAATAGTATAAACTCGAGGTTCCTGTTTTTCTTTCTCGTACGAGCCAAGCATGCTCAATTTTTACATCGGTTATGTTTTTATAAGCAAGTCGAGTCGTAATAAATTTCAATATTTTTATTCCGGTTGTCATTAGGTATAGAAATAACACCCCCTCGTTGGGTGTTTTTTTTTTTAATAACGGAGTAAATTTTTTTCGAATTTTGGAGGTGTTGTACCTTTTGAGGTGGTTCATTTTTTCCTGAAAATGGAATTACCAAAAATGTTAGCTCCTTGCATCAATTATGGACATCGTGGAAACAGCTATGTCCCTTGCTCCTCCCCCTGCTTAGGCTCCACCCCTTTCACACCCTCCCTCAGTATCCTTCTTCATTCATTCCAGTAAGCCCCGCCCTCCTCTCTCCTTTTTACCATAACCTGTTCCAAGGTAAGAACCTATCTTAGGTTAGGTTGGTCTAGTTGAAAGGGGGATGCGAAATGCGAAGTGGGCGGAGCTTGAGAAAGAGGAGGGGAAATGGGGTAACAGGGTGTCTACCGATTTTTCAAAATCAAATTTCGCGACTTTCTCGCGACTTTTTTTTAAGGTATCGAGTATCTACCTTTCAATTTCACTCCACCCCCCCCCCCCCCACCAAAAAAATCAAAGAGATCAAATTTATTACAGAAAAAATTAATTTCAAAAAAAGACAATTTAAAAGTGAGTAATTTTATGGTAAAGAAGAGAAGTAGTAGTAATTGCCCGAGCGAAGCAAGGGTAAAATTTTTACGAAAAATAAAATTGTTGAATGATTATTGAGAAATAAATTCATGTGAAGTCTGAAATATTAGCAGATTACCAATACAATGACGTGATAATTTGGCCCCAGCGAAGCGAGGGCGAATTTTTTTTGAAGAATTTAGGTATTTAAAAAACAGCAAAAAAAAGACATTTTCATGTTTTTCTCCTTTAAAACATCCCTCAGAAAATTCCGAAATTCTACAATTTTTTTAGAATTTCCTGAGAATGGACACAATATTAACTTTGAAATTCCCAATCATGATCGCTACTTAGTCTCCCACAAGAACATATTTTTCCGCTTCAAAATATTCAATTGTCTGAAATAGAAGGGAAGAAGGTTTATAATTTAAGAATGGGTTTTTAAAATTTATGAGCCCGAGCGAAGCGAGGGCGAAAATTTTCAGAAAAAATGTTCAAAAAGGTGAAATTTCTTTACTTTTTCTGTTTTGTAAGAGGCAAAAAAAATTGAAGTAATTTTGGAAAAATTCGCGACTTTTGATGAATTTTGGGTCAATTTCGCGACTTTTTCGCGACTTCAGCGACCTAAATCAAAATTCGCGACTTTTTCGCGACTTTCGCGACCGGTAGACACCCTGGGTAAGGATTGAGGGAGAAGGGGCCGGGCGAGGTTTAATGCTGGAAACAAAAAAAAGTTTCAGAAAAATAACGCAATATTTAAAAATTTGATAATATGACTCAATTTTGTTTTTTAGAGATAAACATTAGGTCTAAGGAACCATCTTGAGGGAGTTTTGGAGAAACCCAAATATTCTCGTTTCTTTTCGTTTTTACCTGATTTGAGCTCCCCTGGACCTCACAAGATGGTTCTTCGGGTCCAAAATTCATCTCTAAAAATCAAAATTGAGTTATATTTTCAGATTATTAAGAAATATTTTTAAATTTTTCATTATTTTATTTTTTTATTTTTAGCACGTCATTCGGTTAAATCCCATAAGAAAAAGGAGATGGTTCCTAATCAATGTAAGGGACTGAAATTTTAGGAATCTCATTTTTATAGAGTAAAATGAACCACCCCAGAGAGCGAGACCTCCAAAATTTGAACATTCTATATACTGTAAGACACCCTCCTCCATACAGAAAAGTGGATTTTTTGGATTTTGGATCGACCTGGTAATGATTGAATAGAGAGGAATATATACTGAAAATGCATCATGATGAAAATTTACATCAGGATGTCTAACAAAATTTGTTGAGTAAAAAGTTTGACTCAGCTTGACCTTCTAGAATGACTTTTTTGAGGGCTATCCCAACAAAAAAAATTCCAAGGGAAATTTGTCGACAAATTGTATTGAAACCAGAAAACAAAAATTCTTGTTTTTTGTGCTACTGTCTTCTAAAAAAAAACTACATAATATATTAAATTCCTTAATAACCTCCTCCCCTGTAAAAAAAAATGAAAATTCTATTTGAGATCACCTCCAAGTCTTCTAATAAATTAGAAGGACAATTATTTCCCCATTTCAAAATATTTAATTGTCTGAGATGGAAGAGAAGAGTTCATACCATACATAGGGGCACCCAGAAATTGGTAAGGGAGGGGCTCAGATTTTGAAAAAATGGGAAGGGGGTTAAAATTCAATGGAAAAATGAAGTGACCTGTTATTTTAGTGGGACTGGAGTAGTTGGGGTATTTTCAGGAGAAAAATAATATATACCTACAGATTTGAGCAAAAAAAATTGAGAAAGGACGAGATTTGATAATTTTTTTAGTCAAAATTACTGATTTTTTCTAATAAATGGGACATTAATTGAGAAATTAGTAATTTTGACTGAAAAATTAGTGAAAAATCATTAATTTTCAATGAAAATTGTTTTACTAATTAAAAAAGATGGAATTTTTGAAAATTCAACTGATTCAAATGTAAAGAGTGGCATGTTGATTTAAGAAATAGTTACTTACTAAAATACTGCCCGAGCAAAGCGAGGGCAAAATATTTTTAAAAAATCATATTATTCTTTGACATTTTTATGATAAAAAAATCTCCCTGCCGAGCTTAAAGGGGGGCTCGAGCCCCCTACTCCTCCCCCTCTGCCTGAGAAGAATTATGTAAATTCACTGGGCCCGAGCGAAGTGAGGGCGAAAATTTTTGAAAAAAGGGCACCCAGAATCCAAAATTCCAACGTTAGGTAAAATTCGTGTTTTTTTGTGTTATGTTTTAACTTCCAAAAAAAAAAAAACGATATCTATGGAGTATGGACTGATCACCTGATCTTCCAAAAAAAATCGAAACATTATTGAAAATTCCAATCGAGATCGTTACCGAGTCCTTTGATAAATGATAAGGACAATTTTTTACGCCAGAAAATATTAGTTGTCCAGGCTGGAAAGGAAGAAGGTTCATACCATGATTTTGAAAATAAAAATAGCGTAAATTTACTGAGCTCGAGCGAAAATTTTTGAAGAAAAAGTCATTCCAAAATCTTAAATTTCTTCATCGTTTAATCAATGTTTTAGTATTAAAGGGGAGGCGAAATTTTCAACCTCTATTTCTTATACAGTATGACACAAAAGTCTTGGTAAGCTGAAACATTTCTCAATATCTCAGAAGTGAAAAGAGATATCAAGACGGTTCAAACGGCAATGTGTTCCTGGTATCGAGGACATTGAAGATTGATAATCAAACTTTCAACCCGACCTACAGGATGCTCACAAATTGAGAAACCGGTTTGGGTCAAAAAATGGGGGTCCGGGTTTTTTATTGAAATAAAGTCTACGCACTGGCGCGATTAAAATGTGATATGTTTTTTTGAAACCGGTTCAGCGGTTTTGAACCAGTTGTCAATAGTATCCAAAAAAGTGGAGATATGAAAAAAAGTTTGAAACAAAAGTTGTAGAGAAGTAAAAAATTAACATTTTTTGTTTCATAACTTTTTTTCCACCTTGAAATGAAAAGAAGTTGTCGTAGAAAAGGTTTGAGTAAAATTTTTTGTTTTCCAAGTCATAACTCTTCTCCGTCGCTAGATGGAAAAAAAATTATGGAACGTAAAACATTCAGTTTCCAATTCTTCACAACTTTTATTTCACATTTTTTT
The DNA here is from genome assembly GCA_033439095.1 of Pseudococcus viburni. Taxonomy (NCBI): domain Eukaryota; kingdom Metazoa; phylum Arthropoda; class Insecta; order Hemiptera; family Pseudococcidae; genus Pseudococcus; species Pseudococcus viburni. The sequence goes on from JAVBJF010000371.1 coordinate 307,862, forward strand.
TGATATCTCCAATTTTTTGAAACCGGTAGTTTCTTTGGATGATTTTTTTTCAAGTCGATAACCGGTTATCGAAAGGTGGAGATATCGAAAAAAGTTTGAAACAAGAGTTGTAGCGAATTAAAGACTGAACATTTTACGTCCTGTAATTTTTTCTTCATCTTGCAATGGAAAGAAGTTATGGTATAAAGGACTGGAGTACAATTTTCTCTTTTTATGCCATAACTCTTCCTCATTGCTAAATGAAGAAAAAATTACAGAACGTAAAATGTTCAGTCTTTAATTCGCTACAACTCTTGTTTCAAACTTTTTTCGATATCTCCACCTTTCGATAACCGGTTATCGACTTGAAAAAAAATCATCCAAAGAAACTACCGGTTTCAAAAAATTGGAGATATCAAAAAAAATGTGAAATAAAAGTTGTGAAGAATTGGAAACTGAATGTTTTACGTTCCATAATTTTTTTTCCATCTAGCGACGGAGAAGAGTTATGACTTGGAAAACAAAAAATTTTACTCAAACCTTTTCTACGACAACTTCTTTTCATTTCAAGGTGGAAAAAAAGTTATGAAACAAAAAATGTTAATTTTTTACTTCTCTACAACTTTTGTTTCAAACTTTTTTTCATATCTCCACTTTTTTGGATACTATTGACAACTGGTTCAAAACCGCTGAACCGGTTTCAAAAAAACATATCACATTTTAATCGCGCCAGTGCGTAGACTTTATTTCAATAAAAAACCCGGACCCCCATTTTTTGACCCAAACCGGTTTCTCAATTTGTGAGCATCCTGTAGGTCGGGTTGAAAGTTTGATTATCAATCTTCAATGTCCTCGATACCAGGAACACATTGCCGTTTGAACCGTCTTGATATCTCTTTTCACTTCTGAGATATTGAGAAATGTTTCAGCTTACCAAGACTTTTGTGTCATACTGTATAAATGTTAGACCTTATATGCCCGAGCGAAGCGAGGGCTAAGATTAGAAAAATTAGTGATTTTCAAAAAAAAAAAAAAATAGAGCCCCAAAACAAATACTTATTAACTGAAAAATTTGTTGTTTTTTTTTTTACTTAGAAAAAAAATGTTTATTAAGGATACTTCAATGGAAGTTTTTTTTGATTTTGAAAAAAGTTTGGCCTTTTGAGTACCTAAATTAGAGTAAATTAGTCAAAAAAACTTGACTTTTCAAGACCAGCTTGACTTATAAGGAACGTTAGACACCATGGTACATCTTTCGTGAAAAATTGTTACTTGACCTCTCTTATTTTTCAAAGTGAGTCTCAAAAATCACAAATTACAGAACATATCTTCCTCAAGAAGTTAGTATAAATTTTATAAATTGTAAAGCAGTATACTGGTACCCTCAAATGTAGTGCAAAAAGGTTCATAGTTTCCAATTGCCATTGTCAACAATTTTTTTCAAATCAAAAAAAATTTGAAAAAATTTAAATAGTTTCAAGTGAATGAATTATTTCAGTGTATTACAAAATTTTTGAATCGAAATGCATTTTTCGTTCTCAAAAAATTCGTCCTGGCAAAAAATTAGAATAATCTTAATGTTTAACAGATTTGCCTAAATTGGGATAAAAAATCAATTTTTTAAAAATTGAAAGGTGGTAATAAATTGAGAGAAAATATTTTTTATGAAAAAATAAGATATTTTTAGTTTTACCAAACCGTTAGAAACCTTGATTCAGGAAACATAAAAAACAAATTTTCGGAGCTTTTAAAAATTACTCAAAAATTTTTGGAAAATAATTTGAAACGGTTGCTTTTGCTGAATTCGTTTCATTACATGCGATAAAACCTATAAACAGGTGTAAGAGAATTGTTAAAAAGTTTCTGGTAAGAACTGCAACACAGAACATTAACCGCCGACCCATAATGAGAAAGGAGGGGTTGATGACCTTGAAAAGAAGGATTGTGTTTCATTAGAGTTAGTTTGCGCTCTTTCAAAAAAAGAACTGCAGGTGAAAAATATGTGTAAATGGATTTTTTGTGCGAATGAATAATTGATTATTATTTCTTTCAACGTTCTGTTAGATTTTTTCCTCCAGAATTTTGTCAGATTTTTCTTTCGAATTTTAATCTTTCTTAAAAAATTCAATTCATTTTCCAGTAAAATTTTTAATTTTTCAAAAATGTCACCAATCTTTTTTAAAAATAATTTTTTTATATTTTAAAAATTTTTTCTTCAAAATTTTATGAATTTTTATCAAGTAGGTACAAATTTTATTGATTTTTTCCTCAAAATTACAATTTTAAGGGTTTCTTTTGACGTTTTTTCATAACTTTTTTCAAACCCTACGTTCGGCGTTTCAACTTTCCAAAAAGTTTTTTTTCTTATGCAGAAAAAAAATGGAAAAAATGTTGATGCGAAATCACCAACCGTAAAAACCGGTTTATTTTTTAACAGAATGGTTCCACACAATGGTTCGTATCGCATCGGTCAATTCTGTTGCGATGGGATGAAGAAGGGGGTTCCAGGTTCAAGAGTCGTGTGATAATACAACGTAACGACGAATTTACGACTATAGCTGCCCGGGTTCTTATTTGAATTGTAGATGAGAACACTTGTTTTTAGTTTTCACGTTACATTTTCAGGTTGCAGCAACCAATAAACAATTCACCTTTACGGTTGATTTATCGACTACAATTAATTTTAACGATTCGGGTACATAAATTGACGGTATATATCTGTATCTCGTCATCTAAATAGGGTTTGAGCATAAAAAACGTCAATTTGATTATTTTCCGTTTCCCGGTTAAAAGTCAATCAGGAATGAAATTCGCCTTGGAAAAAAGAAAGAAACTACGCCGATTTGAAAAAAAAACTCAATGTCACGCCTTATCATTAGCGAGCATATTTCTACGTCTCCGATGAAAAGGAAAAATTCTCGTGTTCCATTTTTGACAAAAGGAGAAATCAATTCTTAAAAATAAAATTTACATTTTTTTGGCAACAGGAAAATATGAAAACAGGCTTTATACGGAAGAGATGTGGGGATATTTTCGAATTAACATGTATTTGGCATTCTTTATCGAACAAAGAGTTACCATTTACGTATCAATAAACTGTTTTCGAGTTATCGTTCAATTTCGAGGTAATTTAATCCCTTTATCTGTGTTATACTCTCGTACCAGCAGTCCTGAAGGTTTGAACCGTGTTTCAGAAACATTTCCATATCCACGTATACAATGTAATAATAACGCATTCCACATATCATTTTATTCCTCTTACCAGTTGTATGAGTTTTATGAAAACACAGCGCAGCGTCAAAAAAATATCTACCTAAACGTTCGGTTAATCTGAAATTATATTTACAACCAGTATTTTTCTGTTCGACGATGTGGAAAAGTCAAAGATACTAATATCACATTGCATGGGAAAAGCGCAGAGGCAATATCGTGGCTATACGATTTAAACGAACATGTCTTCAACGAAATCCAAATTTATACGTACGATTAATTCGCGTCGTCGTGTAACGCTCATTGTCTATTTTTCACCGATTCCCTAATCAATTTCTCAATTTATCGCGAACCCGTACCGAACGAGACACATTATACCGGAACACGTGATAAATTTCACAGTCTCGTGAAGAGAGATCTCGTTATACGATGGATTTATGATGACCTTTTTTTCTTTTTTTTTGCTGCTTCTTCATTCGTCTATGTACGTTTTCTCTATGTACTCTTTCAATTCGTTTACAACTTTCTTAGCGAGGTTTGTAAAAAGGAATTAATTACAAGTTCGACTTTGGTTAATGGGTTCGTAGTGTCTTTACAATGTTCAACTTTGGGGATTAACTTAATCGAGTGAAAAGAGCTTGTTTCAAGGCGGCGGAAATTTTCATCAGCTGTTGGATGTAACTTGATTTTCGTCTGGGGATTGACCAAGGAGATGTCCGAGGCTTTATGTGGACTAATTCAGAGTTCGACGAACTTTTCCAAAAAATAAGTAGTGAGGTGGGTCGTTTAGCAATTTTTTATATTGAATGGAGGTTATTTCTGAGCAATCAGTCTAGATTTTAATAAGAATAATAATTTTTTTGAAAACGTATCCACATTTTTCTCGAAAGTATCATTAAAAAAAACAAAGTGTCCACAATATTTTAGAAATAATCTTTCCTGACTTTCCCATGTTTTCCAGACTAATTATTCGAAGTTTTCCAGATCTTTTACTTACGATATTTATGAGGTGTGGAAGAGGGGGTAATTTTTTCGCGTACTTAATGTTTTTTTTTTCAAATCAATATTTTTTACGAGATTTTTAGAAGTCTTTTTTTTTGGCCACAGAAACAACTCAACTGAACGTGTCACAGCAAAAAGGACATAATATAGAAAAAATGGCGTTTTTGGGAAATCGCGATTAAAGTTTGAGTATACTTTTTTTAATACTAAATGAAGGAATTGAGCTGGGGAAAAAATTTTACCTTAAAATTTCATCTTTTTTCTACAAGAAAACAGCTCGCCCATCACTTGATATCTTTTCTATTTTTTTCTATATTGAAAACAGAAGGTTGAGTTATATGTCCTTTTTGTTGTGACAAAATTTCATTTCGACCCTTCTACGTTTGATGACGTATAATTTTTCCGGAAGTGAAAATTAAAAAAACATCTTCATACAAAAGTTGAAGAGAATGAAAAAAGGGACATTTTCGTGAAAAAAATTCCAAATTATCTCTTCAGGGAGCGGATCTATCGCACTTTGAAAAATAACTACTTTTTTTCATTTTCTTGGTTACAAAAAAATGCTAAAAATACATTTTGGACGAATTTTATTATTTTTTCAAATTTATGACGAAAAATTAACTAAAAAAACACTTCATTAAAATTTTAAAATTTTACAATCATCTGCACAGTAAAAAAATTAAACATTACGTAAATTTTCGAAAATCAAACATGTAATGTAGGTACCGAAATTGCGAACTTCGCATTTCAAAAACGCCATAACTCTTCGAGGAAAACATATTGGAAGGTGGGAGGGGGCTCATTGTATTGAGAAAACTTCAGAGAATACGAACCGTTTGTCGCATCAAAAAGGACATATGCTAAGTTATGCACTTTTTGTTGTGACACATTCAATTTAAATTCTGAGAATTTAAGACCCCCTCCCCCACTCCGGCACGAAAACTTGAGAACTTGAATTTATTACAGAGAAAATTTCAAGTAAAATGGAAACACTCTATTTTAAAGCAAAATTATAAAGTTTTGAAAAATCAAACAAGTTATATGAGAATGTCCACTAAATCATGCGAATGAATATTCGGATTTTTCCGAGCTGAAAATGTAAAGATTTCTTCACAATCAATTGCCCCCCCCCCCCAAAAAAAATAATTAAAAAACACGTATTTCAAATTTAAAAAGTCCACGTAAGTACCTGCAATCTTTTCATGATAAAGATATACATTTGAATATCAATTTTTTTTTAGACATCACGATCAACAAAAAATAATGAATAAAAAACCAGACAAGAGACGTAAGTATAAATCTGGACTGAGCGAAGCGAGGATGAATTTTTTTGAAAACTTTATAATAAAATAATCAAAGAAACATTTTTACAGATGATTAATTCTTTTTTTGGATTTTTAAACAATTCCAGCGATAATTCCAAAATTTCCCGATATTTCTCCAACTTTCCCAAATTTTCAAAGTGGAAACCCTAAAAATTCAAGCGAGAAAAATTTGAAATAAAAGTCATTCCATATCAGATCATCCATTTTTTTTTTTTTTGCATTTGGGGTCTCAGCTTTCTAACAAGAGGTATGGGAATGTCAAAGTTTTGTAGAAAATGTGGATATTGCACTCGAAAAGTGCCGTCAGTATAAAATTAAAACTTTCTCCATCTAATTGGTTAAGGAGCTTTTGAGGAAATATTGAAAATTAGCGTTGCCATTTTTTCAATCATCAAAAATTAGATAGAATGTTGAAAATAGTATTTGGCTATTGGGATATCACTCAAGAATTCCGAAAAAAAATATTGTACACCTTTTTATGCTGATTATAATAAGGTTAAGTATGTAAAAAAAATAAAATGCGTTTTTTCGTATTAACATTTTAAAAAATTTCAAATTTTCCAACAAAGTACAATCTTTGCAATTAAAAATTGAAATTTCGTAAAATTAATGATTATATCAAAGTTTCATAAATTTAATTTATTTTCATAAAAATATTTTTAATTTCAAAAACACAAGGGGTAAAAATTCTGCTAATTATTTTCTCAATCCTAAAATTAAAAAAAAATGTCATTTCAACATCAGAATTTATCATTTTGTATTCGAAAAGCTTCCATGGTCTAAGCACCGTAATAAAAGCAATGCGCCAGGATTGAAAAATTAGCTGAAACTGGCAATTCCTGTAAAATTTTCTTTGTTACGAACTCCAATGCCCTAAAATATGCTGTAAATGCATATGAATCGGGCATTGATTCTTCCGAAAAGACCTTCGTAAGAGAACAATTATCACGCACTATATGTATTTATTCGACCCCTGTAAATTATTTGCACTTATTACTCACACATCTCAAAAAATTTGCAAAAAATTTCACCTAAAGGTACTGAAAAAGTTCAAAAGTCCAAGCTTTGAAAATATATTAACTTCCTTTCCCCAGGTCTTCTCCATGAACTTTTTGGAAGAACCAACGTCCAAATCATATTTCAGGGTATCTAAAAAAATCTGTCGAGAAAAAAGCTTGACTTAGCTCGACCTTTTGGAATGACTTTTTGCATGAATTTTCCGAGCAACCCCTCGCTCCCAAAAAAGATATGAGTGTACGCCATCGCCAGTACGTACCCTATCCCCCCAAAATAATGATCTATGCATTTGTGAGCTTATAGCTGATACCGTGATAGCATAAATTCCAGGCCAAAAAACGAAAAATAAAATGAACAATTTTTTCAATTTCTTAAGGTTAAATGGGAATTTTTTTTGGATTTTTGAAAAAAGCTTCACCGTTTGAATAAATCAGGGTAAATTGGTCAAAAAGATTGTCTTTTCAGGACCGGCATGACTTTTTTGAAAAAAGCTTGACTTATCAGGACAGCTTGACCTGTTAGACACCCTGTATTTGAAGCATCATTATAATGTGCAAAATTCTTTATTTTTTCAACTCAGATGCGTCATAATTAAATACCATATGATTTTTTTACCAAAAATTCTATGTATGGTGTTTTCCAAGTGAAAAGAACATGAGGAGAGGGAAAGGATATTATTAACATTTTAAATATAAAATTTTCCACGTGTAAATTTGCTACATTCCCCATCCCTCTTTTACCATTCGACACTGGAAGAAATATCAAACGATAATTTTACGAGTATTTTTTCTCAAAAAACAATAAAACTTGGTAAAAAATTTCCAGAAATATAAATACCTATTCGTGATTTTGAAACATAAGCACTACCAGGGAAGGGGCTGAGAATTCTAGAAAAAATAGGAGGTCAAATTTTAACGAAAAAAGTAGGCTGATAATATACAAAAACCGATTTGAGCAAAGAAAAATTGGAAAATAGCGGAATTTTTTGGAACAAACAATCAACACGCTCCTTAAATCTGAATTAGTAAAATTTACCAGTTTGAATCAGTGAAATGAATTTAATGATTTTTCTATAGTCTTTCAGTCAAAATTATTGATTTTTTCCGACAAATTGGAAATTGATTCAGAAATGTGTGATTTTTGACTGAGAGGTTGATGAAAAATCATCAATTTTCCATGAAAATCATTTCACTGATTCTCAAAGGCAGAATTATTAAATGACTAAAATACTATCCGAGCGAAGCGAGGACAAACATTTTTTGAAAAAAACATGCTCAGAGAGTAAAAAAATGCATTTTTTCACATTTTTGAAATAAAAAATCTCCTTTTTGACCTTAAAGGGGGGGGGGGGGACGAGGGAGGGAGGCTTGAGCCTCCTGAGCCCCCCTTTGGGTGCGCTTATGTTTTGGAAATTCTGACTCATTTTATCGATTAAAACACGTAAACGCCCAATTGTGGCCAAACGAGAGTTTTTAAAGTTTTCATTCTAAGAAAATTTAAATTAAAACAAATGTAATACGGCCTATTTCGTTATGAAACGTCATCTCAAGGCAATTTAATCCGTGTTCTCGACCTCCGCTTGAATTTATGACCTTTCAAGAGAACAACTTTTTATTCACATTTCAGAAAACTTCTCAGATTCAACACCATATTTCAAACCATAGGTATAAAATTCGTGTATAAAGGACAACAACCTCGAAACTTTTATGGGCCTTACAGTAACATTTCTTTCTCTTTTTCAAAAGTCACAAGTTTTAAACTCATCCCACGTTAAAAACACGCTACACTACTGCACAGTCAACTTCAACGCCGCGGTCAATTAATCGTATAAATAAAAAAATAAACACCAAGTTATCACGCATAGACACAAGATGGACACTGATGAACGTCGAGCGAAGAAGTGAGCGAGACAGGTGGCTAGATAAAAACAAATACCACGAGTTCAAATAAACTAAAGCCAAGTGTTGTGGAAAAATTCTTTCATTTATCAACGAGCCAAAAAAATAGCAACGACTACGGTCGCTGCTTTTATTACGAATTTTCACCATCCAAGTTGAAATATTTTACTAACTTTTTACCAAGGTATGTCGACACGAGGTGCGAAAATAAAACAAATAAAATTATTACGATAAAAATACGTTACCTATACGTACATTTAACTCAGCAAAAAAGTCATGCTCGTGTAGGTTTTCGTAAATTAAAAAATAGCTACGTCCCTGCACATATTTTTTGTTAATTTTGTACTCGTTCGATGCGAGAAAAAATAGGTTGATAAAAATTACTCAGTCGAAATGCTCGTCACATGTAGTTGAAAATTCACCAACCATGCGAAAAATTTCCAATAAAGTGTTATACGAGTAAAAATAGATTTATAACGAATTCGATACGTAGAAAAGCAAAAATGGTGGAAAAAATTAATTCGTAGAAAAATCGCAGCGTTGTACAAAAAAAAAACGAATATGAAATATTGGAAAATTTCCATTTAAAATGTTCCATTGAGTGAGAATACATGCTAGGAATTTCATTAAAATCGCGAAAAACTGATAAAAATGAGTATTCAAAAAATTTCCAAGCAAATACCGATTTTAAAAGCATATAAAAGAAATTGAAATGAAAAAATGTTTATAAAAAGTCGAATCACTTGCAAACTGGGTTCATATTTTTTCGAGAGGGGAGGGCTGATTAAAAAGGAAATGTAATTTTTTATATTCTTGGTTTTTCTGTTTTGTTTTTTTTTCAGTTTTTCGTTCATTTATTTTCTTTTTCTTTCTTTCTTTCTTTCTTTCTTTCTTTCTTTCTTTCTTTCTTTCTGGATTTTTTTTTTGAGAAATGGAAAAATGATAGGTACTACTTTACCTCCCCTCAATTAATCAACATACAAAAAATATAGTTTCTTCAAAATGAAAAATGAAAAAATAAAAATTGGAAACATGATGTAAATAATGTAAATTTTTATAAAGAGAAAAAGTTGAGCAAAAATTTTATTTTGCAAAAAAAATCAAGTTGATAACTAGAAAGAATTAAAATAAACACATATCCATAAAATGTAATTTAAAACAAAAAATACAAGAGCCTCCGGTATTTCTCCCTTCCTCTAAAAATTCAATTTACGTAAAATCTCTCACCTTCTGAAATTTTCAAAAATAACCATATCAAAATCCAAGCACTACCTACAAAAAAACTACCAGAAAAACCATAAAAAAAGAAAAAAAAGACTAAAAATTCAAAAAGCCTTTTTTTTTACAAAAAAATCAACTCACTACTAACAATAATAAAAAAAAAAAACTGAAAAAATAAATTCGAGAAGAACTCACCTTTAAAAACTAAAACGTATAAAAAAAAGGAAAAAACACCTCTCCTTCTCTCCATCTCGGGTCACTTAAACCTATTCAACAGTACTCGCCATCCACACGAATCCATTGGCGATAAAAATAAATAAATAAAAAACGACCAACGCGAAATAGAGAAAACGAAGGGTAAATTCGACGAAAGAATCGCCACGAATTCTGTACGTAAACCGTAGTCGGACACGATGCGAGAATTAAGCGATGAAAAAGATGCTGAGTATGCACTATGTCTGTATTGAAGGCCGTGTAATATTCGACATTAACATCATACTACACAAAAAAGACAAATTCCATTCCACGCCGAGATACCGTTCAGTTGGCGCGAATATTTTCCACGTCTGCGTATGCGTTTCCAACACGCAGAATAACTTTTTCTTGTGCGAACATAGAAAGTTTTTTTGGAAAAAAAATTTCCCGGCACAGATTTTTCCTACGTTATATACCGTGACGTCGACGAGCCGTCGCGTTTAACGTACGTAAAATTATTTCGATACGGATACTTCCCCGCCCCTTCGTTCTATGGCGATATTTCCAAATATGAAAATTTTTCAAATGAGGTGGTCCCGCCATGTGTCAAAAATCGTGGAACGAGTAGGGTCGAAATATGTAAATAAATACGCCGATTTACTCCGACAAATGTCCGAAAAGTTTTTTATAAAAATAGGCCCCCCAAATGGCGAGAAAACTTTTTTGACGTTGAAACGCCAGCCAGGTACCTGTAGTTTCGATGAATTAATTAATCCCCGTTAAACGAACGAAAGCTCGATGCGTAGTAGGTTCGTCGTAACCCTGAATTCATATCTACCTGGTGTCCCTGTTCAATTCGGATGCTCAAAGACAACAAATAAAAGACGCCCACATAAATAAAAAAAAACTTTTTAAAAGTTGTATACCCTATTTCAAATCTGAAGGGGAAATATTTTTTTAAAATTGAAAAAAAAAACTTTCTAACAAGGGAGCACTCGAAGTAAAATTTTGAGCCAAAATAAAAATATATCAAAAGTACAAATCATAGAAAAATCCCTATCCAAAATTTCAGATACTTACTAAAATCCATGTCTCGAATTTTAGCAAATTTTTCAAATTTAAAAATTACCTCATCGCCTTACAAAATATGAAAATTTGATCTAATCAACGAAAAATGCTAAAATTTGGTATATACCCTATTTTCGACCTCCCGAATCGATTGGAAGTGGTTTCGAGACATTTAGGAGTCTCCAGAAAATTTTGGAATTTTTCAGCACTAGAGAAAAGACCATAAAAATGGTCTATATGAACTTTAGCAGCAATAATCACGAATTACCCATATCGGTGACCGAAGTCAAAAATAGGGTATCTACCAACTTTCAGCTTCTTTCCTCGATTTATATGCTGTCGGCGTATTTTAAAAAAATGTTCTGGAAAATTTTCTGCCGAAAAATATGGATTTGAACTCAAAGTTAAGAATTTTGAAAAATTGAGTTTTAATCGATTAAATAGATCACCAATATGGATAATCTGCGATTGTGGGTGCTATAGTTCATATGGACCATTTTTATGTGCTCTTCTCCAGTGCTGAATAATTCCAAAATTTTCTGGAGGCAACGTCACGAATCCACTTTCAATCAATTCGAAAGATCAAAAATAGGGAATACAAGTAAGTATACCAAATTTCAGCTTTTTTCGTTGATTAGATCAAATTTTCTTATTTTATAGGGCGATGAGGTAATTTTGAAACTTCGAAAATTTGCCAAAATTCAAGAAATGAACTTCAGCGCCTGAAATTTTGGATATGGAGTTTTTGAATGATGTACTTTCAATTTATTTTTGTATCCGGTCAAAATTTTACTTCAAGTTAAGATGCCTCCACTGTAAGTTTAAATTTTGGTCGAGTTTTTTAAAGCAGCCGAAAAACGACGAGATGAAATTCTGAAATACAGAAATAACGTGGTTTTTGATTTTTATAACATTTTTTTGGGTAATTTAAGTGAAAAAATCACTAAAAAAACATTATTTTCAATTTTCTGTATTTAGCCATAATTCAACATTATCACGTTTTCGTCCTCCGATGAAGTATAAAGATCCACTCGGAAACTCGGTTCAGTAAATTTGGTACAATTTTTTTTAATTTTGAGATAGAATGAAAATTTTAAAATGTTAATGAAAAGTCTGTACTGGACGTTCTGTTCAAAGTTTCAAATAGTTTGACAGATAATGAAAAAAACAAAATTAATTACCTACGTGAGGGTTGAAGGAGGGGGGGGGGGAGGAAGAGAGAGGCTTGAGAGGAGTTTCTCGAAATTATTTCCAAATTGAATGATTCGTTTTCAAACTTTTTAAAGCAGTAGGAATTTTTCAAAATCGCCTTCAGTGTCGCCAGATCCAACAATTTTTCATCAAATTCGGTGATTTTTTTAGTCATAGTTTCTGATTGATAGTAGGTTTTTTGGGATAATATTCAATTTTCTAGTGATTTCTGGCGACAAAATTTTATTCAAAGAATGTAGAAAAATCGAGATAAATTGTTCTTTAAAAAAAAAACTCGATCTGGTGTACCTAATACTAACGAGATTAAGTGAGGTTAGTGGAGGTTAAAGGAGTTCAAAGTGCTCCCGGGCTTTCTGGTCAGCAGTGACCTAGAGCGCCAGGCTTCACCGTCTCTGCAGACGTGATCTTGGGTTAGTGACTCCGCAGAGGAGTTGAAGTCTCCTTGGGATGTTGGAAATATCCCTGGTTCCGGAGTGTTGGACGACCCTGCTACTACTTTAACAAAAAAAGGGAGATGACGATTAAAGGAGGTTCGGGGAGGCGAAGGTAAATGGAGATCCAGCAGGGTCTGTCTATTCTCACACAGAATGAGCAACAAAATGATCGAACTACGCGCGATCTCGTTCATCTTTTTTCGTCATTCTTCTATCACCTTCACCGCTACATTGATCATCTCAGCTGTTAACTGCACCTTTTCTCAAAATTTTAATTTTTTCAGCTTTCGAAATTTTTTCTAGTAATTTCAATTTTTTTCGACTCCAATAAATTTTTTTCGCCATTAAACTTTCTTCCTCAAAATTTTTTCAACTTTCAAGATTTTTTTCAATTTCTTCGATTTTTATTTCTGTTAATTTTTTTTCATTTGTGACCCGTGCAGGGAAAAGGTACCTAAAGTCGGATTTTTCAAAAATGAGTTTTTTGGCTTAAATGATAGGGAAGACTATGCGGAACATTTTAAGACCTGGATGAGCATCCTAAGTCAATTTTTCGGTGAGATAGAGACATTTGAAAATTAGAAAAAATCATGACTTTCAAAAAAAAAATAATCGAAAAAACACGTTTAAAGCTGCGTAGAGGTCTGAACTACCTAAAAAAGCGAAAAAAAATTTTTTGAAAAAAATTACCCATTTTTCATATTTTTGTCTCTAACTCAAAATTATGTTTTCCGACTTTAGGTACCCTGTCCCTGCACGGGTCACATTTACTAATATTTATCTAAATTATCAACTGTAAAATTCAATTCTTTGATCTTAAGACTTATAAAAAATCGACATTCTCTCGAATTTTTCTCACATAAAATTTCTTAGAATGTTTTTCAACCCAAATTTTTAAAAAAATTTCTATTCTAAAAATTTTAGAGATGGAAAATAATTTGAGAAAAACATTTGAGCTAAAAAATAGAATTTTGAGAAAAAAAATTCAAAAGCTGTAAAAATTAAACTTCTGAGAAAAAATTTCGAGAGCAAACATTTTTTCGAAAAGATTCAATTTTGAGAAAAAATTTCTATAGTTGAAAAATGAAAACTACAGTATGTATTTTTGGGGAAAATACCAGGGTTGAAAAATTTTTATACCCGAAAAAAAATGGAGGAAAAAATTTCCGAGTCGGTAAAAATTTTATTCTAATAGATTAAAAAATTTTAGAGTTGAAAAATATTTGAAATTAAGAATTGAAACTATTCTGAGAATCGAAAAAAATTTGTTAGTTAAAAAATTGTTGATTTCGGTTTCAAATTTTCAAGTCAAAAGCTAAAAAATAAATCTGTAAGAAAAAGCTTTCGACCGCTTTCAGCTTGCTATTTTTAAAACTTTTGAACTTTCAACTTTCGAATTGTTGCCTAAGGGTGGGGGGGGGGGAATCCATGAAAGGTGAGACCAAATTTTCTACATAAATTTTTGTCATTTTTCGTAACATTTTAATAATTTTTCAGGAATTTGAAAACTTTAAGAAATGTTGATCAATCGATATGACTTTTTTTTAAATTTCAACCATTAACGCAATGACTCTTAATTTTTAAACTTTAAAAAACAAAAACTTGATGTGCGATCAAAAACCATTTTCGGAAAAGAGAGAAAAAAAGCTAAATATCTCATATTTCAACAAAAAATCATCACCTAAAAAATTTTCAACATCTGACAAAAATAATCTCCAAAACATAGGTATCCATGATTCAAAAGCTTATGCTCTCAAGTAAAACTTGTGGAACTTTTTCACCACTTTTCAATTATTTCGTTATTTATGTAGATATCAGTTTTTCTCTGGAAATTACCCAAAGAACAACCCTTTCCCTCTGCTCCAACTCACCAACAGCAATTCGCTTATTAAGGTCGAAATACAAAAAATATCGAAAAAATAACGATAAAAATTCCCAAACGAGCATTTCCGCCCCTGTATTTCAAATGACAGGCAAACAAGCTTGTTTACAAGTTGATCTACCCACCGAGCGAATTACTTAATACCACGCCACCACACCTATGAAACACGCTGAATAAAATTGGTAAATGAAATGCGACCTGTGTATGGGAATTTAAAATTATAGAATCGTTAAGATATTGTTTACTAAATACGAACACGAGCCCAATGCGAGGCATAAAGAGGACGATTTTAATTAAAGTCTTAAAAAGCCTTTCGGCCGAAGTTTGTTTTGCAATGTGGCGAAGAATAAGAAAAGATTTTCGCAGGACGACGACGAGCGACGCTAGGAACGAAGTTGAATTTCATCAATTCCATCGAACCTCGACGTAAAATTAGTTTATTTGAATAGTTACAGTTGGTTTAATTTTCGTACTATACTGTCGGCTAATTTAAACAAATTCATTCGGCAAACAGAATAGAATTTTTTTCATATTGACATTTTCGCTTCGGGGAATACGCGTTAGTTTCAATTTTTATTCGTAGTAATTTTTCGGCTATAATTTTATTTGCTTATTTTTTCCAATTTTTTATTCCACGCTGTTCCGGCGACGCGGTGTATCCTCCCCCCCATCCCGCCACCGTACATCGTGGTCCGACGCGGCTGGAATTCTAAATTATTAATACGCCGGTACTTAGGTTTTCTTTTTATTGTGAAATACGCCCTACATGCATGAAATTTACAATAGTTCTTTAAATATTCGATGTTCACTTTATTCCGCATGTAGTATACAAGGGCTTATACAAGCATATCGTTCAACAAGTGTTGTAAATAGCATTTCGCCTTCTGCGTTCGCCCATATTCACATACTCTCGTAGCCATTTCATATGCATAAACGACCCTTCGATTATATCTCCATATTTATGCTGAATCGGTCCG
Organism: Pseudococcus viburni; assembly: GCA_033439095.1. NCBI lineage: Eukaryota > Metazoa > Arthropoda > Insecta > Hemiptera > Pseudococcidae > Pseudococcus > Pseudococcus viburni. The sequence continues at coordinate 323,282 of JAVBJF010000371.1, forward strand.
AAAAACACCGTATATAGTTTTATATTCGCGTAAGCATGTACACGTTTAATATACAGGGTGTTTCAAAGTCGACCGCGCTCCTTCCAACCAGTGAGTGGGCCACTCATCCTGAGTCGAAGTATGTATGTTTGCCTAACCTTCAAACTGCAGGGGCTGAGTTATGCTCTTTGAAAAATTTTTTTTTTTGAATTTTGTTTCGCACTTTCTACTGAGCATTACTCGACAACCAAGATAGGTAGAAAGTTGCGCTTTGCGGCAACGGATAGCCCACTTTCTCTAGAATTTTTCTATGCGGTTGATAATTTTTGCAGGTGAACTAGGGTGGCTGTACCGCATGGAATATTCGAAAAAAAACGTGTAAAAAAGTTGACGATTTTTTCTATTTTTGTAAATTTTTAAAAAAGTTGTCCTCTATTGAGTGTATGATTATTATTGTTTCTAGAAGAAAAAACTTTGTTCTTTCCAATGGAGCAAACCCCACTCCTCTATCTTGCTCGAATCAAAAGTTATGAGCGTTTAATTTTGTGAAAAATACAAGAAAATCCTCACTTTTTTGATTTTTCAAATTTCAAACATTTTTATCTTTGAGACTAATTGAGATAGGGAGGTGGGGTTTGCAGCATTGAATTAACCAAGTATAGCATTACACAGCATAGGAATGATATACCTCAATTTTTCAAATAAAAATTTTTAATAAAAAATTTTTCGAATTTTTTTAGACAAAAATTTTTTTAAATGAAGAACTTGAAGAAATCATTTCGATTTTATGTAGTGCAATACTTGGTTAATTGAATGCTGCAAACCCCATATCCCGGTCTCATTTAGTTACGAAGATAGAAATTTTTGAAATTTGAAAAATCAAAAAAGTGAGGTTTTTCTTGTATTTTTCACAAAATCAAACGCTCATAACTTTTGATTCAAGCAAGATAGAGGAGTGGGGTTTGCTCCATTGGAAAGAACAAAGTTTTTTCTTCTAGAAACAATAATAATCATACACTCAATAGAGGACAACTTTTTTAAAAATTTACAAAAATAGAAAAAATCGTCAACTTTTTTACACGTTTTTTTCGAATATTCCATGCGGTACAGCCACCCTAGTTCACCTGCAAAAATTATCAACCGCATAGAAAAATTCTAGAGAAAGTGGGCTATCCGTTGCCGCAAAGCGCAACTTTCTACCTATCTTGGTTGTCGAGTAACGCTCGGTAGAAAGTGCGAAACAAAATTCAAAAAAAAAAATTTTTCAAAGAGCATAACTCAGCCCCTGCAGTTTGAAGGTTAGGCAAACATACATACTTCGACTCAGGATGAGTGGCCCACTCACTGGTTGGAAGGAGCGCGGTCAACTTTGAAACACCCTGTATATATACGTTCGTATTGATACGCGGAAATACACAAAAGAGCTCGTACCCTGGAAAATGAACAACCGAAATAAACGATCCCATTAAAACACTTCCAAACAATGCAACTTTTATAACGCCGGTGCATCGAGTTGCCTATCTTATTGCCTGACCTCGGTATTATCTAGATAGGAAAAACCTTCCCCAAAGACTTGGCTTTTTTTTACGCTCGAAAAAATATATTAATCCTGCGAACGATCTTTTGGTCACGTTTTAGAGTAAATTTCATTTCAGAAATAAACCACCTCTCGAGAAAATTTTCAATTGACTAGCGACGCGACGTAGGAGAAAAAAAACGTTACGTTGAACAATTCAATATCGATGTAAGGTAGCTCTGATGACCACTCGAGCTTTATAGTCCAGTCATTTTAGGATTTAACCCCCAAACATTCAATCCTGATTTTTTTCGCGTTTTACGTTCGTAAAGGTCCACTACACAACATACTAAAATGGACACCCCATAAATAATCCTCTGCTACCCCAGGGGAAAGGTAAATGTCTTCTGAAAACCGGTTTTTCGCGAATATCTCCTCAAATAAGCCTCAAAATTGAAAAATAGTTATTAACAATCTTGTTCTACGTGTAATTTCCTATCAGAAGGTTTTTTGTTTTTTCAAAAACACTCACTTCCTTGACCAAAAATTAAGGGTAAAAAACACCTATTTTTCAACAATTTACAGCATTTTTTGAAAAAATCGAAACTTTTGTGAATATTTCCTCAAATAAGCCTCAAAATGGAAAAATGGTTATGAACAATCATGTTCAACGTGTAATTTCCTATCAGACAGGTTCGTTTTTTTTTCGAAAACACCCACTTCTTTGCCCAAAAATTAAGGGTGTAAAACGCCTATTTTTCCAATATTTACAGTATTTTTGGAAATGATGAAAATACGAAGCTGAAAAGTACCCAAAATTATACCAGTGAAGAGTAATTTTTTTTATACATGCTGATAGGGTACCTATTCCAAAAAAAGTCATCGCAAGAATTTCAACCCCTACCGTTAATGATAATGGAGGCTATTGAATACTGCATTTAAAAAATCGAGGTTGTGGAAAGAAAAAGTACTTTAAATGCGATGTTATTGCTTATTATTGTTGACACGAAACATTCCTTTGCGTCGTAAGCTTCGTATTTCCATCATTTCCAAAAATACTGTAAATAATGGAAAAATAGGCGTTTTACACCCTTAATTTTTGGGAAAAGAAGTGGATGTTTTCGAAAAAAAACGAACCTGTCTGATAGGAAATTACACGTAGAGCATGATTTTTCATAACCATTTTTCCATTTTGAGGCTTATTTGAGGAGATATTCACAAAAGTTTCGATTTTTTCAAAAAATGCTGTAAATTGTTGAAAACAGGTGTTTTTTATCCTTAATTTTTGGTCAAGAAAGTGAGTGTTTTTGAAAAAACAAAAAAAACTTTTTGATAGGAAATTACACGTAGAACAAGATTGTTCATAACTATTTTTCGATTTTGAGGCTTATTTGAGGAGATATTCACGAAAAACCGGGGTTTAGCAGACATTTACGCCTCCCCTGGGGGTAGTGGAGGGTTATTGAGGGGGGGGGTGTTCATTATAGTATGTTATGTAGTGGACCATTATGAACGTAAAACGTGAAAAAAATCAGGATTGAATTTTTTTTTTTTGGGGGGGGGGGGGGGGTAAATCCTCAAATGATTGGACTAATTACCGGAAAGGTAAAAACGAGATCGAAATCGAATTCAGCAGCTCAAAAAACATATATTTTGACACCCAACGCGACATTCTTGAAAAATTTAGTTTTCATCCCCCTTTATAGGGGATGGGATTTCAGAAGGGGTGGAAACGTGTTCAAGTTTGAAAAAAAAAAGAGAGGAAGTTGATAAATCTGGATAAAACACGCGAGAGTATGAAACTAATAATCCAAAATGTAAGAGAACTGTTAAAAGTACGTTGAATTTTAAAATCGCACAATACCTACGAAAAGCAATAAGTCTAACGGTAAGATAAACAAAATAATGTATTTACAAATAGTACCAAGAGAAAATTCACCTCGGCCTTCGAATAGAACAAAGCTCTCACAATGAAACCGATAAGAAAAGGAATTTCATTCGAAGCCTTTTTATTACACGACAACTAAAGAACTGTTCTGCGATTTCGTTCTATATATTTTATACTCGTTCGCTTAACGTATTAGACATTCTTGGACGAGGCAGGGAGCCTAGGAATTTTGCTACGGAATCTCGATTGTGAATTTATTTTATAATAAGACTTACGATATAGCAGCGAATGCGAAAGATTACGAGTGCAATATACCTACGCTATCGTCATGTTTGATTAAATTGTACAAGTTGCAAAGAGTTTGAATAGAAACGATAAAGTTTTTAAATATTCGGTCATCAGGAAAACACCAACAGAATCTTCGGAGAAAAAATAGAAGATTGATTTCAAAAGAAAAAATTTTATAGAGGGATGGAATGAGGCTCGTGGAATAAAAAATGTCAAAATTGAACATTAAAGTGGAAAAAATCAAAGGGAATTTTATTCGAGTAGAAATTTTTAGTTTCGATCCTCTGGGTTGAATTAAACTGATAAAAGTGAAATATTTTCAATTAGAAAAAAATTTGAAAGTGACATTATTGAAACCTTGGAAAAGTTGCACTATATTTGACGCCGCATACGAAAAGGGGTCATTGCCCAAAAAACGCGTTTTTAAGTTTTGAACGTGTTTTTTTCTTTTTTATTTGAATTTGAAGGACTGGCGGGAATTTTTTCTAGTTCACACTTTGACTCTTTACAGCAGTTTGGGACTCCGTGATGATATTTTTGTTGATTTCGAGATGAAAAAATATTTTTCTGACGATTTTGAGAATTTCCCCCCTTTTTTTAGTGAACTCAAAAATCATTATTTTCGTATTTCGAAGGGAAAATTCGATCAGGCGATGGTTTTACTGGATTCTACATCGTATTGTATGCGAAAATAAATAAAAAATTTTTTTTGAGCATTTTTGATTTTTTTTGCCTTTTTTAAAAGCCATTTTTCAACACTTTAAAGTCGAGTAATTGAACTGGCGACATTTTTATCGGATTCTACGCGACATTTTATAGCAGGATCAATCACTAACTCAAAACTCGTTTTTTTGGGCAATGCCCCCTTTTCGTATGCAGCGCGGCGTCACATATTTGAAAAAAAACACGAAAAAATTACACCCAGATGGTAAATTTTCCAATTTATTCTAATGAACTACCTATACTAAACAAGGAGGGGGGGGGGGGGTGGAGAGAATGTCAGTTTAAGTGGAAAATTATTTCAAGTCGAAAAACTGGAATAATGAAGAATTGGACTTCTTTTAAAATTTGGAAGCTTTCATTTTGATTTACATAGAAAAAATCATAAAAACAAATTAATAGGTTCAAGTTAAAAATTTCTAGTTTTTTTTGGTATGCGCTGGGTATGCGCCATGTACAGTAACTAAGATTTCCAACTATATTAAAAGAAATTGGAACAAAGGGGGAGAAAAAAGAGGAATTACAACTCAAATAGAAAAAAATTGAATTGGAAATAAAAGATTTGAAGAATTGGAATTTTTGGATGGAAATTTTGTACTCAGAATTGGAAAAAATTACATTCAAGTTGAAAATTTTCTTCTTTTATTCCCAGGACCCAGGATCAGACCAAATCATAAATGGGCGATTCTGTTTGAGTAGGTACTTATAAAATTGGATTTTAGACGGAAAATTTGTGAACGTTCGTCTATTCTTCTATCGATTTTTAATTTTAAAAAAGAAACAGGAGAAATTCTTTTCGAATTAAACAATTTATTGGATTAATTCGGGAGAACAAAGTTGGAATTTGATCAGAAAAAAACTCGACTTCAAGAAAAAATTGGAAGAAATTCATACCGAGTTTTTAAAAAAATTAAATTTCCAAGATTAAACCTAATTGGAGAGGAGAGCAGTTTGGATGAAAAGTTTTGTAAGAGTATTGATGTTTTATTGGGAGGGAAATTTACCATTACCCCCCATTCCATAATATGTAGCTAATATCATTCGTTTGTGTTGGAACATCTGCCTGAGAATAAAATCTTTTGGTTCACCCAAAAAACTTTTTATGGAGTTGTATTACTTTCCCATATCTAATTGAGTTGTAAAAACTTATTTATTCGAATTGTGAAGCTGAAATATATTATTTAATAGAGTAGAGTGAATGTAACGAAGAATAATTTACTTAATTATTTGGTCATTATTTATTTATTCCGATTTCTCAGACTCAAAATAAAAATTTTTCAAAAAGAGAAATCAGTCGTTTTCCATCGTTTATTGAGAAACGCCAAGAAACGACGGATTTACAGAACTGAAAAGTAGTCGTTTTTTCTCGTTTCTGAAGAAACCACCATAAATAACTATTCTCAAATTTAGAACATTTCAAACCGATCCTTTTTCAAAGTTTTCGAAGAAACAACCAGAAACAACTACCTGAAATATTTCAGGATGTCTAATAAAATTTGTTGAACAAAAAGCTTGACAAAACTCGACTTAGCTTGACCTTTTTGCATGACTTTTTTTTACTTTTTTATAGGCCACCCCTCCCAAAAAATTAATTTTTACGAAAATAAACTTCAAACTAATATAATTCAGAAAAATCACAATGAGCTCCTAAATTTAAATTTTTACGAATGAATTCAAAGAAATATGATTTTTTTAAAAATCGCAATGAGCTCTTTTTAAATTTAAATTATTTATTAAGGATAAATGGAAATGTTTTTCAATTTTTAAAAAGCTTGACCTTTGAGTTAAAAAGCTCGACTTTGCATGACTAGCTTGAACTCTTAGTCAAAAGCTTGGGTTATATTAACCATCTTGACTTGACTTGATCGTTGGACACACCAAACTTGAAACTCAATATGCATAAAAAATGTTATTGTTGATTGAAATTTTCAATATTTCGAGGAAACTTCTGAAAATCTGGAAACCAAAGCTTCATGGCAAACGTGAAATGTTTTGGGATAATTCAAATTCAGAAATTAAGCTTAAAAAAGTCAATTGAGCTTTTTTTCTGCTTGAAACATTTTAAGCGATTCTCGTACTAGCTCCCAATCATTTTTGCCAAAAATGAGATTTCGACGAATCAAGTCCAAATTTATTCCAAGTTTTTCAGCTGTAATTTTTTTAAAAACTTTCTTAAAAGTTTTTCCAAGTTTAATATATATTTTTAAAATTTTCAACTTCATGTTTTTCGAAATTTCTTCTAACTTGATAATTGAAAAACAATTTTAATATGAAATTGAAATTTTTTTCGAAATCAGTGTTGGTAAAATTTTGAGAAAATTTGAATTTAAAATAATTTTACAGATTGGATAAATTTTAAAATGGGAAAGTTTTGAAAATAAATTAGAATTAAAGAAATTTAAAAAATGTGAACTTGGAATAAATTTTGCCTTACTCTGAAATCGTCGAAATCCCATTTTTGGCAAAAATAAGAGCTAGTATTATGTTCCTCAGAAAAAGTTGAAAAATATTAATCTCGGGGTAAGGAGCACTTGGCTCCTCTCTTTTAAATAGCAAAAGGAGATTTTTCAGTTAGAAAAAAAGGTTGTTTTGTTGGGAAATTTTCATTTTGAATCGAAAAAATTAAAGTTCAGTCGGAAGTTTTTCAGTTTTCCCTCTTCAATAATTCATAATTTCATGTCCCTATTTCAGAAATTAGATATTATACTTAAATCGACAATTTTGCATCGAGTTCATGAAACATTTCAAAAATTGCTCAAAACATCAAGACATTTGCGAAACGTACAAAAAAATAGTTATTGAACATTTCACAAGAATTGTTTACAACATCGAAAATAAAAAGTCCACATTTTTTATGTTTCAGTATCACCCATTGAGCGTAGGTTACCCCTCCAATCCCATTTTCGGCAACTTATCAAACACATGTGATATTCCGGTTGCATTTTATTCGACGGCAGGCACCATTCAAACATATTACAGCCTCTCGTGTATCTCACACGAGCAACCAAACAAACACACGTGCTTTTAGATTTGCATACTCGTATATTTGCAGGAGCTGCGATCAACATTTACTCGATTTCTGGCAGTATTAAAAAAAATGAAAAAAGGGTACAACCCCGGAGAATACATAATACATAAAACAGATCCGCGTCATGGCTGAACCCAACAAACCACAAAATTACAATATTTCCGTACAAAACCGCTCACGCAGCTCAGCTTTTTTGTATTAGCAGTTCATCAAAGGTATACGACCTTAACATCGCCATCATTATGCACATTTCGTTTCACCATTCGAATCACGCGTTTTTTAGTTTTTTTCTATCAAATTCTCATCGCGTTTTTTCTCGCTATTTAAACATAGCGCCGAGACCAAGGGCGGGAGCGAAGAAGCGAGAAACGAACTGACAAAGTGATTTTTTATTATTCTAATTTGGCGACTGAGCGGGAGAAGACAATGTCAAAAACAAACGTCGTCTTCGCGGTACCGAACATAATTAAAATTCCGTATCAAGTCGAGAGAAATCCGCGTTAGAATTATAAGCTTGCGAAATTTTACATCGTTTTTCCCCTCTCCGAGTTCGACTTTGGTACCTAGTTTTAGCGCAAATATCAATTTTTGAATTGCATCGGGCGCCCTGGCCCAGGCCTCGCTGCGGGACGCGATTCGAGGAAATAATAAAAACAATAAAAACTTTCAACAACGTAGTACAGCATAAGAAGATAAGAATACGAGAAAATGTCACAAGCAGCACCACACAAAAAGCCAGCCACGAAGAATGAGAAAAACTATAATGGCTTTTCATCCTCGTGGTGTTTTTATTTACTTGGAGCCGCGAGAAGAGGTAGCGAAAAAAAATCCTTAAAGAGAAATGTTAAACAGGGCAACGCGAAAGCTTATTTATTGGATTTTCCAATGAGATGTTTCTCACGATGTGAATACGACCGCAACAACAAAAGAGCCGGCAAAAGCAAAGGCCCGGACCCCGGACGTAGAAGCAAGAATAGGAATAAATTCGCTTCTTTGTACGTAATACGTGTCCCTGTCCGAGTACTTTGCGGTGTTTTAATTGACCAAAGCTGATGCGTTTAACATTTTACCGACTTGTTGCGCTGGCAGAAGCGAGAAAATAGCTGCTGTTTCGATTTTCGGGGTCGACGCTGCGTTAATCCGGAGTCGGGTACTTAATTTTTAAGAGCATCTAAAACCATGTCAACAATTTAACGTTATACGGGTTGGAATGGTTCGAGCCATCGGTTTAAATGTTAAAACGACCTAATACGCTTTTGGATGCAATCAACAATCGCGTACACAGTACGCTGTTTATTTAACGAGACTACTTTTTAAAGTGGATAAATACAAGACGCTGGAAAACAGAACTCGTGTACAATTTTATGATAAAACAAAACAACGCCAAGTTTTTATCTTTGATCTCGCATAAGCATAACCCCATCATGACATACACCTTCGAGGTATATTCGGCTCTTTCTCATTCAAATTCATCGACTGAAAAGCACACACATGGTATTATTTTTAAACAGGGTGTCCATAATTTTTCAAACATGAGTTTCCCTGACTTTTTCAAGTTTTCCAGACCAATTTTTCGAATTTTTTTAGAGTAATTTTTTCGCGTAATGTACTTACAACTCGAAATCGTGCAAAAGAATTATTTGAAAAGCATGATGTCCAACGATTTTTTTTTTACAAAAATCACCACTTTTTACAAGATTTTCAAATTCCCCACAATGATGTTGATAATATTTTTAATTTTTTCATATCGATGTTTATAATTTTTTTTTTTAAGGGAAAAAATTGGATAATTTTGTACCAGTTTCATAAAAGGTAAAGATATCAAAAAAGTTTGAAACAAAAGTTGTAGAGAATAAAAAAAACAATCATTTTTAGTTTCATAACTTTTCTTTCATCTTGCAATGGAAAGAAGTTGTTGTACAAAAGGTTTGAAGTAATTTTTTCTTATTCAAACCATAACTCTTTTCCATTGCTAGATGAGGAAAAAATTACAGAACAAAAAATGTTCAATTTTTAATTCTCTACAACTTTTATTTCAAACTTTTTTTGTAATCTCCACGTTTTGATAACTGGTTATCGACTTTGAATAAAAAACCACCTAAAAAACTTGAAAAAATTGGATAATTTAGTACCAGTTTCAAAAAGGTGAAGATATCAAAAAAAGTTTGAAATAAAAATTGTAGAGAATTAAAAACGGAAAATTTTATGTTCTGTAATTTTTTTCTCACTTATCTATGGAGAAGGGTTATGGCTTAAAAAAGAAAAAATTATACTCGAGTTCTTTGTAGGTACCATAACTTCTTTCCATTGCAAGATGGAAAAAAACGTTATGGAACAAAGAATATTTAATTTTCAATTTTCTACAACACTTTTGTCTCAAACTTTTCTTCATATCTCCACTTTTTTTTTTGGATATTTTTGTCAACTGGTTCGAAACTGCTGAATCGGTTTTAAAAAAACATTATCATATTTTAATCTCGTCAGTGTGTAGACTTCATTTCAATAAAAAAACTGAACCCCCATTTTTTGACCCAACCCGGTTTCTCAATTTGTAGACACCCTATATTTTGTGCTGAAAGCTTGATTATCGATTTTCAATGTTCTCGACGCCAGGATCACATTGCCGTTTGAACCGTATTGGTATCTCTTTTCAGTTCTGAGATATTGAGAAGTGTTTCAAGTGACCAAGACTTCTGTGTCATACTGTATACCGATATATCGATATTTTTCAGGAAAACTCCTTCTTTTTTAAAATTAGCATATATTTTTCTTTTTTTTTCACATGAAAAAACGTTTAATTTGAAAATTTTGAAATGATGAGAATAATTTAGTTCAAACAAAAACGTAAAAATAATGAAAAACGACAAGAAGACATTTCTAAATCTAATTTTAATAAATTCGAAAAATCAAAAGCTCAAAAATAGTTAAAAACAAATACGAAAAAAAAGAAAATGATATCCCCATTTCCCTAATTTGATTCGAATTTTCATTTGAGAAGTCCAAAATTTAAAAATAATAAAAACATGAATCTCCCTTTCCCTAAATTCAATTCGAAAAGTCAAGAGCTTAAAAATAATGAAGAAATGAAAAAAGGCAAAAGAGATTCCTATTTATCTAAATTTAATTTAAATTTTAATTCCAAAAGTCGAAATTTTAAAAATAATAAAATGAAAAAAAAAATGAAAGCTATCAGAGAAAATTCAGTAATTTTTCACTGATCTTCACTCTTTTAGTCAAAAATTTCTAATTTTTTCTGACTAGTTAGGAATTTACTGGAAAATGAGTGATTTTTGGCAGGAAAATCAATGAAAAATCACTGATTTTCGAAGTTATTTTACTGTTTCAAAAAGGCACGGATTTCACCAAATTTGACTGATTTAGACTCAAAGAGTACATCATACGTTCATTCGAGAAATTCATAGATCGATTAAAACTCTACTCGAGCGGATCGAGGATGAAAATTTTTAAAATACCTATACCTTAACATATTAGATGTTCAAAAAGCAAAAAAAAAATGAAAAACTCCCTGCCGAGCTGAAGGGGGGGGGGACGCTCGAGTTCCCTGAACTTTCCCCTTGGAGTGCGCTTCATTGATCCTAAAAAAACTTTTTAAAAAATTTGAGGAAAGGGGTTTAGCCCGGCAGCTCCTCCCTTTGATTGCGCCCTTGCAAAAAATATTGCTATTTCGTTTGATATTCATTTTGATATCGATATATCGATATCTGTGAATCTTATTCCCTTTTTTTTCTCGTTTTTATTTTAAATTATTTTTGAGCTTTTGAGTTTTAGAATTTATAAAGATTAGATTTAGGTTTTCTCGTCGTTTTTTTTAAAATTATTTTTACGTTTTTGAACTTAATTCTTATTATTTCGAAAATTTTAAATTGAACGTTTTTTTTGTGAAAAAAATAAGAAAAATATTATGCTAGTTTCAAAAAAAAACGGGTTCCCTGAAAAATATTGATGTATTGTCGATAATTATACCGATTTCTCTCAGAAAAAATATTGATAAATATCGATATAACACTACTAATTTCCCATTTCCGACTACAAAAACGACTCAATTTCAATTCTGTAAATTTTTAAACCCCCCCTTCTTCCGCACAAAAACTTGAGATCTTGAATTTAGTACAGATAAAATTTCAAATAAAAAGGAAAAAATATTTAAAAGCAAAATTATACAGTTTTGAAAAATGAAATAAATTATGTCAGAGTGTCAACCAAATCATGGAAATGATAATTCACATTTTTCCGCGCTGAAAATTAAAAAATTTCTTCACAATTCATTGCTACCCCTTCCTCCAAAAAACCCACGAGCCATAAATTCCCTGCGAGCCTTGCAATTTTTCGGATTGTCTCCAGAAAAAAAAATCGATGAGGGAGTAAAATACCAATTATTTTCTTGAGAGATAGCAATGTCTAGGGCGAATTTTTTTTTGAAAAAAGTCCCTCAAAAGTTGAAATTTCATTAATTTTCCCTCAGTGAGTTTTTCAAAACGTGGTCAATAATTTCGAATTCTCTTCCATTTCTTCTCAATTTTTTTCAACATCGTGATCAAGGGCATGGCATTCCTCTCATCACAGCTTATTAAAAAGTACGTTTCAAAAAAAAAAAAACATTTTAAATAAATTCTGTAGAAAGAGTGTGAATTACGCCCGAACGTAGCAAAGGTAATTTTTTTTGAAAAATTCATGATATAATGGCAGGGTGTCCACTATATTCAGAAATGATTTTCGCTGACTTTTCCAGGCTTTCCAAACCTTTTAAATATGATATTTGTAAACCAAGGGGGGGGGGGTAATTTTTCACGTGAAGTACTTACATCCCGAAATTTTGCATCGGTAAGAATGATATAAAATTCATGGGGGTCTAACGATTTTTTTTTCAAAATCACTATTTTACTATTTTTACGAGATCTGTAGATGCTCCTCTTCGGGTCAAAAAAAGATTCAAATTCAATTCTGAAAATTTTTGAACCCATCTAACTCTTCCTCACCACAAAAATTTGAAAATTTGAATTTATTACCGACAGAAAAAAATTCAAAAAGAAAAAGAAAAAACTAAGTATTCCAACGCAAAATTAAGTTTTGAAAAATGAAATAAATTATGCCAGGGCGTCTTCCAAATCAAGCGAATGAAAATTCAGATTTGCCCGGGATGAAAATTCAAAAATTTTAGCATATTTTATCCCCCCCCCTCCAAAAAAATGAAAAACACACGCCTCAAATTTATAAATTCACGCAATCCCTTGCAATTTTTTAGTCTGCGTACCAATAAATAAAAAAAATCGATGAGGAGGTGAAATATATTAATTTTATTGAAACATATTTAAACGTGTTGAGCCCGAGCAAAGCGAGGACGAAAATTTTTGAGAAAAAAGATCTTCAAAAAATGAAAATTCACCACTTTCCCCCATACATGCTTTCCAAAACATGGCCACTAATTTCAAATTCTGTTCCATTCCCTTCCCCGGCCTTTCTTTTCAACATCATGGCACTCCTTTCTCGTCACAGCTCATTAAAAAATTAGTTTCCAAAAAACTTAGGATTTTAGATAAATTCTGTAGAAAGAGAGAATGTAAATTACCCCGAGCGTAGCGAGGGAATTTTTTTTTGAATAATTCATAATTTAATGGACAAAAGACTTGCATTTTGAACAAAAATAATGATGAACCAAAAAAGTAGATAAAATATATAATAATTTGGCCCGAGCGGAGCAAGGGCGAATTTTTTTGGAAAATTTGTAATAAAATAAGCAAAGAAACACTTTTCTAAATGATTTATCCTTTTTTTGGATTTTTGAAAAATTCCAGAGAAAATTCCAAAATTCTTTGACTTTTCCAGACCACCAAAATTCCCCGACTTTTCTCGGTTTTCCAGAGAATGGACAAAGATATGCATTTAAATATCATTTTTTTGTACTTACATCACGATTAATAAAAAAATCAATCAAAATATGCAGCAATTTGACCTAAGCGGTACGAAGGTAAATTTTTTTGAAAAATTTATAATTAAATTAGCAAAAAAACATTTTTTTAGACGATTTATCCTTTTTTTGGATTTTTAAAAAAATCCCAATGAAAATTTCAAAATCCCTCGACTTTTCCAGGTTTCTCAGAAACAGGACACCCTGTTAAAACTACGTTCACAATACACCGAAATTCCACCAGTGTCATTCATTACCTAATTTCACCAACAAACATAGTAAATGGATCAAAGCTGCGGGCGTTTTTTTCTAACTCTCAACACCCCGAAAAGCTACATAATTCGTCGAAATTGTCTCGTAGTTTGATATTTCTCAACGATTCCCATCTAGATGATTTCGTTTCGTTAAATCCGCCTCGACCGAATGATAATAAAGCTCTAGGAAATTTCAGCTTTTTAAATTAGTAAGACTAGAATCTCTCAGTCGTATTTCATTGAAAATTTTTATTCGAAATACGCGAATAAGACAATTTCGTTTACGTGATTTGTGCTCTCGAGTAACAATGGATGTGGTTTTTTTTCTCCCGGCATCGTCGTGTTTAGAAATAAAACTCGTACTAAGGAATCAATACACGTTTTTATCGTTTTAAGAATTCGCCACTTCGACGTCATAAATCATAGTTAACATTTTACCCTAATCAGAGACAAAATACCGTCTTTTTTTTTTTACCCCGGTTCGAGTAATTTTTGAAAAACGTACTCGAGTATTCGAGAATTTAAATCAACCACGTCGAATTTCCGCCGTAATTTATTCGCCCAACAGAAAATTAATTTAGATGCGAATTATACGCATTGTCGGGCTGAGAAATTATATGAAAAATTTATCCGACGAACGACCCAACGAGATGGGTTTGTTTATGTGTAACGTATCGAGACCAGGATATGAATTTTTTACATATTAAAATTTTACGTTATAAGATATGAAAAAAGAATGATGTGAAAAAATACAAAAAAGTACGAAATTTTGAACGTGCTTTGAAAAAAAATGAGGAAAATTTCCACTGAGTTGAAAAATTTCTAAAATGCCCGGAAAAAAGTTTACGTTTTGTGCGTAAAGTAGCTAAAAAAAATTGTTTGAAATTTATCAAGAAAACTTTTTTGTGAAAAATTGCTAGGTTAATGGAAACAGATTCGTGCCTGCTCGTTGGAACTTTCCTTTCATCTTTTTTTACCTATTCCATTTTGCGTAGTTTTTACTTTTTAGGTACGAGTAGACTCGACGTTTTTGTTACGCGGTAATTAATCAAAGTTATTTTACAGTCGATTTCAAATCAGAAAGTGCTTTAAAATTGAATACGAGGAAATCTATCACAGGAAATGAGGTTATGAGCAGTAAAATTCAGTTTGGAAAAAATCTCACTTGAAGTAAAAGTGAAAAGAAAAAATGAACAAAATTTTATCTCAGCAAAAATTTTGAAACGTTGCTAAGGATGGTCTCTAGAGTAAATCATTTTTTTTTTTAAATTTTGGATGAAGAGGGAGATAATCAGAAGTTCAGAAGTGTTGCCTGTCTACATCTAAAACAAACTTGTCAAGATATCAAATCCCCCCCCCCCCCGTTCAACTCTTACCACTGCCTAATTGCTTTTATAATCTATTTTTTTAAATTGAACATTTTTTTACCAAAAAGTCGTGATTTTTTCGTGAAATGGCCTTAATATGAACTTTTATATCAAAACCAGCTCAAGAAAAATTTATCAAAAATATTTTTTTTTTCAGATTTTTGTATGAAATGAAAAAAGTGATTTTTCCAACTACTTTTCTCGTGAAAAATGGACTAACGAGGAAAGTGGACAACAATGACATTTTTGGATAAAACGATTTTTGTTTGTGTACTTAGCCAGTTGTTTTTAGGCAAGTATTTAAAAAAATATTTTCAGGATAATTGGACAAGAATAGTACAAAAAAAATAAGAAAAACAATCCATCTAAGTACCTATCCTTCTCTACAATGCATAATTTAGGTCAAAGTCAAAAAATTTTTGACGCTCACGAAAGAGATATAAATGTTTCGAGTTCATTTCACTTTAATTTGACTCAAGATTGGCTAACAAACTGACAACGAAAGTCGAAAAATAAACACTTTGACAATTAATTTGAAATTTTCTTAAAATTGGTATTGGGCCCTATCTCCTTCTGAACCTTATGTTCAATGACCCCAACCCTCTTTCCAATGGATTATCATAGGGATTCGAGTCAAAATAATCCCAGAAATCATGCGAATAATTTTTTTTCTCTCAAAGGAGTATTTTTGAACTTTTTTTGTCGAATAAAAATTTATAAAATTTTCAATTTGACGACTTTTCATCAAGATCAAATTCTTTGGGGGACAATCCATAAAATTCTCTGAACAAAGTCAGAGTGGAAAAATATTTTCAACAGGTTGTTTTGAAATGCAGCTTTTCAATGTACAATTCTCGAAAAATAAAAATCGCCACAGCCTCAGTAAAGGCAAAACAAATCACTTTACAACAAATATAATTGAAAATTCTTCATCAATAAAAATAAATAAATAATTCGACATCAGAAAAATAGGAATACCATCAAAGACGGCGTATTAAAATACCTTAGGTAACCCAACAAACGTAAAATTTGGATTAAGAAATATCAATTTGGAATTGATAAAATGAAAAAATTAGACGAATGGAACTTATTACCATGACTCGAATCCATCACGATAACGAAAGAAAATTACACAATATCATGTGTACTGATGGGTACCGCATTCGAGGTTCGAATATACCCAACACAGTCCGTAACAATCATCAATTTATTAAAATCATTTCATTAAAACTATTTACACAGAAAGAGAGGAAGAATAAGATAAGAGAAATCGGAGAATTACTATAATCCGGTAAAAAAAATTATGAACTCACACACGAGTAGCATTACTGACAATCAGACATAAAATATATACATGGACAATTTACCAGAAATTGTGCTGTGGATACGAGTATATAAATGTAGAGTATTTTACAAGTAATTTCATTATTTTTAAAATAGACTTGGAGTACGAACATTTTCAAAGAGCTAAAAGTGAAATAAATCAACGATTGTTGGGAGTTAAAATGATATAAAAAATATTCTCATTAAAAATATAATACTTGATTTGCAAGTTTGACGCATAAAATTGTTAAAATAATTGATATGCGAACGTTAAATTCTACTTTAAAATTAGAGAAAAAAATTACACAAAGACATTTCGTAAACACTTCAAATTACTGAGAGGCTAATTTCTTCATACGATCGGTATATAATTCCGCGTTCATACTCACTTTCAGTAATTTCGAACTGGCATATTTTTGCACGACAGACTGTAATTAAAAAATGACTTTTGTCAGTCTTTAGGTGTTAAAAACGTGCAATTATTACGAGAGCGAAGGGGATACCTCCCAGGGGATGATTGTGCCAATATTTTAGATTAGAATTACATTTCGTTAATAATATCAATTATTATTCGTTTACTGTCAGTATATCCTAAGCTAAAAATAAAACTAAAATTTTTTAATCGCTTACCTGCAATTTATTCGTCCTGGCACTGAACACGTTCTTGACCAAAATCAACATTATGGGTTTAATATCATCCATCTTATATCCCGAATAATATTCCAATGTTTTTGTCCACAAGGATTCGTCAATCTCTTCAGCAGTACTTTTAACGCTGAAATCAAATCCCAGATTTAATTTCAAATTCAAAACGAGACAAAAAACATCAACGATTGAACTTACAATAATGCTAGATATAAAGCAGCTGCGGCAACCAACGATGGATGAATATGGCACAATTTGTACTCGATCAGTGCCAATTCTAAGAAGTACTTGGCGAAAGTGTGATGCTCGGCGTTCGCCTTGAAAAAGAACCACGTTAGAAGAGTAGTTTTACAATGAACATAACGTTGAAATGATACTTACATACGCAGCTTTACTAAATCGTCGGAGAAAATTTAGTGATATTGGCCGGCTTATATCGAAACCAATCTTTTTAAACATTTCCATCTCCATTAAATAAAGATCTCGTTCTTTGAATGCTGATGCCGAAATGTAGACCAATTCGTCGGCGCTAGGAACTGTGATTTCTTCGTACTTTGTGGCCAAAAATAGAGCTGCGATACCGATCAATTGCATTTTGTTTTTGTCAACTTTCGGATTGCTCTACAAATACGAATAATTAGAAAATACGTTCAACAAATCTCAATTTTTACAGATATTTAATTACTTGTAAATATGTGTCTAAAATTCCAACGGTGATGTGGAGAGTTTCTTGCAAAAGCCGGTATTCCAATTGCACCTCGACCAACCAATCGATAACAATGGATCGCATCTTGGGCGTTATTTCTTTGTGATCTTTCAAGTAATCTTCTTTTATGGGATGCGATCTCTGCGATTAATTAATTCAATCAATGTTCAGTCTATGAAGTAGGCCTATAACTCGTAGGTGTAATATTTACCTCGAGCGAACGAAGATATTCGTAAATATCCATAGTATAAGCTGAAAGTAAGAACGGATTTTTCGCGTCATCTTTATCGATATCTTCAACACCGGGTGGCCGTTCGATTACAGGTTTCTTTTGTTGAAGTTTCAATGTACGAGTCTTATCGATAATAGTTTTCAAAGTTGAAGATTTCGGTTGGGATACCTGTTCACAAATCGATACATATTATCTGTAGTATGCACGAGCGCGTGTTATAAAGAGTTGTACATACCCCAGGAACTTGGTTTTCTTTCAAACTTGTCAACTTAGATTTAGTACTTGTAGATTTCGGTTTAGCAAACCTATACAAACAACCAACGTTCGCACTTATTAAAACATATTGTATCGAAATATATCACACGAGTGATTGAAAAACAAACCCGGTTTTCAAAACTGGTAACTTGGATTTCGGTAAATTGGTTTGATTCAAGCTGACGGAGTGCAATCTATTGCTAGCAATATCTCCAAGTACAGCGCGCTTCACATCTTTACCAGTCTTATTAGCGTTCATTTTTCCCAATCCGACAACATGAGCATTTTCGTCAGCGATCGAAAATACCTAAAAATGCAGAAATATTGTTGAATTGCACGAATAGACGTGAAAATGGATTACAATGTTATGAATACTTACGGGGCGTTGAATTCTCGTTTCCATGTCGAACACAATTAACAAATTTAACCAGCCAAAAAAACTAAAAACAAAGATTCTCTAGTTCACTAATTACTAAAAAATTAATAACGACGATTAGTCAAGCAGTTTCTTTCATTTTTAAAATTAATCAACGGTAATTAAACCAAGCATTCAGAGAATATCGGTTTGATTTAAATTACGTCTTCTGATCATATGTTTTCGTAACGGTCGTTTTGAAGTCATAGAAAAAATATGAAAAACAGAACTTGAAAATAAAAAAACAGAAATCACAGATCAAAAATTCGAGAATAATTTTGGTAGGTACATACCTACTTATATTATTTTTTATTTGCACTGCAAATAGAAGTCGTTCGTTTTTTGAATCAGCGGCTTATTATACGTATCAAAAAAATATGTTCATGTTGTTATCAATAGTTTTGAAATCACATTTTTTCGAAAAAATAAAATTGCATTTTTGTAAATTCTCTTTGAGAAAATTTCTACTTTATACTTGGTTTAGGTGAGTTTTATTCATCAATTGTTTCTTAATTGTCTTTCCTAAATCGAAATGAACAGTTTGTTTCGTCTCACTCCGCGTACTTTATCGTATTTATCGAAAACCGCTTTACACGAATTTGATTCGAGAATAAATTGCACCACTCGAACAATCCTTTGTCATAATTCAGTTTTAAATCTGGTAATTGATAGATTATTATATGTCTAATTTACTAAAAGTTTTGTTCAAGTACTTGACGTTACGTTTTAAACGTGTTCAATTGTTTCTATCATAGACGAGATCATTTCACATAACACCTTTAAGATTGGAAGAAGAAGAAAAGAAGAAAACAAAATACGAAGGTTTATTAGAACGAGATCCTACTCGAGATCGTAGTCGCAAGATACCCGTTGAAACTAGCATCAGATATCTACAGAGTCAAGGTATGTTTTCCATGGCCATTTATTTCACTCTTCGTTCGGTGTTTTCATTAATTTTGGTTCAATTACAGCATTCAGAGACGGATACGGAGATGATCCAGTATGGGTTCATTATCGAAGAAACCATAAAGGATCAAAACCACCGGAGAAAACTCGTAAAATGTGTATTGTTAGTATCGTACTTCACAGGTGACTTATTTTTTGACCATTTTTTCATTGATTTGTTTCATGTTGCAGCGTAATGACGTTATTGTAACCGGTAATCCTTGTCCAATATGTCGAGATGAATACTTAGTTGTGAATTATAAAAACGTTGATTTATTGAAACAATTTATCTCACCTCACACTGGAGAAATTATTGGTTACGAGTAAGCACATGCGAATTTAGAATACCACATTTGTTTTTGAATCGTTATCTAATCACGACTTTTTCTTCAGGAAAACCGGCGTATGTCAAAAACAACATCAGAATTTATTGGTAGCGTATTTACAAGCCAAAGATCTCGGTTTGATCACATTTGACGTACCATTTAGAGAATACGATTACTCTGAGTACGAATTGAAATAATTCTCGTGAAGAATTACTGCTGTAAATAATTTAGAATGGAAGCAACTTACGTTATTGTTGGGGGAGGCATCGCTGGCATGTCCTGTGTCGAACAAATCGCTATTTTTGATCCTGGTGCTGCTATGATTCTGGTTTCCGCATCGCCTCTAATCAAAACTGTTACTAGTGTAACTCCGCTGACGAAAATGCTGGTTGAATTTTCAGTCGAGGAGAAACCATATAACGATCTATCTTCGATATATCCCTCGTTATCTGTTATAATAGATACAGCTTCCAGTATCAATTCATCCAATCATGTCTTGACTACTGCCAACGGAACGAAAATCAAATACCAGAAGTTATGCCTTTGTAGCGGTGCTTCCCCTAAAGTAATATCCAATCGGAATGAATTCGTCATCGGAGTCAGGGATACAGATTCGGCCACCGTGTTACAAAATAAATTGAAAACAGCTCGTCGAATTGTGGTAGTTGGCAATGGCGGTATAGCCACCGAACTTGTACACGAAATCCAAGGTGTCGATATTATCTGGGCTGTGAAAGATAAACACATTTCTGCAGCTTTTGTCGATCCTGGTGCTGGAGAATTCTTCCAACATCGTTTACTAAAAAAAGATCACGAAGAAGATTCCACCGTCATAACGACTTTCAGATGCACAGCTGATTCAAACAAATCCACCGATAAATTGGGAGCAGCTTTGGGTCCTCATTGGCACGATAACATCGCTCTAACTAATGCCGATCGAAATACTTCGAATATTAGTGTAGAATACTCTGTCGAAGTGAAAAACGTATTCACGAAAGATAACGAAGAAAATTGGCCCGTTTTTGTACAATTAACTAATGGAAAAACCTATGGCTGTGATTTTATCGTATCCGCCACCGGAGTCATTCCAAATAGTAAAACGATCACCGTTGAAGATAGTCATTTTGAAATAGCTGACGATAAAGGTATCAAAGTGAACTCGAAAATGGAGACGAATATCAAAGACGTATACGCAGCTGGTGATATCTGCACTGCTTCGTGGGATCCTGCTTTTCACTGGTTACAAATGAGACTCTGGACTCAAGCTCGTCAAATGGGAGCGTACAGTGGTAAATGTATGGCAGATGCTGCCACCGGAGAAGAAACCATTCAAGATTTTTGCTTCGAGTTGTTCACTCACGTGACGAGATTTTTCGGATATAAAGTCATTTTATTGGGCCTGTTTAATGGGCAAAAGCTAGGAACCGGTTATGAAATCATGTTACGTGTCACTAAAGCTAAAGAGTACATCAAGCTGGTCATCAGAGATGGTAAATTGCAAGGAGCTATTCTCATCGGTGATACCGATTTGGAAGAGATGTGTGAAAATTTAATTCTTGATCAGCTCGATGTTTCGCATCTTGGTGAAGATTTGCTCAATCCCGATGTCGACGTCGAAGATTATTTCGATTGATTTATGTAAAATATTTTTGTAAAGTTTAGCCCTAGCAATATCGTTGTTCGTTCGTTAATAAAATATGTTAAACTGAATCAAATCATGTCGGTAATTTGTATTCTCACGCTCGGTTTGTGTTCAGTACCTAATGAAAACGTGATGCTTCTGTCTACGAAGAAGAAATAAACAATGTACGTATCAATTCCAAAGTCCATGCGAGATAAATGAGAAACTTGGCTAATCTCTGTCGTAGTTTCATTAACATTTTCGTTAGATTAGTATAAGGTGCATATTTTGATTCATGTGTCATACTTACAAAGCGTAATGTGGATTTACCACATAATTTTATATATTTCGTAATAAATGTTCAGTTAGTTCCAGCATGGCTGTGATCAAAATCATTTGTATATTTTTCATACTCGTGTCCGAAGGCTATCTACAAACTACCGGAACTGAAGGTATGAAACCACCCATCTACATTTCAATTTACGCAATGATTAATATACTATTTCATGTATTAATTTTATAGATGCTGCTGGTCCTACGATTCCTGGTAGTTTTGTGGCGAATAACGACAAAATGAGCGATTTAGTGAAGAAATTCCTAGATCATTTCAAAAATCCAGATTCGATGAACATGCCTCTTCCTCTGCCAGACCCGTTGCCTATGCCTGATCGAGTATATCCTTTACTAGCTCGAGTATTAACCTCAAACGTGTCAGCATTCGGAGTATCTCGTCTGAAAATTGAGAATTTGACGTCCGATATTGTAGAAATGAAGGTAGATAGTCAACGTTTTTATTCTACGTAATGTTCGATGAAGCTGATCGTTTTGCAACTTTTTTCCAAAATTGAAGAGGGAGTACCTATACGTAAAGTTGTGCCTAGATCTAAAAATGACGTAGTAAATATTTCATCCTTCCAACTCTGTTGACTCCTTCCTACCGAATCCTAAAATGTGACTGTGTAAAAAAGATTGTTTGAAATCATTTTTTTAAAATGGTTTTAGTGTGGATGTCTGTGCTTAATATATCACTGGCGTTCATAATTCATCATCGCCTCATTTCTCAAGGGTCCATTGAAAATATCGCTTCATGTTTTTTCAAAAATATTCGGAAAAGCGTGGAAAATCGGCGCTGATGCTTTTTTAAAGTGAAATGTTCATGCTAACATCATTTCAGGGATTTTTTTTAAATTTAATTTTTTTATTTACTGATTAATAAAGCGGATGATGATGAAAAATGAGTCCCAATAGTATTTATGAGTAAAAACATTCTTCCTAACCCCGTTTTTAAATTTATTTTTTTCAGTTTTTGAAAATCTTTTGATTTTGGGATTCGGTAGAGAGGAATAAATGTAGAGGGGGGGGGGGGTGAAATTTTTGCCACTTCATTTTGAGATCTGCACAGCTTTTCAAAAAAATGCCAAAACGATCTCTCTAATGTTCAATCAAGCGCCCGAAATAATTTAACGAAAGATGCAACTCAAGTAGGCGAACGAAACACGTTTTATGACTGAGTGTCTATCTTGTAAATTGAAGGGACAAGGACCCTTTTGAAAAAATTTCATTCAAAAAAAATTTTCAATCATGGGAGTGTGAAATGCCTACTTTGAAAATTAAATTAATTTTGTTTTTAATTTTTGCCCAATTTTAAATTAGAAGGGCTATGAAAATGTTTGTTCGAAAAAATCAATCAAGGAAATGCTGAGGTAAGGTGAAGGTATATTCTCGAGGAGCAATTCCCCGTCGAAGATGAGGGGGGGCGAGTGGCCCCTTTTTATAAAAAAATGTATTCTCACCCACATGAAAGGAAGAAATCGAATACGTATTCGATTTCTTCCTTTCATCAGGGAGCGTACGCTCCCTGAAATTGGAATGACCCCCTCTCTTATTGATAAGCCACTTCCGAAATTTGAATGAG
The DNA here is from genome assembly GCA_033439095.1 of Pseudococcus viburni. NCBI lineage: Eukaryota > Metazoa > Arthropoda > Insecta > Hemiptera > Pseudococcidae > Pseudococcus > Pseudococcus viburni. The sequence goes on from JAVBJF010000371.1 coordinate 346,631, forward strand.
TTTTAGATATAATAGGAAAAAATGGTAAGAATAAGTCTAAAGTGATTGACAGTTTTATTTTAAAAAATTCTTATCATCTGCAGAAATAATGCATCGTTTTCATAAAGTATTGCAATTTTTCAAGGTGTAGAGCACCCATACCTGCTTAAAAAATCTTGGTTTACTGTTTTTAAAGGACTGAAATTTTTTTTCAAAAAATGGGCTTTCTAGAGAGAGTATTTTGAATAGATGGGAAAGTACTCCTGGTAGATTGAGGGAGGGGAGGATCGCGGCATTTCTGAGAAAATGAATACTCAGTATAGGTACTTTGAAACCAAACAAATTTGTTCAGATGACTTTTTGCTCAACATCCGAATTGAAGGGGCCATGGATCATTTAAAGTTGAGAAAATTTGATATTTTTTCAATTTAAGTCTCTTCACGTTTGATGTACCTACTTACCTATGACAAAAAATCATCAGAGCAAATCTGTTCATTTTTCAAAGTACAAATTGCTCATTTCCTTGGTTAATTGAATTTTTTTGAACAAACTTTGTTTTTCAGCTCCTTCAATTTTGAAGTGAGGCAAAAATTCATCATAGGTAACAAAAGGCTCTGGTGCAATAAGTGGGTCATTAGGTCTCAGGTGGAACTTTGTAAAAATTCTGACGCCATTCGATTTGTATTGGTAGAAGATGATTTTAGAGGGCATGGACGAATTTTTATCTCACCCCTGGGGGGCTGGGGGCTCAAAATACGCGATTTTCAAGCTAAAAACTTTTAAAAATTCTCTCTCCGCGAGTTTTCAACCGATTTTTTTCAAACTTGGCACATAGGTAAAAGTACTAGAGTAGAGGGGAGTGCTCTGAAATTTTTTCAGATTTTTTCGACCACTTTAATGACCTTGAATTTGACTTCGAAAATTTCAGATCGCCCTGGGGAGCACAGTTTTGGTGCTGTCTCAAAAATTTTTTCAAACTTGAATTTCCTAATGTATCTCACACTTTTGAGAATTTTTTCAGATTTTTTCAAGTGGTGGAAAGAGGTTAAATATTCAAAAAACTGGTGTAATTCATCATTTTTGTTGCTTAAAATCATTGTTTTTCATCAATTTTTAATTTTTTACAGTTTCCTGCTAAAAATATTATTTACACGCCGTATCCCATTTTGACCTTTATTCATCAATTTCTTACGACTATGATATTTTGAGCGAGTTTAATGCTTACACCATTGCAGTAGTCCAATGTAGTCCCTGCGGTTAGCTCAGGCATACTGCACTTTTTGAACACGAGTTGAAATGTGCTTTCTATATTAGTGTGTGACGCATGAGGAAATTTTTAAGAAGTGAAGTGATAAAAAATTTTTCTTAGGGGTGAGCGTGAGAGTTTCAGGAGCAGGGCTAGAAAGCCAGCTAAAGCTAAAGCCGAAAGCTGAAAAAAGCCAATCATTTGACTGGTTTGAACAGCCAGCCGAAAGCTAAAGCTATATAGGTTCTTAAGATAAAGCTAGCTGAAAGCTCCATTTTTTTGGCTGTTAAGCTTTATTTTTATAAAATATGAAATTATCATTTCTTTGATGGCAATACCCCAAAATTTGAATTAAAAAAAAAAAAATCCAAAGTGGAAAAATATACAAATGCTTACTTAGGTAGGTAAATGCTAAATAGTTCCAACTTGGGAAAATATGAGCGTTTTTCCAATTTGAGAACATCAAAATTTTCCAACTTGGCAAAATACAGAAATTTTTAAGCTGAAAGTCCAGTGCAAAAAGTTGAAAGCTAAAAGCTGAAAGCCAAAAGCCGAAAGCTGAAAGCCAGAAAAAGCTAAACATGGAAAAGTTGATCCCACTTGAAAAGTCGAAAGCCAAAAGCTGAAGCCTTATTTTTGAGTTGAAAAGTTTAAGCTGAAAGTTTTGTTTTTATTATACAGCTTTCCACCCCTGTTCAGGAGAAGGTCAACCCCGATTTTTCCACATAAAAGGGTCGGGGTAAGTTTGGTGTCATTTTCATATAATTTGACCCTCTTGAACTCTAATTTGCGATTAGTTTTCTGATCAAAAGCGTAGAACTCGCGTAATCGTACAATAACATCATAGTTGTGAGAAATAAATTAAGGTCAAAATGGGACACGGCGTGTAAATAATATTTTTAGCAGGAAACTATAAAAAATGAAAAATTAATGAAAAACAATGATTTTAAGCAACAAAAATGATGAATTACACCAGTTTTTTGAATATTTGACCACTTTCTACCACTTGAAAAAATCTGAAAAAATTCTCAGGAGTGTGAAATACATTGGGAAATTTAAATTTGAAAAAAAATTGAGACATCACCAAAACTGTGCTCCTCAGGGCGATTTGAAATTTTCAAAGTCAAATTCAAGGTCATTAAAGTGGTCGAAAAAATCTGAAAAAATTCTCAGGAGTGTGAAATACATTGGGAAATTTAAATTTGAAAAAAAATCGAGACATCGCCAAAACTGTGCTCCCCAGGGCGATTTGAAATTTTCAAAGTTAAATTCAAGGTCATTAAAGTGGTCGAAAAAATCTGAAAAAATTTCAGAGCACTCCCCTCTACTCTAGTACTTTTACCTATGTGCCAAGTTTGAAAAAAATCGATTGAAAACTCGCGGAGAGAGTATTTTTAAAAGTTTTTAGCTTGAAAATCGCATATTTTGGGCCCCCAGCCCCCCAGGAGTGAGATAAAAATTCGCTCATGCGCTCTAAAATCATCTTCTACCAATGCAAATCGCATAGCGTAAGAATTTTTACAAAGTTCCACCTGAGACTAAATGACCTCCTTATTACACCAGAGCCTTTGTTAAATTTCCAAAAAACTACTCACGATTGAAAATTCCATTTGATTCAAATTTTTTAAAAAGATCTCTTGTCCCTTCAATTTACAAGGCAGGCAACTACTCATAATCAGTGACGTACCGATAGGGGGGGGGGGGGAGCTTCCCCCCTGAGGAAATTTTTTACTTGTGAGTTGGGAAAATTGAACATTTCAACACATCAGTTGGGAAAATTGGACAGTTGGGAAAATTGGACAGTTGGGATTAATTTTTTTGATGAAAAATAATAAATAAAATAGTTATTTCAAAAGTTGGAAATCAAAAAAATTTTCACTTGTTCCAACTCAAAATTGGTAATTTTCCCAACTCGAAAATGGTAATTTTCTCAACTCGAAAATGGTAATTTTCCCAACTCGAAAATGGTAATTTTCCCAACTCGAAAATGGTAATTTTCCCAATTCAAAATTGGTAATTTTCACAACTCAAAAATGTTTATTTTTCCAACTCAAAATTGGTCGTTCTCCCAAGTGACGAGTAAAAATGTCAGATGGGACGATTAGTATTTATTTTTTTAATGAAAAATGAATAAATAAAATGGTTACCTATTTTAACAGTCGGAAATCAACAAAATTTTTACTTTTTAGTTGGGAAAATTAGTCATTTTCCCAACCTTTTCCAACTGAAAATTTATAATTTTCCCAGCGAATAATTATTAAACCGTTGTAATAAATGCTTTTTTGGAAAAAAATTATTAATTACCTTGCAATTTGAAAATTTTCACTCGTCAACCAAAAAATTTTTATAGTTGTACTTGTAATTTAAAAGAGATTTTTTCGCTTTTTTCTTCAAAATTATTCTAATTAATTTCATTGTTCTTATTCTACTTAAAACTTATTTTTGATATTTGAAAATCCAATTTTTCAAAAGCTTCGGCCTCGCTACGCTCGGCCATGATATATTTCTGCTTTAATCATTTCAAAGTAGAAACAGTCGATTTTTGATTAAAGTTTATTTTTCCAAAACATTATTTTATTGCACATTCAATTTGAGGTTTTCTAAAATTTTCGCCCTCGCTTCGCTCGGGCCAAATCCATCTCCCTATTCTTTACATTGAAATTACAAAATTTTATTGATGTAAATTTATAATTTTTCTTCAAAACTCCACCCTTTCTTCGCAGAAGGCAAATAAACTATTTCGTATGTTTTTTCAACTACAATGACATTGCTTGTAGGTTTTAAAAAAAATTGTTTGGAGCACCTAACCAATGAAAAATTTATTCAGATTTCTTATCTCAAAAAGGGTCTTATAGTAATGGGTTGTAAAAACTTCAAAAGTTCGCAAAAATGACGAAAACGAGTAAAAAAAATCAAAAAACTTCGCGACTTGGGGAAAAATTAGTACCTACATGTAAATTTTAAGAAATCAGTCGGGAAAGTTTGAAAAAAATAGGATTGGTTCGCAAATTTGAATTTTACACCCCCCCCCCCCCCCGGAATTCTGATATCGGCTATATGTAGTTGGGAATTTTGAGAATTTGAGTTGGGATTTTCACCTCTTCTCCCCCCCCCCCCCCTGGAAAATGCCTTCGGTACGTCACTGCTCATAATAACGTATTTGTTCGCCTACTCGAGTTGCATCTATGATTAAAGTTATCCGGAACTTCATTGAGCAGCGTATAATGATGCTGAATTTGAGACTTGAATTTATAATTTTCTATTCTAGGTTCACTTCGGTCTCCGAATGCCCAAGCTCGAAATCACAGGCAACTATTTTTACACCTGGTTATTCCAAAACTACTCCGGTGATTTCAACGTTACCATCGTAAACGCTTTATCAGACTGTAACGCCAAACTCGAAGTAACTCGATTTGGTGAGCTCGAAGTAGCCGACATCAAAATGGAACTCAGCACCAGAGATAAAATACTTTTCAACGTACAAAACGCCGGAATGATAGGATTCGTATTGAACAGTCTAGGCGAAGTGATCTTCGACGGTATAAGACCCTACATATTTAAAATCATCAACAGTAACGTCCGAGGGAACATCAACGAGCATTTGAAAAAATTAAAGGTCATGTTTCCAAACTCGATACCACCTCTAGATTTAGCTATCGCCGAAGCTCGAAAATTTGTTCGTAATAACGACTACGATCCGTACTTTTTAAAGGACTATCAATACGCAACGAGTATTTACAGCGTCGATATAACTCAAACCGCTATAATGGGATTATCGACATTTTACAGAGTCGGCGATATTAAAATGAAATTGGATAATCTTACGTTGTTTATCGAAAATAATATAGCTACGGAGACTCTAGAAGGTATGTGTAACTGGGAAGCAGGAATTGCTGGCATTTTAACCAAATCTGGCATGATGTCTTTCACCGTAGATTTCATTAAAGTTATGGTACTCGTTGGGCAACCGCTCGATATCAGGAAGAAACCTAAAATTATTGATATGAATATTAAAGTTGGTAATATTCAGCTGAGAATGGACGGTGCTGGAACGTTCGATTATATCGCAGAATTTGCTGTAAACGTGATACCGAATATATTGAGGTATCAGATTGTTCAAGCTGCTGAGATGCCTATCAAGAGGAAGATCCAAGAGGTGCTCGATAATACGGATATTGAAAAAGCGATCTTGGAGCAATTGCCTTATATCGATAGGCAATTGTATAAAAAAGATTTCAGCATAATCGAAGAAAGCTTCGTTGAAGAAGGATTGGTTTTGAAGGGAAAAGATTTGGATCAGGAGCTGATTTTGTAAATTTCTATTATGTATGTGTAGATGTTCAGAAGTTCGAGTAAAAAATAATTGAAAAGTATTATAAAATTATCATTAATTTATATGAACTGTAAATTAAATCGAATAAGTGAATATTAATTAGCGGAATGATACCAACAAATGTTCCTGCCTCGTGTTTTTTTTTCAAGACAAACTGAGTGTAAAGGTAGGGTTTGAAATATAGTTTGAGCTCGGATGATTCATCTTAAATCTGCATATTTTATAGTGCTTGATAGTCGCTCTTGACATATTTTATGTATGCAAATCTTTGTTTAATCATTGAATTGATAACCCTTCTTTTAAAAATTGAAATAGATTGCATATCATATCGTAAAAACATTTTAAATAATCATCGATCATCAATATATGCTGCACACGTGTTCCATGTACATACCTACAATGATTTGCACTAATTTGTTTTTTCCGTTGCATATTACGTAGGTATTTAAAATAATTGTTTAGATGATTGAGAGTACAAAGTTGCAACTTGCATTCAATTCGAAGTAGAAATTGACGTTTTCAACATGAAGTTGTTTCAATTTTTAGTGCATTATTGGTGGTTTTTGTGCATATTTTACTGCGAATGTTCATTAAAAAAAAGTAAGTAAAATTATACTTATTTTGAATTTGAATTACTGAAATTCTAATTGTAGGAATAGGTACTTAGTTACAAAACTACCTGAATCGAAAAAATTGCAATCTTCCAATTCATTGAACTTTATTTTTTTTATCAATGATAATAATTATTGATAAGTGAGTACCTATACCTACCGAATAATAAGGAGAAATGGAATGAGAGATACTTCGTTGGACACCTGAAATTGTTAAATTTAATTACTGAAAATTATGTATTTGAGTAGGTACCTACATTTAGGTACCTAATGTAATTATTTATCATTTTCACTTCTTTCCTGGAATTTCTCTCTCGCCAAGAATTTTGAGTTTCTCCCCCCCCCCTTCAGAGCAGAATTTTGGGTGAGTGAAATTTCTCTGGTGCTTATTCAGCTCTCTGAACCAAAATTTTGTCAATTTGAGAGGAAGTGTGTTCATAAGGGATAGGTATTCTTGGGCCTCCTGACTGTCAGTAACTTGACTATGCAGAATTTGTAGTAGGTACTTCACGCCCCAAACAAGAATGAGAGAAAAAAATGGCCTTAGTGGTACGAGGGTAAATTTTTTAGAAAATCAGAATTTTGAATTTTAAAAAAAACATTCTGAGAAAATTTTATTATGCGCGGTAATTAACGTGAAAAATTAAAGAAATGAGATACCCAAGTGGGAATCTATAGTATCAGATTTCCCAGAAAACTCATTTTGAGAATTGCAAAGCATTTTAGGAGCCACTGTGCACTGTGGAAATTCTTTTCGATTGATGATTACTGTGTAGTAGGTACGACTACCTAGAGACTCTAATTTTGGGCAAAAATGATATGCCTGTTGTTGGATCATCGCCAAAAAAAAACTACTTGGAAAGTTCTTACTGCAGTCAAACAAAAAAATCTGCGACAGTCATTAACATATTTTTTCTGTAAATTTACCAATTTTTATGACCTACGACTAAATCTATACGGATGTTCTTCGGGCACGAAAGTACAAATATAGGTACTCCGAACGACTGAATCGTTCTTTTTTCCAACTCCAAGGGTGGTGAGTTTTTTTTCAAAGTCCTTTTAATTTTACACTCTAATTTTTCAAACTCTGAATCTTTTTTCTCAAAATTTTTCAAACTGCAAAATTTTACCGAATTAAATTTTTCAAATCTACAATTTTTTCCTCAAAATATTTCAAACTCCAACATTTTTTCAACGTAAATTTTTCAAATCTAAAATTTTTTCAAAATTTTCCATACTCAAATTGTTTACCAACTTAAATTCATCAAGTCTGAGATTTTCCCCTCAAACTTTTTCAAACACCAAAATTTTTCCGCGTAAATTCTTTGAAAATAGAAAAAATTACGATTGATATGAAGAAAATTTAAAAACATATTTTAAAAACAATGTAGGTACATACTTATACCTAGTTAGAAAATTCAATAAGGTAGTTTTTTTATAATTTCAAATTTCTTAAATATGTAGGTACTTTTTTTTAAAATTACCTATGTTTTGATTTTTTCATTTTTTCTCATAACAATTGTAATTTTTTCTATTTTATAAAAATTTACTGGGGAAAAATTTTGCAGTTTAAAAAATGATGAGAAAAAAATTGTAGATTTGAAAAATTTTGAGGAAAAAGATTCAGAGCTTGAAAATTTAGAGTGTAAAATCGAAAGAACTTTGAAAAAAAACTCACCACCCTCGGAGTTGGAAAAAAGAATGATTCAGTCGTTTGGAGTATAGGTATTTGTACTTTCGTGCCTGATGCACATCCGTATGGATATAGTCGTAGGTGTTTTACCTAATAATGGATACTTTTTTGAGGGATTCCCAAAGTGAGGGAGGTTGAAATTGGCTTGCTGAGTTGAGATTACAAAAAAGTTTAGTTGAACTTTTCAGAGGTTCCCAAAATGATGAAAATGAAAAAAATCAGAAAAGTGAATTTTCGGGTCCCAGCAGAAAATTTTATCGAAATCAACATTAAATAAAAGATTTTTAGCAAGGTTTAAAGAGGTATCTTAAAAATGCAGGTTACAAAATGTTTCAAAAACGCGAACCCCCTATTTTCAACCTAACCTAACCGGAAAATCATCCTGTATTAAGTTAGCCTAGCTTCAACGAATATTTTAGTCTAAAGAATTGGTAAAAAAATTTGATTTTCAATTTTCAACTTTGAAGTCCACTTGCGTCTCTAAAATAAGGTTTTTGGGAAAACTAACGCCAGAATCTTGTTTGGTCGTCAATTACCACAAATCCTAGGTAGTCAAGTTATTAAGAGTCAGGGGGACCAATGGACACTCATCCTTTCTGCTGTACTCCCCCTTTAATAATTTTGAATTTCTCCCGTATTCTTCTCCAGAGCAGAATTTCGGCAATTGAAATTTCTCCTGTGCTCCCCTCTAGAGCAGAATTAAATTGATTCGAATTTCAATTTTTTTTCGTAATTTCTTCAGAGCATTTCCAATTTGAAATCTCTACCGTAGCCCCCCCCCCACCAAAAAAATTTAAATTAGAAGAATTTTGATAATTTAAAATCTCTGCATTAAGTACATATATCATTCCTTCCGAACAGAATTTTGTTAATTTAAAATTTCTCTCGTACCCTTACCCGAACAGAATTCTCGTAATTTAGAATTTCTCCTGTATACCCCCTAGTTCAAAATTTTATTAATTTGACATTTTTGCCATGCCTCCTCCGTCCTCCCTTTTCCGGCGCTTAATTTCTGATTCTGACATTTTTCTCGTTCCCCTACCGGTGCAGAATTTTAATGTTTAAAAAATCTCTCTCGTAGGTATTCTTCTCTCACAGCAAAATTTTTATTGTTCTCGTATCGCCTCCAGAGTTGAATTTTGTTAATTTAGATTTTTTCTGTGCTCCATTCCAGAGCAAAATTTTGATAATTGAAAATTTTTCCCATTAGTACCCTCCTCCAGAGCAGAATTTTGGTGATTTGAAATTTCTTCTGTTCCCCCTCCCCCTGCCTCAGCAGATTGATGGTAATTTCAAGTTTCTGCCATATCCTCTACAAGCGGAATTGATCCATAAAAAATTCGATTGAACTAATGATTATTTTATTTACTGAAACATGATTATGCAATTTTATGAAGACCGATGAAAGAGATCGTTCTACATAAATTTCTGTAGTACCTGAGTGTATTTTATGTCCTCTTCATTCCCTTCCCAAAGTCAGCTGTGATCTAAATTAAGAACTGAACTTTATAAAAAGATATTGGTTATAGGTATTCCGATTCCTCTCTCTGCCGTATCCCTCCTTAGTTATCCAAGTGTTGAATTATACCAGTTAATAGGCGATTTTTTACAGAGAGTCACAGTACTCACTGACAATGTAATTCGTTTCTGATTATCTACTAATTCATGCTGTGTTGTTATAGGGCTGGGCTAATGGACCATGTAGTCTGAACCCATTAAAAGAAAAGAAAAGGAAAAAAAAAAAAAAAAAATTGTCATCCGAGGGAATTGAAAAGAAAGAGTGAAAAAATTTGTACGTACCAAGTATAGAATTTCGTTTTCTAACAAATGTGCAGGGAGGGTGTGACGAAAAGTTGTGTGTTATTTACTTTCTCTTGACGTGTTGAAATACTTAAATATGAAATTTAGATTTCAAAAATCGTTTCCTGCAAAAAAATTTCCTGCAGTTCGCTTGAGCTCAAGAAGTTTCATATTTTTTCCATAAAATAATGCTTTTATACAAAATGTCATACAGAATCAATTTTTTCTTTCTAACCTTTTGAACCCAACTCAAAAAAAGTTCTATTCTATCATTGTGAAGGTTCCTGGACATTTCCCCGAATCCGTTTCCCCGAATAGAAATACCCCCGAATGACCCTTTACCCGAATAACTATTTACCCGAATACGTTTTTCCCGAATTCAATTTTCCCGAATGCATTAATGCCCGAATTAATCCGAAAATATCTATTAAATTTGGAATACAAAAAAATTATGAACTAACTACAAAGAAATGTTATGTGATATATGTCGTAGTTCGAAGATAATCGAGTTCAGTTTCCTGATTTACAAATCGTGTTTTGAAGGTCGCGACAATTCTGGATATCGCCTTTGAAGTTTCCACCCTAGGGTAGGTCCCAATTTTGGAAATGTCAAGTTGTCCCCCTCTAAATTTTTTCCCAGCTATGGTGTCATTCAATTCCTTATACTCTGGCGAAGAATTTTTGTCATGGTCATGACCTCATTTTCACAATTTTTCTGAAGAGGAGAGGGGGTGAGAGTAAATTTTTTCATTTCAGTTTTTAAATTTTCAAAAACTTCCAAAATTTTGAGAATTCTTTGCAAAAATCAGAGATAGGTATCTAACGAAATTTAATTTCCCCAAATAAATGTGAACAACCTCCAGTAGACAACTGATTTTTGTGTTTTGGGTGTTTCCCTCGCTCATATTGGGCCCCCTTATACGTCCACAAGGGTAGCTATCGGGTCATTCGATTCCTTACACTTCACTGTACAATATTTTGCCATTGCCATGACTCGTTTTTCCCCTATAAAGAAAGTTATCTGGCATTTTGTGCGATGAAAGGTTAAATTCGGGAAATTAATATTCAGGGAAAAAATTATTCGGTGCATTTGATTCGGAATTTTAGTATTCGGGGGAAAATGTATTCGGGGTATTGGATTCGGGGAAACAGTTATTCGGGGAAATGTCCATTCGGGATTTTTATATTTCGGGTAATCGGATTCGGGTAAATGTCCTAGAATCCATTGTGAAAGCAGTCATTTTTTTAGAAGGGAGGGGGGATGGTGGTGGTAGAATCACTCGCCAGAGCTAGAAAAAATGCCAGGCGGTCGCAAATGGTTCATAAAAAGTTGAAAAATGGATTTTTTTTTTGCTTTTCAAACGTAATTTTTCGACCAAGTTTTAATAAAACATTTCTACGTATTGTGTGGGAATTCTTTCAAAAACCACGTCATTTTTTGAATCTTCATCATACAAACCATCTTTGAAACAATAAAAAAAAAATGAGAATATAAAATTGTACGCCTCCTCTCTTAAAATCTTCGCCTGGATTGGCTATCGAAAACTACACTACTTAACCTAACCACCATCCCCTCCCTCCTTCTGAGAAAATAGTAAAACCGGGCCTCGGACCTGGGAGAATGCTTGGTATACGGGGAAAATAAAAGAGTGTACATCTTTGCGACATATTTAACCCTCACTTTTTTGAAATTGACTGGGAATCAATGAGGAAATAAGTATAGATGGTTTCTGTGTCTTTCTAGGCTCGACTACTTTCAGATCCCCGGGCAAAGTTTTAGACAAATTTTTTACCCTACGTGCTCAGTTAACTTGCCTCGCGAGAAAACTGCCGGTGTGGGTACTGGGTGGGTACTTGAATATTACTTATCATCGGTCATAAATTCATTTTCCAGATCAAAGTAATGTGACGTCTCCGTTGAATAACATCGAAGAGATGAATTCAATTCTAAGAATAATCATGACTTATTTCAAAAGCTCAAATGCATCGACAGAACCGTTACCTATCCCAGATCCATTTTTATCGGCCAATCAAGAAAATGGGCCCCCGTTTTTGATCAAACAACCAAAAGTAACGTTTTGGGGTATTTCAAATTTTAAAAAAAATTTCAATTTTAAAATTTAGTCCGGGGATTTAAGGGGAAGAATTTAAGTTTTTCAAAAGGGGGCTTTTTTTGTTTTCACACGAAAAAATAAACTTTAGGTACTCACTGTTTCAGATAGGCTTTGAACTCCATTTACCAAAAATTTTTGGAACGGGGGCATTTTCCGATTTATTTTGCCCCATTTCTCCGGGAAGGGTTTTCTTTGAAAAATCGCAAACCTCCTGGAATTGCAAAGCGGGGTTGAAAATTCCCCAAATCTGGGGGCCTTTTGGCCGTATCAAAAATCGAAAATCGCTTGAAGCACCCCAGACAACATGGAAAAAACAAAAATAGGGAAAAAAGCTGGTCTTATCATATCCTCGTCAACCAAATTCGGGGGACATAATATTTGAGGTTTTGAAAACCCTTTTTCCCCCTCTCGGGAATAAAAAATTTAAAAACCGGAACCCACGTAAACGGCAATTTTAAACATTTTGCAAATCATGCTGCCCAATTCCATCCCACCAATCGACACATTCACCATCGAAGCTCGTAAATTTTTGAAGAGTTCCAAATTTGATCCCTACCTTATACCAGATTACCTCTACGCCAGCAACGTGTACCTGATTGAAGTTTCACAAATTTTTATCCACGGAATATCATCTATCTACAGAACTGGAAACTTGAGTTTATTTGTAAAAAACGATTCTACCTTTGAACTTATCCTGAATTTTGGCACCGCTCAGTTAAAGGGGAATTGTCAATGGGAAATTGGAATGTTGGGGATTTATTCGAAAATTGGAAGTGCTTCGTTTGACATTGATTATGTGAATATTTTTTTAAATGTTAGTCAACCTTTGGATTTATCCAAGGCTCCTATTGTTACCGATATTAACGTTAAGGTAGGTAATATTCAGTTCGTTTTAGATGGACACAGTGTTTTCGAATATGCTATTGAATTTGCTATAAATTTAATAACTAACTGGATCCGGAATCATATCACTAAATTATTCAAAATCCAGATTTTGCATGAGGTTCAAAATATGGTTAACAAAATCAATATGGAAGATATCATCTTCAAGTATATAATTAATGAAAAACCTATGAGTAAAGCAGCTTTGGCTGATTCGATAGATATGATCATGAAATCCACTGCTCATTAATACGGATGAAGGAGCTTATAGGGATGTCTAGAGTCCAACTGCCCACCACCGATTGAAACGTGGCTTAGATTTTTGATATGGGTATTCCCTAAAACCCTCATAGCCTAAATTTCAGCTGCTCAAGTTCTTATCTCGATCTTTGACGAATTTTTAAAAAGTTTTTTCAGAAAAAAATGGAGAAAGTACTTTTTTTTACCTAATATGATGAAATCTAGGTCCCTACCAAATATCGACCTTTCAAACCCAAATTTGGCAATTTCTAGTCTTTCTGGAGTCTTTTGTCCTGCATAATTTGGATTTTCTCCAATATTTTTGAAATTCTCCAAAAGACGTCCAAATTACTTAATTTGGACAATATTGAAAAGACAATATTTCTCGCTTCCCTTCGTTTTAACAAAGAAACCCACTTTCTGCTCAATTATCAGGCTGGCACTTCAAGTGTGTATTTTTGACCAGTTTTTAAATTGGAGAAAATTTGAAAATAATCGATAGAATATTTTTTACCCAATATATACTACCTACCCAAAATTAAATTTAACAATTTCCAGCTATTTTGAAACTTCCAATCAATTATTTCGTTTTTTTTTTTTTGTAGAAATTTATTAAGATGCAGCTGATTAAAAATTTATCCATCCACTTTAGGAGTTCACCTGAAAATCAGGTCAAAGCAGAAATCTTTGTTGAACTGATCGAAAGAAAGCGTAAATTACTCGATTTATAGCTGCCGATAGATTAATTTGGGTAAATTCTGGAGAAAATCGAAATTGCTGTAAAGGCTCTCCAGAATGTCTGAAAATGGTCAAATTTGGGTTCGTGAGACCGATATTTGTTTGGGAACTAGATTTCATCTTTCGTGACAAAGTATCTACTTTTTATCAAAAATATACCTAATATTTAATTTGTAATTTAAAAAAATTTATTAAAAATCAAAATTCATACATACGTATCAGCTTTGGAAGTTAAAATTTTGGTAAGGATAATTATGTATTCTTACCAAAAACCACTTTCTCGAATCAATGGAATACGAGTCACTTTTTGTGATTCCCTTGTCAGAGTCTCTGCTTCTAGCCAACTTGAAAATATTTATATAATTTTCAGCAGATCGCGTTTCGAAGTGGTGTGAATTGAAAGGAAACCAACAGATGACGTTAGCGAGCAACTGCAAAAAAGTTACACTAATCAAGGTTACAAAATTCACGAGCAATGGCAATCTGCGAATACCCCTCGAATGTTTCCTTTTTTTTCCCTCCGTTGGAATCCTCTCTATGATACATTACTGGATTAATTTTAACCACGATTTATATTTTTTACCTTTCTTTTCGCCGATTTTATCGTAAGTAATGTAAATTTAAAGAGCAAATTTTAAATAACTTGCCAAGATTCATTTAATTTCAACGAATACCAGAGGTGAGGAAATATCTACCGTTTGATAGATTGCTGTATCTAACCTCTTCGGTAATGGAAATACGTTTATAAAGTTAGTTAAGAAGTTTACGTCGGTAATTAATTTTTTAACGCGATTTTCAAACTATGTTCGAGTTACTTACCTTTTGGTTCCTTACCCTGTATCTATTCTGGCAATATTTTGAGAGTTTCAAAAACCGCAGAATCGATTGGTTACGTTTTTTAAGAGATGGGGTTCTACAGTGAGATGAGAAATAAGTACCATGTATAAATTTGATGCAAGATGTATTTCCAAGCACTTATTTCAGCTGGCGAATCAACAGTACGATTTTTTTATAGGTACCTAACAACTTGAATTATTCTGTCTTAGTTTCAACCAATGAATTGTACATAAACGAATAAAGTAATTACATATTTATAAAACTACAATGATCATTTTATTGTTAGGTATTTAAATTAAATTTTTTCATTGTAGAAAAATGAATTAAGCACTTCCCTGCATAACTTGAATGATGATTTCTTATTAATTGAATTTTCAAAGGAATTAATTAGGTAATTCAGAAAAAAATGGTCCTTGCATCTTGAGGCATTATTTATAGTTCATTTCTAAACCTTTTGTTGTAAACTCTTCCAATATTGAATGAACAACAAAGTATCGACCTGGTCGAAAAATTGGAGAAAAATCGAGACTTAAAGTAGATACATACCGGGTGCTCGATTAATTCTCCCCCCCCCCCCGATAATTTTAGGTCCAAAATCGTAAGTTGGCAACACTTTGTTCGATTTGTTTAATTGAAAGAAGTATTGCCAACTTACGATTTTTGACATAAAAAGTATCGAGGGAGCTATAATTAATGTAGGACCAGAATATTTCAAGGCGCACGAAAAAAAGAGAAAGAATTTTTCGGGCATTCGGAAATCCAGAGAAAGAACATTTCCGGGCACTCGAAATACAAGGGAACGAATTTTTCCCGGGCTCTCGGAAACCCGGAGAAAGCAATATTCCGCGCACTCGGAAACCCAGACAAAAAATATTTAAGGGTACTCACAGAAAAAGAGAAATAATTTTTCTGGGCGCAGGGGTGCGGCGAACCCCCTGGGTCAACGACGAGGACCCCCAAATTTTCCAAGTAGGCCCCCCATTTTCACATATTTCCTCATTTTTTTACGAACTTTAAGGAGGGTGGGGGGGTACAAAAAATACAATACCACCAAACGATTCGGGCTTAATGCGACGTTCCGACGTTCATATGTGATATGAGACATTGAGAAAAGTAGGTATAGCATAAATATAAAAACATCTTTAAAATAGAACGAGCGATAACATTAAGAGCGATAAGCCTTAAGAATCAGCAAATATCAATAAACTTGATCAAATATAAACATTTGACATCTGTCCCCTAAAAAATCAGCCATGTCTGCATCTCTTTTATCTTTATCCATCTGAAATCTGAATTGGTAAAATTTACCTGCTTGAATCAGTGGAATGACTTCAACTGAAAATCAGTGTTTTTTCACCGATCTTTCAGTCAAGTCGTCAAGTCAAAATAATTATTGATTTTTCCTGACAAATGGGAATTGATTGAGAAATCAATAAAAAAATTATTAATTTCCAAAGATAATCACTTTACTGATTCTCAAAGGCAGAATTTCATCATAGACTGATTCAGATTCGTTTTAGAAAATATGATTAAAATATTGCCCGAGCGAAGCGAGGGCGAAAATTTTTCGAAAAATCATGTTTCAATACCAAAAAAATGCACTTTTTCACATTTTTGTAAAAAATCTCCTTTCCGAGAAGGGGGGGAGGAGCTCGAGCCTATTGTGCCTCCCCCTTGGGTGGGCCTTATGGACGAAATGAATTTTAAGTATAATTTAAGTTTCATAGAATGGTGTGGCAAAGTGTGCAGTGACGTACCGAAGTAAGGTCTCAGAATTTCCGGCTTGATTTTTGAAAAAATTTGAAAATCAAATTATTTAAGCAACGAAACAGACTGACTTTTTTGGGGGCGGGAATGGATGACACAAATTTTCAGACTGAACTAAATTTTTTAACTACTTCTCCCTCTCATTTAATTTATTGATTTTCCCTGCCTAATTTCAATGTATCTAATCTATGTATCTACTCGAAGTTGGAAAAATCAGCGAAATTGTCAATTTGTGCCGAACAAAGAATAATTGGAAAAGATCGAGAAAAATTAATAATTTATTTCAAAAATTTTGTAATTTCATGGAAATGCGAGCGAAATGAATTTGGCCCGAACAAAACGAGGGCGAAAA